>CM059199.1:68678729-68813453 GCA_030323885.1 Branchipolynoe longqiensis | reverse complement strand
CCCCCACCCCCCTGGCGACCTCGGCGAATCAGTCGCCGAGGTCGTCAACCCTAGCATTCAAGGCACCCTCCCCGCCGCCCCCTCCTGCAGCCCCACCCCTGCCGCCTACTGCCCCACCCTCCTCTCCATATGGCCCCACCTCTCCGGCGCCGCCTGGAGCCGCCACCCCACCTTCTCCCGAGCCTACCATACCCTCCGCGATGCTGGCCTCCCTAATTTGTTGGCCGCCCGCATCCCCCTCCCCTCAGGCTTACACATCCCCGCCCGGCACGCCCGCCTCCGAGACCACCCCGACAAGGACCTAGTTGACCTCCTCGAGTACAGCTTCCCCGCCAATTACTCCGCCAGCACCCCCCCCCGGCCCACATACACCAACCACCGGGAGGCCCCCGAGCACGAAGTCCACCTCCGCGACTTCATTACCACCGAGCTCGCCCACGGTGCTCTCGCCGGCCCCTTCACCGCCCCCCCCTTCACCCCCTGGGCCCAGGTCTCCCCCATGATGACCCGCCCCAAATCCGACCCGGGTAAGAGGCGGGTCATCGTAGACCTCTCCTACCCCCTCGGCCACAGCGTCAATGCTGGGATACCCCGCCGCGAGTACCTGGGTAGGCCCCACGCCTACCGGCTCCCCTCCGTGGCCGACGTGGGCCGCCGCCTCGTCGGACTGGGCACCGGGGCCTACACCTGGACCGCGGACATATCCAGGGCCTACCGCCAGCTACGGGCCGACCCCCTCTCCTGCCCCCTATATGGGATCGCCTTCGAGGGGGCCACCTATGTCGACCTCGCCCTTCCCTTTGGCTGCCGCTCCTCGGGCGCCGCCTGCGTCAGGGTGACCGCCGCGGTGGCCTGGATCCTCCGGCGCGAGGGCTTCCATGCCCTCGTCTACGTCGACGACTTTGTCGGGTGTGAGCTCACCTACCTGAGGGCCCGCCAGGCCTTCGACGGCTTCATTGCCCTCGTCGGCGCCCTTGGCCTGGAGGTCGCCCCTGGGAAGTGCTACCCCCAGGCGATGCGAGTCTCCTGGCTCGGATTCGCCGTCGACAGCGAAGCCATGACGATTCGCATCGCCCCCGACAAAGTCGACGAGCTCGTCGCCGATTGCGAGGCCCGGGCCGCCCAGCCTACCCTCGGGCGCCGGGAGCTGCAGAGCATCCTCGGCCGCCTCAACCACGTCGGCAGCTGCGTCCTCCCCGCGAGGAAGTTCATGGCGCGCCTCCTCGCGGCCCTCCGCAGCTGCCACGGGTTCGCCACCATCACCCTCGGGGACGACGCCCTCCGGGATCTGGCCTGGTTCGCGGCCTACGGTTGCGCCTCCAACGGCCTCCACCTCCTCCGCCCGATGGGGACCCGGAGTATCGTCATCGAGTGCGACTCCTGCTTCACCGGGGGTGGGGCCTACTCCCCCAGGCGCTACTACGCCCGAGGGTACTCCAGGGCTTTCCGGGCCCGCTTCCCCACTATCCACGAGCTCGAGGCGGTCAACCTGGTGGTGGCCCTCCATACCCTCCTTCCCGCTGACGTCGCGGGGGCCAACGTTGTCATCAACACGGACAACATGGCCTCCGCGGCCTCCCTCGAGTCGGGGCGGGCCCACGACCTCACCCTCGGGACGTGCGCCCGGGAACTCTGGCTCATGGCGGCCGAGGCGTGCTTTGAGCTCACCATCCTCCACAAGCCCGGCGCCGACCTCGTCCTCGCCGACGCCCTCAGCCGTGCCCACCTCCCTGGTCGGTGGGCCGGCGTGGCCCGAGACGACGTCGCCTGCCTTGGGCTCGAACGCGCCGACGCCCACCATGACGACTTCCCCTACAACCCTGCCCTCTGATCCAGGGTACACCACCTCCGAGGTCGCTGCCGTGGACGGACTCCGCATCGCCGCCCTCGCGCCTTCCACCTGGAGCAACCGACGTCGCCAGGCCCGAGGTTACGTCCAGTTCGCCTCGGGCCACCACTGGGACCCTCTCGCCCCGACGCCCTTCGACGTCGCCGCCTACACCGCCTCGCTCTACGCCCGCCCCCTGGCGCTCGCCTCCGTCCGGAACGCCCTCTCCGGGGCTCGCTCCTGGCTGGAGGCGGCCGGGGGCGATCCTCGCGCCTTCGCCTCGCGCCTCGCCAGAGACGTCTGTCGCGGCGGCGAGCGGGCCACCGGCCACGTCACCCGCCCCGCCCCGCCTCTGACGCCTACCACCCTCGCCGCCGTTGCCCACCATCTCGCTCTCGCCGGGCCCTCGGGCGTCGTCCCCCGGGCCGCTCTCCTCCTCGGGTATTACGAGATGCTACGGCAGTCTAGCCTCCTCTCCCCCAGCCCCGAGGTGTGGGGCGGCCCCCACACCATCACACGCGGCGACGTTGCCCCCGCCCCCGGGGGGCTCCGGGTCACCCTCCGGACCACCAAGACCATCGCGCTGCCCTCGGGGGCGGTCGCCCTCTTCATCCCCGCCTCGCCCGGGCGCCCGCTCTGCCCCGTCGCCGCCTGGACCGCCGCTGTGGCCCTGGCCCCTGCCTGCCCCGCCGATCCTGCCTTCATTCTGCCCTCCGGCCACCCCCTCTACCCTCGGACACTGACGGCCATCCTGCGAGGCGCCCTCTCGGCCCTCGGGGTGCCCGCCCCCGACGGCTACACTCTCCACAGCCTGCGCCGGGGGGCCGCCCCGGCTTGTCAGCGCGCCAGCGTCCCCCTGTCGGAGATCATGGAGCAGGGGACCTGGACCACCGCCTCGGTCCACGCCTACGTCCCCCGGATCGCCGCCTCGGGCGCCCCTCGAGCCCTCTCCTCAGTTTTGGTGGAGGGCTCCTCGGGCCACCTCCCTCCCATCTGACGTCATAGCTCAGATAACACTAACCTCGGGCATGGCCCCTGGTCTTATTGACTATTTAAACTCTTTGACATTTGATCTTCAGTGATAGAGGTTCCTCATTGACCACCTCTTTGTACATTATACATTTATCATATACTGCCTCTGTCGATCTGAATAAAGTGTTTTATTCCAACTCCTGCCTCCTCTCCTTCCTCTTAAAAGTTGATCGCCATGGCTCCGCATTGCGTTTGATTCCGTGGCGGGAAGGAGGACCCCCCCCCCCCCGCCTTCCTGCCTCCCTGCCGTGACCGTTGGGTCGATGACATAACCCCCCCCCCCCCTCCTTCGGCCCTTATAACTGGCCGCCCTTGCTGCTCCTAGCCACTCGCCTCACGTCACCCTCC
Source organism: Branchipolynoe longqiensis (assembly GCA_030323885.1). Classification (NCBI taxonomy): domain Eukaryota; kingdom Metazoa; phylum Annelida; class Polychaeta; order Phyllodocida; family Polynoidae; genus Branchipolynoe; species Branchipolynoe longqiensis. Next base: position 68,810,245 of record CM059199.1, on the reverse strand, counting down.
TGGCCCGGACCTATTTTCTCCACCCACCCTCCCTTACTACTCTTTTTCTTTTTCTTCCTCTCTCTCTTAGTGGAGGGCTCCTCGGGCCACCTCCCTCCCATCTGACTTCATAGCTCAGATAACACTAACCTCGGGCATGGCCCCTGGTCTTATTGACTATTCGAGCTCTTTGACATTTGATCTTCAGTGATAGAGGTTCCTCATTGACCACCTCTTTGTACATTATACATTTATCATATACTGCCTCTGTCGATCTGAATAAAGTGTTTTATTCCAACTCCTGCCTCCTCTCCTTCCTCGTCACGGATCAAGAAACACGACGAAAACGGCCGAATAAGCTCGTAATCCTCGTTATATGAAACTACAACTATTGGAAATCTATAAATATGAATAAAATAAAATAAAATGAATCCTAATTTTGGTTTAAAAGTAACATTAATGGCAAAATAATGCCAAAAATAAGAGGTTCTAAAAGAAACACGACGAAAAAACGGCCGATCTCCTCGTCATATTACTTTAGTATTAAACTAAAAACAATTCGAAATACATGAATATGAATGAATATAAAACAAATAACTGGTAATTTTGGATTAAAAGTAATATTAATGGCAAAATAATGCCGAAAATACGAAATAAAGAAACACGACGAAAAAACGGCCGATCTCCTCGTCATATTACTTTAGTATTCAACTAAAAACAATTCGAAATACATGAATATGAATGAATATAACACAAATAAATCAAATGTGGGGTAACAGTAACATTAACTATTACATAAAAACTGTCTGGATTATTCAATGTTCAAAGTATTCGAACTACTTCAAAGGCAGACTGGATAAGCATTGGAGGGGGCTGCAATATTGCACACATCCGGTACTCGATGCATTTAATCCTAGTAAATCAAATTTTGACATGCATCGACCTGATTCAGGCTATAAGCCTAACAAAATCAGAAGCGGATGAGTATGAGTACTGAGAAGCTATGCGGTTGCTGGACATCTGCCATTTGTTTATCAGTCTCTTAGCAACCGGGCTCGACTTGTTGATGGAAACTGCCTTTCCTCATACGCGCCAATTCCTCTTGCAGGCCAATTTGAGCGCCGAGTGGACTTCCACCACATCCACCCGCAATTTGCGAGTTAGTTAATATATGACAAAACCATCTCAAATGGATAAATATGTCCAAGTATGACAAAATAAACCCTAATTTTGAATTAGAAGTGCCATTAGGGATAAAAATAAGACATGTTTAAAGAAAAATGATGAAAACAACCACGAGAGGCCAAAATCGCCGTACCCTGCGTTCGTCCTTCTTTTTCATGTCAAATTATCAGTGACAATGCTGCGACTTTCATGCCCACACAAGCCACCCGAAATGTATAGATATGGACAAAATAAATACAACATATACCTTAATTTTGGATTAAATTGCATCAGGAGAGTCAAAATAAGACATTTAATAGAAAGATCGACGAATTCGACCGTGAAAACCGATCTTATGGTCTTCACGTCCTACCTGCAGAGCTCGTCCATGTTGTTTTGATTTACCATAAACAGGGGATGTATTAATTTAACGAAATATGCTAAAATAAACCCTAGTTTTGAATTAAAAAAGCCAAAAATAAGACATCAAAATAAGGAAAAGAAGGAACTGATCGTGAAAAACCAGTGGTCTGGCCTTCACATCCTACCCTGTGCATGGTTCCTCCAACGACGATCACTCACTGCATGAAGAATTATTTATCGCTCTTGGTGGTAAGGACCGAGTTCGGGGTAGCTATCGCCTTGGGTAAGAAATGGGTCACGGGGTATGCATGAAGCCAAAGCGGCTCGGAGGTAGCTATACTTGTGGTTATTTATAGATTTGGGAAATCCCTCTGCGTTTATAGCCATATATTAGGCTCAAATCTATTGAATGCGATCATATTTAACATAATTACATACGCAATAAGTGAACTTTGATCAATTTAACCCTAAATCCGAAGCATTATTAAGGCTACCTCCGCATTGGCGGCGATATTAATACTGTCGAATAGATGAATGTAAAGTAAACAAATCGCCGCCGCCGCCTCGACGTCGCGTTCCATATACCCCTATCACACTACAACGTTTCTCTCCAACGCGTGGCGACGTGTGTCCTTTTTTGGTGAAACCTCTCTGTCTGTGTCTGTGTCTCTGTGTCTGTGTCTGTGTCTCTGTCTGTGTCTCTGTCTGTGTCTGTGTCTCTGTCTGTGTGTCTGTCTCTGTGTCTCTGTCTGTGTCTCTGTGTTGGTCTCTGTATGTGTCTCTGTCTGTGTCTCTCTGTCTGTGTCTCTGTCTGTGTCTCTGTCTGTGTCTCTGTGTCTGTTTCTCTGTCTATGTCTCTGTCTGTGTCCCTGTGTCTGTGTCTCTCTGTGTCTCTGTCTGTGTGTCTGTGCCTCTGTGTCTGTGTCTCTGTCTGTGTCTCTTTGTCTGTGTCTCTCTCTGTGTCTCTGTCTGTGTCTCTGTGTTGGTCTCTGTATGTGTCTCTGTCTGTGTCTCTCTGTCTGTGTCTCTGTCTGTGTCTCTGTCTGTGTCTCTGTGTCTGTTTCTCTGTCTGTGTCTCTGTCTGTGTCCCTGTGTCTGTGTCTCTCTGTGTCTCTGTCTGTGTGTCTGTGCCTCTGTGTCTGTGTCTCTGTCTGTGTCTCTTTGTCTGTGTCTCTCTCTGTCTCTGTATGTGTCTCTGTGCATGTCTCTGTGTATCTATGTGTGTGTCTATGTGTCTCTGTGTGTGACTCTGTGTCTCAGAGAGAGAGAGAGACAGAGGCACAGACACAGACAGAGACAGAGACAGAGACATGGACAGAGACACAGACATATACACATACAGAGACAGACAGAGACACAGACACAGAGACAGTCGCAGACACAGACAGAGACACAGACAGAGACACAGACAGATACAGAGACAGACACAGAGACACAGACAGAGACACAGACACGGAGACACAGACAGAGGGACACAGACACGGAGACACAGACAGAGACACAGACACAGAGACACAGCCAGAGACACATACAGAGACAGACACAGAGACTCAGACAGAGACACATACAGAGACACATACAGAGACACAGACAGAGACACATACAGAGACACATACAGAGACACATACATAGACAGACACAGAGACACAGACACATACACAGACAGAGACACAAACAGAGACACAAACAGAGACACAGACAGAGACAGACACAGAGACACAGACAGAGACAGAGACGCAAACAGAGACACAGACAGAAACACATACAGACACACATACAGAGACAGACACAGAGACACAGACAGAGACAGAGACACAAACAGAGACACAGACAGAAACACATACATAGACACATACAGAGACATACACAGAGACGCAGACAGAGACACAGAGACAGAGACACAGTCAGAGACACAGAGACACAGACAGAGACACAGACAGATACAGAGACAGACATAGAGACAGAGACACAAACAGAGACACAGACAGAAACACATACATAGACACATACAGAGACAGACACAGAGACAGAGACAGAGACACAGAGACAGAGACACAGTCAGAGACACAGACAGAGACACAGACAGATACAGAGACAGACACAGAGACATAGACAGAGACAGAGACACAAACAGAGACAGAGACAGAAACACATACATAGACACATACAGATACAGACACAGAGACACAGACAGAGACACAGACACAGACAGAGGCACAGAGACACAGACAGAGACACAGACAGAGACACAGACTCGATGCGTTAATTTTATTTTCAACGCTGACGGGTCAACGGTGAGAAACGTCGTAGTGTGACTGGGCCATTACTGGCGGCGGCGGCTGTTTGTTTACTGTACGTTCGTCGATTCGAAAATATAACTATTAATATCGCCGCCAATGCGGCGGTAGCCCTAATAATGCTTCGGATTTAGGGTTAAATTGATCAAATTTCACTTATTGCGTATGTAATTCTGTTAAATATGATCGCATTCAATAGATTTGGCCCGAGTTGGTCCCTACCCCTGGCCTTATACCTGCTACTGGGTAGGGGTAGCTTACCAGACTTTTACCCCTGGGGCCAAATGTAAGAGTCAGGGTTAGGGCTCGTAACCCACGCGTCGTGCGGATTTCCCTGGTTAGCGGCCAAAGTGTCAATGTATGTGCGTGGGTTATAATGTAGCAGTCACACTACGACGACAAGGGAGGGACGACAGCCCGGCGGCTGGAATTTTGTGAAATCCCGACGACCTATGCAAATTCGGGCTAAGTTGGACGACAATCGGACGACATCCGGACGACATCGGGACAACAGACGGGACGACAGAGGGACGACAGTGTCTGTGTGTCTGTGTGTCTGTGTGTGTGACTCTGTGTCTCTGTGTGTGTCTCTATGTGTGTGTCTGTGTCTCTGTGTGTCTGTGTCTATGTGTGTGTCTGTGTCTATGTGTGTCTATGTGTGTCTATGTGTGTGTCTGTGTGTGTGTCTGTGTCTCTGTGTGTGTCTGTGTCTATGTGTGTGTCTCTATGTGTGTCTGTGTCTCTGTGTGTCTGTGTCTATAGTGATATAGTGATATAGTGATTGGTAGACAGGAAGTGTGAACACTTATTTGTCTCTCATTTTTGCTTGAGTGCAAGTAATTAGCAACACAAGGAATAAATTAGTAGCATGTGGTGAATAAGTGGTCAAATTTCCCTGTATCATCAGCCCATGCTTTTTCTAATCGGTTCTTGAATGAATTTATTGAGCCGGCATCTATAACATTTTGTGGGAGACTATTCCATATATTTATGATCCTGTTTGAGAAACTGTGTTGCCTTAATTTTGAAACGGCTCTGGGTTTTACTAGTTTGAGAGTATGGCCCCGCTGCCTTCTCTTTTATTCAAGGTGAAAAATTGGTTCATATCTATTTTATCAAAACCTTTCATAATTTTAAATACTTCAATTATGTCACTTCTTTTCCTTCTGTAGGAAAGGGTAGGAAGTTTCAATTTCCTGAGCCTTTGTTCATAGGGTAAGTCCTTTATAACTGCAACTAGTTTTGTTGCACGTCTCTGAACCTTTTCGATCTCCAGAATATCTTTCCGAAAAATTGGGCTCCAAATTTGTGGACAGTATTCCAAAATTGGCCTAACAAGAGACTTAAATAGAATGAGAAAATTGTTCTTGTTGAGGCGATGGAAGGTTCTTTTAATTATTCCTACTCTCTGGTTAGCATTTGAGATGATAGTCCTCATGTGTTTCTGAAAGGAGAGTTGGGAGTCGAAGGTTACACCCAAGTCCTTTTCATAGCTATCTTGTTGCAGGACAGTGTTCTGCATAATATAGGCGTAATGAGGATTATTTTTCCCGTAATGAATAATTTTGCACTTCTTTTCATTGAAGGGCAATTGCCATTTCTCAGACCATTGTGAGAGTTTCAGAATATCCTCTTGTAAGAGATTTTTATGTGTGTGTCTGTGTCTATGTGTGTCTATGTGTGTATATGTGTGTGTCTGTGTGTGTGTCTCTGTGTGTGCCTGTGTGTGTCTGTGTGTGTATGTGTGTGTCTATGTGTGTCTGTGTCTGTGTGTGTGTCTCTGTGTGTGTCTGTGTATGTGTCTGTGTATGTGTGTGTCTGTGTGTCTGTGTGTGTCTGTGTCTCTGTGTGTGTGTCTGTGTCTCTGTGTGTGTCTGACTCTGACTCTCAGTCTGACTCTGACTCTGACTCTCAGTCTGACTCTGACTCTGACTCTCAGTCTGACTCTCAGTCACACACAGACACAGACACACACAGAGACACAGACACACACAGACACACACATAGACACAGACACACACATAGACACAGACACAGGGACACACAGAGACACATACATGATGAGGCACACACAGAGACACAGACACACACAGACACACACATAGACACAGACACACACATAGACACAGACACAGGGACACACAGAGACACATACATAGACACACACAGAGACACAGACACACATATACACCACACAGACACACACATATACAGACACAACACATATAACACATAGACACAGACACACACATAGACACAGACACACACATAGACACAGAGACACAGACACACACAGACACACACAGACACAGACACACACACATACACACACAGAGACACAGACACACACACAGACACACATAGACACACATAGACACAGACACACACATAGACACAGACACATAGACACACAGAGACACATACATGGAGAGAGAAGCAACTACAGCTTAACGACAAGACGACAGTGCCGCGACAGTGCCGCGGCAGTGCGACAGTGCCGCGACAGTGCCGCGACAGTGCCGCGACAGTGCCACGACAGTGCCGCAACCTCGGCTGTCGTCGGCTGTCGTAGAAGTTTTTCAACATGTCCAAAATCCCCACGACAACCCGGCGACAGTCGAGAAAAGTGGAGAAACTGGAGGTGTCGCGCAGGTGTCGCAGCGACACCTGCGTGACACCTGCGCGACACCTGCGCGACACCGGAAGTCGCTGTCGCAGAGCTGTCGTCGCCGCTTGTCGTCGTAGTGTGACTGCTACATGATCAGGCTACCGCCTCGAGGGTTAACGTCGTCTTCACTAACTCCCACTTGAGCCAGGGATAACGTGCAGGTTAGGGACCGATTCGGGCCAAATCTATTCAAGGCGATCATATTTAACAGAATTACATACGCAATAAGTGAAATTTGACCAATTTAACCCTAAATTCGAAGCGTTATTAAGGCTACCGCCGCATTGGCGGCGATATTAATCGCCGAACGTAATGTAAACAAATCGCCGCTGCATCGACGTCGCGTTCCATACTGGCGGCGGCGGCGATTTGTTTACTTTACGTTCGTCGATTCGAAAATATAACTAGTAATATCGCCGCCAATGCGGCGGTAGCCTTAATAACGCTTCGAATTTCGGGTTAATTTAATGAAATTTCACGATTTGAGTATGTAATTCTGTTAAATATGGTCGCATTTAATATATTTGAGCCTAATATATGGCTACAAAGGCAGAGGGATTTCCCAAATCTATAAATAACCGAAACGTTAGCTAACCCGCGCGCGCTTTGGACTAATACATCCCCCCTGACACATATATTAACGCCGACAATAGTTACCCCGCCGGCCGCCCTTAACTCCGCAGCCGATAAATTGTGGCTCTTACATTTGGCCCCAGGAGTCTTGCATAATCCAGAGAACATATGAAGGTTACAGATGCAAAAATAAGAGAATTTGTACTACAATTTAGAAATCTCAATAAAATAAGATTAAAAGCCAGAACAAGTGGTGAGCAAAATAAGTGAAATACACAGTAATATCAGTTGATATTAGTGTTTCTTTAACTTATTTCATTTTCCTAATATATTTATATATATATATACGCTTGTAAATTTAGACAATTTTGGAAATTACAGTTTATGTATACAAAATAAATTAATAGATGCCTAAAAGTGTAAAAAGACCACTTTTAGAGATTACATTAGTGTATACTAAATAAATTAATAGAAGCCTAAATGTGTAAAAAGACCACAAGTAAAATTGAAAAGGTAGAGTAATAATAAAAAAAAAAAATTAAAAAACAGAGCAGCACGTAGCAAACCTGACCAAACAGTCTGAGATCTACTGAACTACCGCCCTAATGCTCCAAAAACGCTTCTGACGTCGCCTCCTGTGCCAGCGACGCGCGTCGTCGCTAGGAAACGATGGAACAAATGAAAACATGCGGCTAGCGCAAGCAAACTGCAAAGATTCACTAAAAATAGGCCGGCATCAAATGTCGGAGAATCGCAGCAGCAATTTTAATTTAAAACTCTAACCAAATATAATGCACGTATAGCCTTGTATCGGGATAGCTAGTCCACGTCCTGTACGCCTCCTCCAGTCGGAGCGACACAAGGGTACGCCATTATTGTGCCTCTAACGCTCCTCAGGCCACGATTTGCGCAGAAGTTTTAACCGCGGATTCAAGGCTCGCCCCTCGCTGGTTTAATTAATTAATTAAGGCTAGCCGCAAAATATAACAAGTATACCACGTGGGTGAAGTCATCATTCAAAATAATGCTACCCCGGTACGCCGTAAACTGTCAATATCACGTCTTGGAGCATGAAGACAGTGACCGTGCGTCACTGTCAACTCTACCCGAATAATCTATCAAAAAAATATAAACAATTTCTAAGCATACAGAAGTGAACTAAAAGGTATTACACTCCTTACTATCCTGGTCACGGCACCAGTTTAACCGTCGGGCTATTCCACCCCCGCTTAAGGCGACCCTACGTGTTAATATAAATAATTGTTTCCATGTGAATGACTTGTGCCTCCTGCCGCCGGTTGTCTGTCATCCTGCCAGCCTGACCCTTGACTAGCAATGTCCGAGGTGGAGAGTTCGACTCCTGACAGACCATGGGCAGAAGGCCCTTAATTAAATAAGATTATAGAGCAATCCAAATAGCAATCTGAAGTTGACCATAGCGGTTAATAATATAAGTCTGGAGGACAGTAAAGAATGCAAGGAACGTTCATGTCACTTCTTAGGAGCTCACCATTTTATTCTTACCTCTTACTAACAGAATGAATTGATCAATAAAACCTATGTTCTTAGTTAAATATAGTTCAACAGTGGAATGTATGTTATAAGTCAAATCCCCTCCCATATAATTAAGTTAAATAAGTTTGGAATTTCCATAATAAAATCCTAAATATTCGGCTGAAACATCGGAGCGTGCAAAAACACGTCCGATGGGTCTGGCTCCGAAGGCCCGACCTTTTATCGTTGCTAGGATAGTCACAATCGACGTATCCAAGCAACGCTTTACAGCAGGGAACCCTGCCTCGCAAAATGCGCACCCGCGCAAAATGTCCCGCGCAAAATGTGCGCCCGCGCAAAATGTGAGCCCGCGCAAAATGCGGTCGAGCAGTCTCGCCCACTTCACTACTAATGCTAAGTGCCAGGCTATGTAGTGACAACTATAAATTTGATAAGTCATTGGCTTGACTCGGCTGGGATTCGAACTCCCTACCTTTCACATGGGAAGCCTATGCTCTTCCAATTCGGCCACCGCATGCAGTCCTTTGTGGAGTCAATTACATCAGTTAGAGCAATTTCTGCAGCAAATGAATTCGAAGAAGGATCAATTCTCCCCCCCCCCCACCTTTTAACAAATTTGGATCCTTTGCTAAATCAATTACTTTGGTTAGAGCAATCCGAAGAAGGATCAAATACCCCTTGTCTTTGAATTTGGATCCTTCGCTGAGTCAATTACTTCAGCAACATCTGCAACAAATGAATCGGAAGTAGGATCAATCCCCACTCTTTAAATTTGGATCCTTCGCTGAGCCAATTACTTCGGTTAGAGCAATATCTGCAACAAAAGAATCTGAAGAAGGATCAATCCCCATAGTCTTTAAATTTGGATCCTTCGCTGCACCAATTACTTCGGCTAAAGCAATTTCTGAAACAGGTGAATTTGAAGAAGGATCAAGCTCCACTGTCTTTAAATCTTCAACACTCCCTGAGTAAGTACCTTCAAAAGTACCAGCTTCTGCATTACATAAACCAAAAGAAGGATCAGTTCCTTGTGTTTTCTCTTGGTTTCTCCATAGACTGTCTTTGTCATTCTTAACTGGGTGACTTTCTTCAAGTGAAGCAGCCTCATCACCTCATACCTTCTTTCTTCCTTCTTTTAATTACTGATCTGTCAAATTTCAGCTCTGTTAATTGCCTTTCAGAATCCACACTCTCGTGCTCTGAATCTGGTAGCGCTCTCTTCTTTATGCTCTTCTTGCATGCTTTCCCTGGTCGTTTGCCCTTCCTCTCTCCTTTCTTGACACCTGTTCTTGTTCATATGTTCTTCTGGATATGCTTCTGGAGATATTGCTTCCGTGCGAAGCCATGGTCACATAGCTCACATTTAAACGGGCGATCCTTTTCCTTCTTCTGACTCTGCAAATGGCATTGTAGATAGTCGGAGCGCGTAAATGCCTTCGAGCAGATTTCACACATGTATTTTGCAGTACCATGTAATTTCATATGAGAAAGCATACAGTGCTTGGTCAGCATCTTTCCACACACTGAGCAGCGCACTTTATTATAAACGCGATGCTGCTTTCTGCGATGTGCCACATAGCCATCCCGTCCTGTGCATACATACCCACAAACTGCACAAGTGATTGGCTCTGTGGAGCGATGCGCCTCAAGATGCCGCAGCATTCCTTTTGCAGTTATCCTACTTGACTTGCAGAGCTTGCACTTCCACTTCCACCGCCTGTTTTTTTGCTCCAGTCTGCACATATCTGGGCACTTGGCGAGTGTCGCCATATCCTGCCATATCCTTTGACAGAGCGGGTTATGACCATTGGGATGCGCAAGACTTGCATCCTGCGTATTGCAAATGCCGCAATGAGTTCCACTGTGATTCTCTAGGTTTGACGGCACCTCGCGATTGAGTAAGCTTGATGAAATTCTAGCCTGTATTTTACATTCCAATTCATGCCGCCTTCGACGGGTGCCTGTCTTCAGTGTTAGATTACAGCTGCTACAGTTTACGCGACTGTCGCTCACCTTCTTACAGCCACCTTCGATCATGTGTTTGACGAGCATCTTCTTCGAATTGCATCTCTTAGAGCATACCTCACATATGTATATCTGAAAAATACAAAGAATGGTTGCTTGATTGGTTGTTGGAGTTTTACGTCCTGTTAACATCTAAGGTCATATCAGGAAGGATACCGACCTGTGACAAGTGTGCACTCATAGCGACTTTATACTTTATACCCGATATCCCATTCAGTCACATTATCCTGACACTGAGCTAACCAGTCCTTACCATATCCTAATAATGCTGAGCACCAGGCTAGGAAGCGGCAAGTATCAATTTTTTAAGTAGTTGGTTTGACTTGACCGGATACCAAACTCCCGATCTCCCACACAGGAGGCCCACGCTCTACCGATTCAGCCACTGCGCCCAGCCCCATGCATGGGAGATCGAACCAGGGCAGCTCATAAACATCTATTCAACACATGTTAATCACACTGCTGTTATTGCGCATGCACATGTGGGGAGGCGTCTAACTATAATACGATCAACCATTGAGGCCAATTTACCGACGCATCCATTTGATTCACAATTCCTTCAAAACAATACAATATTGCTTAATACATTAGTTCTGTGTTCTCCTGTCAAAGCCAGCTTATAGCTCTATATTTATCTAAGTGCATTTGATTGGTGCATGTCTATTTATGCTATTTTCTAATAACCCCATACAGTGCTGATTCATGTAGTGTTCCATACATAGAGTGATAATTGAAATATTACCGTATAACAATTGGGAAAAGTATCAGGGGAGACGGAATTGCCCAGATAACTGGGGATTTTGTGTGTCAAAATATTACCTATTTATCGGTCCAACAGATGAACATACCCCCTCCCCAGCCTATTTATTTTTAACTGGACCTTAGACGAAAATAGTATTGGTAGTGTAGTGGTCTGCACTGCCCTCTCAGGCAAGAATCCGCATATACAGGTAGGCATGGGTGGTGTGTTGATATCAGGGAGCCTAGGTGGTGTAATGGTTAGCACACTGGCCCGGAATGCAAAGAGATGTGGGTTTGAGTCCTGCTCTAGGCGTAATATTTCCCATTTTCATCACCCCATGACACTGGTTCCATGACCAGGATCCTGTACAAGCTACGCGCTGTATAGTTGTTGAACCTACCCTGTGTATGTAAGTGCGTTGCATTGTCTGTATGTATGTAATTGTAAGCATTAAAAGACTTATAATTCCAGGGGGACAAGTGTAGTGGTCCATTTTCATCACCCCCACGACAGTTGCATCCATGATTAAGATTAAATAACAATTCTCTCCACCAAAGCAGGGATGATACTGGTCTACAGCAAAAAAAGTGGAAATCAAGCGGAGATTATTACACCGCCAGCGAATTTCCACAAAAACAGGATTAGTACTGTCAGAGAATCGTGGGAAATCACCGGAAGTCATTCTTATTGTGCCTACATAGCTTGTTCTTGTTTGAGTTTTTATGTTCTAGCAACATCTAAGTTCACATAAGAACAGAATTCGAACCACCCAATTGTTGTCATATATCAGGCATGAAACTGAGGAGTAAAGAAATAATCTGAAAAAGCTGACAAGGGGTAAAGGAGGTATTCCCCCTCCTGCTCGGGGGGGGGATCTTTTGAAAAATGGTTATTTGTGAGTGCATTTGGAGCAATCTGGAGACAAGAGATATGGTTGTCTCGGAGTGCATTTGCAGCCAAGTCTATCGGTCCTCTGCACCTAGAGGCTAGCTACCGTACCCACATCATTTTTATTTCTCCTCAAATTTACATCTATCTCAAAAGTGCCCCCAGGCTGGGGGTAAAAACCCGGAAATCCGCTTAAAAACGGACAAATATCATCCCTGCAAAGAAAAAAGAACGGCAGAAAAAAATAAGGGTATATTCTTCTTCCACACACACACACACACACAAAATATATATATATAGGTTAAGTTAGATGAGACTTACCTGGGTATAGTTGGAGGATAACTTCTGTTTTAGTGAGGGCTGTGCCCCTTGGTAGTCGCAGTACAGGGAGATGAAGCAGTTCCGGTCTCAAGTCAATTTTTACCTAATTTGGAGGGTTAAAATATGAGCCAATTGTTTATTTTGCTGTCTTACATGGAAATTTTAATTTCCCTTTGTAAACTTATTTAATTTTAAAATTATTTCACAAATAATTTCTTCTGTATCGCAAGGAGCGGGTTGGGTAGGCCCTGTACTGCGACTACCAAGGGGCACAGCCCTCGGTAAAACAGAAGTTATCGTTCAACTATACCCATGTAAGTCTCATCTAACTTAACCTATTTTACCTCGGGCTGTTGCCTCCAAGGCATTCACAGCCCAGGGAGATTTTTACGTACCAAGTATTTTACCCGACTACTAATTTAATTTCCTTCTCATAAAAGAACCATGACATTATAATAGCTTACGCTTAACCTTTCTTTATTTTGTTTATAACCAGAGTAACTCTGACCGATGTTTACTAGTTTACAAAAATACTGTTACACATTACTTATAATATTTGTTGTTGTATTACTTCATACAGACTAAACTCGCCTGTTTTTAGCATTGTCCAATAACCTTTTGGCTACTTTGTTATGTTTTTCCACTTTCTTGTTGTAGTGGAGAGCAAAAGATCTGGCTGTCTTCCAGTCTGCATGTTTTAGGATAGTGTTAACTGAAATTCCCAATGCTCTAGCCTTTGAAGCTGCCGCCCCTCGAGTTGAGGGTGGCCCAAACTCCTTTGTATTAACACCTGCCCTGTCAAGTAGTTGAACCGTCCAATGTGCCAAAGTGTCCCTTGATATAGGCGCATGAGGTTTTATGTAGCTAACTAAAAGTTGCTTCCCTATCCTAATGTCTTTTGTGTGCCCTAAATACGCTTTAAGAGCTCTAACTACACATATACGTGGACACTCATCGTATGCATACAAAGATATTGACGACAATGGATCTCCAAGTCTATTTGACTTAAGTAATTTTTTCAGATGAAAAGTCACTTCCTTCTCCTGTTCCTCCAACCCCTCAATGGAGAGAGCAACAATGGTTTGTCCTCTGTGTCCTGTTACCAAGAGTAATAAAATGACCAATTTTAACGTAAGTTCCCTGAGATTCAAGTTCCTATTTCCCGGCCAGTTTTGTAGTAAATCAAACACTTTATTCACATCCCAAAACCTGGATTACTTTGGTTTTGGTGTTTTTTTTGCATAAACTGACCGCATAAGCCAATGCACCAGCTGATGTTTGACAATTGTTTGTCCATCCACCCTGGGCAAAACCACCGACAAAACGCATCTTGCTGTGTTTATTGCACCAAACCCCAGCCCTTCCTCCGCTAGGGTCCTTAGGAACCGGCAAACTTGTGCCACTGAAGGTGCTAATGGTTTAACACCTTTCGTAATACAAAACAGTCCCCACTTTTTTAACGCATTTGCATGAAGCTTAACTGTCCCTACACGCCAAGCCGATGACACAATAAATTCCAACGTCGTTGGGTCTAGCCCAAACGGTTGAAGATATCTTCTTAAAAACGGAATACCACCAAGGGGGTTGTTGACACGTCTCCCTTTTCCTCCAGTGGCCCCTGTGGGACCAGATTGTCTTGTGCTCGTGGCAGAAATCGCTGTTCTCGACTCCACCTGTTGAGTGCAGCAAACCATGGTTGGCTTGGCCAATGCGGCGTCACTAGGATAGCATTGGCTTCCTCTATCCACAGTTTCCGGGTGACTCTTGCAATCATGCTGAATGGTGGGAACACATAGAAGAAATGGTTTGACCATTCAAAGGTAAATGCATCTACCCTCCAAGACTCAGGTTCTGGTTTCCACGACACATATTTTGGAATTTTGAAATTCTTTCATGAAGCAAACAGGTCTACCTCTGGTTTTCCCCAGAACCTACAAATTTTCTTAAAGTTTTTTGGAGACAGTGCCCATTCAAGATGGTCCTTAAACTCCCTACTGTGCTTATCTGCTAATACATTTAGTGAACCTGGGATGTAAGCCGCTGTGAGCCAATTCCGTCCCGCCTCCGCCCAATGCCAAATTTGTTGGGCCACTACATTACATTCTGGAGGCCTTGTACCTCCCATTCTGTTTATATATGCCAACGTAGTTGTGTTGTCTGTATAGATCTGAATGTGTACTTCCTTTTCTGTTATTAAACTTTGCAACCCCAGCCATACGGCCCTTAATTCCAACACATTAATGTGTGAGTTTAACTCAACTTGCAACCATCTACCTCCAGTGGCTGTGTCTCCCCTATGAGCCCCCCAGCCTTGGAGTGACGCATCCGTTGTAATTTCAATCGACAGGTTGTCTAACCTAATTGGAGTAGGGGAATTTCCAACTGCCTCCTCCCACCAACGGATGTCCTTCCAACCAGCTTCTGAAATGTTCATGATCCTTTCAAAGTTACCCTTACTCAATTTCAATGCTTTATTTTTGTTTATTTCTAATCCCATAACATGAGCCTGCCCGTAAAGCACAGCTGGCGTGTAAGCCGTCATGAGTCCCAGCATTGCTGCTACTCGTCTAATTTTTAGTTTCTTTCCTTTCCCCAAATTACAGACGAAAGTGTGAAATTTATTAATCTTGTCGGGCGTTAAGGAAACCTGCATTTTTAATGTATCCAGTTGGAAACCCAGAAACTTAATCATTTGAGTAGGTGTCTTTACCGATTTCGTCTAGTGGATGTGAAACCCCACCTAAGTCAGGATAGAGCACAGGTCATTTACCGCTTTTTTGAATTTGTCATAGCTGTCGGCAATGATAAATGAATCATCTATGTAAGGAAAAAGTACATGCCCTCTAGTTGCTAATTCAGCGAAGATGGGATTAAATATGCATGTAAACATACGTGGGGCTGGTGATAACCCATTGTGGAGACAGGTGTATTCAAACAACTGTCCCTGCCATAAGCACCTCAGGAATTTCCTATGTTCTTGTACTATAGGTATAGTATAATATGCGTCTTTAAGGTCTACACTGGCCATAAATGCCCCCAGTGTAATTAGGTCAATAGCCGTATTGAGTGAAAACATTTTGAAGTGTTGGTATTCTACTGATTTGTTTAATGTTGTTAAATCTAAAATAGTCCTGAATGACCCATCAGGCTTCGGTTTCAGAAAAATATTAGAAATATATTCTCCCTGCGTGTGTGTTGCATTCACAACAACTCCTATTTCACACAGTTTGAGAACCTCTTTTGTTACCTGCAACCTCTCCTCTTCAGAAAATCTGAAAGGGTGCAGAGTCCTTGGTTGAACAGGGAACTCCACAAAAGGTATAAACACTCCTTCTATAGCCGACAAAACCCAATGACAATTAGTTAACCTTTTCCAGACCTTAGTGTGATTCATTACATTGCCAGCTAATTTATTAACAGTTACCCTATCCATGTCTGAGGCGGGTTCTTGAGCAGATGAAGTTAGGCGCACTACTTCATTCCCCCTCTGTGGAAACCCTGGGGTTTCTGTCCATTGGGCGCCTGCTGACGGTTCTGTGGGGTATGGTTGTACTCGTTCCAGTTGGTAGTGGCTCTGCCTACTCCCCTACCCCTGAATGTGGGTAAGAAGTGTCTGGCCCCTCTGAAAGCTTGCCATTTTCTGAAATCATTCCTGCCTCGCTTGCCTCGTCCGAAGCCCAAATTGTCACTTCTGCGTGTGGCTGGCGCCATCTGTCGTCCACATTTACTTCCCGATTCTACTCTCTTCAGTAGTTGTGGTATCTGCCCCCCAAACATCTTGCTTTTGTCAAAGGCCTTGCCCTTGATCGGCTTTGGGGCGAGGAAGAGTGTGAACTCTTTCCCGTTCTTATCTTTTACCTTCTTCGAACATGTAATTTCCTTGCCTGTCTCTCTTGTGACCGCCTTGTACACATTCTCGTACCTTCTGTACGTTAAAAAGGTACTGGCTGCTGCAAGGAGCTCAATCGCCTTGTTGAAGTCTGAGGCAACTGAAGTGAAAACCTTCTCCTTCAACATACGGTTGGCCACTGGGAGAACTGCGGTCAGAGCTGCTAACACAGCCCTCTGGCTTGTGTACATCACATTCTCGATTTTCTTTTTCTCCTCCGACATCGGGACTTCACTGTCCATTTCTTTCGGACAAGATGCCTCAATGCCCTTGACGCCGGTGAATTTCTCTGCCACTCTGAGTATCACCTCAGCTGGCCTGAAGGTGTGGCAGTGACCTTCCAGCGCCCTCCTCAACAAAGTGCACAATCTCACTTTCTTGTCCGGTTTTGTTGGCCTGTTCTTAGCCGCCAAATCAAACTCTTTTGCCAGCGCTCCCATGTGATTTGTGTCAGAGTCAGAATCCTCTGATGACGAAGAGCTGGAACTCGAGGAAGAAGACGAGGATAAATGCTTCCTCTTTTTCTTACTCTTTTTTGTCTTCTTCTTCTTCCTTTTCCCCGCGTTAGCTCTCTTTCTGGCCTTATTGTACTCGTCACCCTCGGAAACATCAGAGTTTGCTTTCTCCACTGAGTTAGCACATCTACTACCATGAGTTGAAGTATTCCCCGACTCCGAAGTACTTGTGCCTGGTGACAGTTCATCCCGCCACATTGACTTGTCTTCCGACTGTATGTCGTGTGAACCCGTCTGATCTCCCCAGTTGGTTGACGGTTCTGCCAGTCTTTTCTCCAGCAAGGAGGTAAGCCTGTCTTCCAGGCTGGCTAGCTGGGCGGCATCAACAAATTGATTTGCCGCATGACTCTGGGTCGTCTGTGACTGAGACGTAGAGGGGCCCGAATTGTCACTCGGGTCAGGCAACGCAACGGTATTTCCGTCCAAATTAATCGACTGCCCTTGCCCAGACTCAGTGGCGCCAGCAACCTGCTGCGCTCTGCGTGAACTTTGTCTGGTGGCCATCTGCAAAATACAAGTGTAGCACTGATCAGTACCCCTTGTGATGGTTATTGCAGCTGCTAATATCATATTTCTATTGCAGTGCTGTGTGACACGATATGTGACTCACTATCGAGAACTTCAGTGGTTTTAAAGTTTTTTTGGTAAATAATTTTCTATAAACCACCCGATCCCCCAGTTGAATCTCATGTCGACAATATGGGGTCGAGATAACTAGATACCAAGCTTGGTAGCAACAATGGGTCGCTAAAACCTCTCTACCATTAGCCGAAAATGAAACTCATAATCGGACCTGTGGCGTATAGGTATAACCAAGTCTTAGTTCATAGAGAACTTCAAGGGCAGCACACAATTTAAGCCATACGTATAGAGATACGCACGCCCTCAATCGGCGACCATTACAACACCACGGCGAGTACACGCCGTCAAACGAACCATACCACAATGCGCACTACGGCAAAAATACGCCGTCAATCGAACCGGCCCATCAATATGGGTAAGTAGGTCATGACGCCTTAACGTCTTACAATTGGACGCGCTAAATCCTCCGGCGCTGAATATTAACAATTACCCAAATACAGTCCGGCTCGGTACTCAACTACATGAATACCTGACCAAAATGGTCCATAACCCTTTATAATTAAATAATGACAATTATTTAAGTTTAAGTGAGCTACAAAAGTCACTAAAAAGATAAAACCGCACCTTGAAACAACTCAGCGTATGTCTGAGCTTTGTTGGAATATGCTAATTGACTTAAGACCGTAACTGCTTCATCTCCCTGGGCTGTGAATGCCTTGGAGGCAACAGCCCGAGGTAAAATATATATATATATATATATAGTATAATACATATATTAAAGATATCAAGGATGATATGTATATCTATACATATATGAGACTGTCTCAAAAGGTTCTAAGCAATATGGGACAAAACTTTGTTCATAGTAACGATCAACACACTATCTACTTAGGCATTTTTGCTCAGGATAAACTGATTTGTTTTTTACACGGTGTTTCATAATCCCAATAGAATACATATTGATTTGAAGCAAATGTCCTCGTGTTTTCAGTGTAACCATTGCTGTGCTGTTTTGTGTCAATCGTTACTATGGACAAAAAAACTAAGAGTTAGCACCTTTTGAGACAGGCTCATATGGGTCGTTCTCAGAAACTGTGTTCCACTTTTGTGATATGGAAACGAAAAGTGAAAACATTCCAAGTAATACTATTCAATACCAGAAAACATTCCATATACTAGCACAATCCATATTCATATGATGGTTTATATGTTGTGCATATGTCAGAGTTGAAGAATTTAATTTTCACTTTTTCATTTTGACCTGATGCAAATTGAGAAAGCTGTTTAAAATTAACAGTGTAACATCCAGACATAACATTTTGATGTACATCCATAACATCATTTTAACACACAAAACAGATTCAAACAAGATTTCATTGATTACAGTTAAGCCAAAAGAATTGTTTCTTACAAGAAATGGTGTTGACAAAATGTTTGGGTAGATATATGGCGTCAATAAGCAAATTTTCAGAATTTCACTTTAGCACAAAATCATATAAGCATGTTTTGGATACATTTTGTGGGATAGATTAAATACATGTAGTATTGATAATATACTTAATACACAGAGTGAACAAAACAATGTGACTCACTAGTACTAGGCAAAAGCATTAACAATGTAACATGGAAACCGAAAATGTGGTACAGTTTCTAAGAATGACACATGTAAATGTATATAACAGCATTCAAATAAGAGCTTGTCCGCTTGTCTGGGACAAGTCAAAATTCAGACGGATAAGTTAAAATCACATCACACTCGTTCGGTGAACATGTGACAAATATTGCTTATTTCTATCACTGCATAAATATTTCATTTTGCTTTAATGATAATAATACAATAAGGGAGGTGACTTATTTAAATTCTAGCTAAACACTCACCTTGGCTAAGTCTGTGGAAGTTGAGCAAGTACTTGAATGAACTGCCGGTTGTTTTCTACGCTTCCTTTTAGGTGGCTGCCCATTTGCCTTGGAACCATCAGTGGCGGTACATGGAGTGACATCACTGACAATGCCATGTCCCATTGTGATGTTCTTCTGACTCACATTCTTCATTACATCTCTAGATGTTGAAGGCACTGCGGAGATAATTCCACCGTTACTTTTGGCTGACATCAGATGGATACCAGAATTATTTGCTGAATTCATTTTTTGAGTAGCAATCTTATTAGTGACATCCTTCGTGGAACTATGTGCAATTGAACGTCCCTCAACTCTGCTTGCAGGTATACGATCGGACATACCAGTGGATGACGGAAGTGAGTTGGACCTTGGAACAGTTGTAGCAGAGGTTGTTGGCCAAACAGATCTCAAGCGAGCAGGGCAACTCTGGTCAACAGTTGCTGTGCTAGGAGAGTGGGTCTCCAGAGATGAGGTCATATTAGCAGGGCTGGCACCTTGTGCAACAGTTGATGTAGGTGGAATGTCAGATTCCCCAGTAGGTATACTTGTCGTCTCTGGCAACACCCTATCTATTTCGACACCAGTAATACTGGGAGTGCCAGTAATACTGGGAGTGCCAGTAATACTGGGAGTGTCAATAATACTGGGAGTGCCAATAATACTGGGAGTACCAGTAATAGTAATATTGGGAGTGCCAGTAATACTGGGAGCGCCAATAATACTGGAATTTGCGAAGGCAACTGGTCCTGAACTGACTGAATGGTCAAGTGGCTTGAATTGCATGCCTGGTATCATGATTTGTAGGTCGCGTGTTATGATTGCGCCTGCAATCGCTGATTCTGACAAGAGAACGCTGGTTGAAACGGGTAGATGTAGGTGAGTCCTTGAATTCATACTATTTTGTTGGATGCATTTAAGTCTGGGTGAATTTAAATGTAGGTCAGTAGCTTGAGTGTTACTGTTAGAAGCTGAAGCTGTAACTTCAGCATCAGATGTTAAATCAATGTAATCACTGGTTGCATCCAACAACACCAAACCTTTCTCTGTAGATGAGCATTTGGAATTGTTGGGATTAGAACCATTTTTTACTTCCAAGTTCTCTATTGATGTCTCTATCAAGCTGATTACATTATCTGACTCTGCTATTGACTGCTCATCATTTGGGGGAAGAATCTCTCTAGAAGGCGTGCCATTTAAGGCAGGTCCGTCACATGGTGGAGCGCTTCGAACAGCATCCCTGACTGTTTTTGGATAATTAATAGGAGGTACATATAAACTTTGGACTGCAGACAGTGGTTGACTTTGAATATTCAGTGAATCAGATGTTTGAAGTATCTGAATATTATGTGGTACTGTTGGACGATGCCACTGTACTCTGGTTAGAGTAGGCTGAAGATATTCCTCAGTTGTCAGATGAGGTCCACCTTGTTGCGCACTGGGTGGAGCAGGTTGAAGGAGTTCTACTATTATTGGATGAGTTCCAAGTTGTTGCTCACTGGGTGGAGTAGGTCGAGGAAGTCCTACCATTATTAGATGAGTTCCAAGTTGTTGCGCACTGGGTGGAATAGATTGAGGACGTTCTACTATTATTGGATGAGGTCCAAGTTGTTGCGCACTGGGTGGAGTAGGTCGAGGAAGTCCTACCATTATTGGATGAGTTCCAAGTTGTTGCGCACTGGGTGGAATAGGTTGAGGAAGTTCTACTATTATTGGATGAGTTCCAAGTTGTTGCTCACTGGGTGGAGTAGGTCGAGGAAGTTCTACCATTATTGGATGAGGTCCAAGTTGTTGCGCACTGGGTTGAATAGGTCGAGGAAGTTCTACCATTATTGGATGAGGTCCAAGTTGTTGCGCACTGGGTGGAGTAGGTCGGGGAAGTTCTAACATTATTGGATGAGGTCCAAGTTGTTGCGCACTGGGTGGAGTAGGTCGGGGAAGTTCTAACATTATTGGATGAGGTCCAAGTTGTTGCGCACTGGGTGGAGTAGGTTGCAGGAGTTTTAGAACATAACTACATGGAATGATTCCAATTGTTTTTCTTTCTGCTCACAATGGTGGAGTAGGTCGAGGAAGTTCTATTGTTGTTGGCTGAGGTCCAAATTGTGCATTGGGTGGAATAGGTTGAAGGAGTTTTATTATTATTGGATGAGTTCCAATTTGTTGCTCACTGGGTGGAGTAGGTTGAGGAAGTTCTACCGTTATTGGATGAGTTCCAAGTTGTTGCTCACTGGGTGGAGTAGGTTGAGGAAGTTGTACCACTGATGAGTCAGGTCCAAGTTGTACACTAAACTGAAGAAGTTGCATCAGTGTTGGTTGAAGAAGTTGCACACTTATTGGATGAGGTTGAACTTGTGCATTGGTTACTGGTTGTAGAAGTTGTCCAAGTTTGAAAGAAGTCATTGAACACGAGTTATAACTGGGGAACAAAGATTTTGTTTTTTATTGCATACAAATCTATGCTGCACTTCTTGGGAATTATACTGGTGCTCTTCTGTCATACTAGTGAGGAATTTTCTCGATTCATGTCTGTTGCTTCGCTCTTTTTTATGTTGTAGCACGTCTGCTCTGTTTTGACAGTATTCACCTTCATCTGATTCATCAGATTCAATAACTGGCATCCAACTTGGATCATCATCACCAGCATCATCATCCCCATCATCATCACCATCACCACCACTACATTCATCATTGCCATCTTCATCATTTTCTGATCGACTCTCCCCTAATTGATCTTTTGAGCTGGGAACATCATCTGAGACCCCATCATATTCTTCAGCAACAGGTGAAGAATCTATTACTTCCTTACTTCCATCGCTTGTGCCTATTTGCCTTGAAACGCTGCGTGTAATACAGCCTGAGCTGACAATTCTATTTTGGCACGAAGTCATTTCTACAATAGCTGCATTAGGTAGTACAGGCAATGATGAGTGCTGCATGTGGAGAGCAGCAGGCAAGAGGCCGTCACTATCGGCTGTGTTTAAGGAATTGGTAATGGCCTTCATAGAAGTGGATCCAGTCAGGAGTTTCGGCTGTGCATTGACTAAACAGGTTGGAGAGCTTACCTCGTTCGAGCTATGGTGGTAAATGTACCTACTTCGAGTCCCGGATCAATTTCCAAGGTCGAATTTCATATAGGATTAAGGTGCAGGTTCACAAATATGGTTGTGGAACACTGAGTTTTAGGAGGTTTTCATATTGGAATACATCACTAGAAAGCAAAAAATTATATCTAATTTCTTGAATATTGGAAGGACATTTAGTTGGGACCGGATTGAGTAAATTAACAGTGAATATTAGGAAATAATTCAGTAGTTACAGCACATGGCTACAGGACAGAACTTCCCATGATAGTACTGTGTTGGTATAGCCATTAATCCCAAACAATAGAGGAACCTCCAGTCAACAATGGGGTATATGCTGGTATGTGGCCCACTCATATACTTCCACTTGCCACTGGGGGAGCTCCTGTGAGGACTGTTGTACATCTTTTTTTTAAGATATATTTTTTGCATACCAATATATATATATGCATAATAAATAATTCACTGTGATTATGCATGTGATGCATAATCACCACAAATATGGCTTGTCTTGCTGGTACAACATTAAGAAAAACCTACCTTAAATATTATTGTATTTGATTTATTTTATTGTTGGTTATCACTTTTTATTTCTATTCATATTATTTAAGGGAATGCCGGTGCCGGAAGGCCTGGGGACGGGAGGCCAGTAAGCTATGCTCATAAATAACACTGTAATTATGCATCTGATGCATAATCCCCACAAATATGGCATTTCTTGCTGGTACAGCAACATTAACATTAAACTTACCTTGTATATTATTGCATTTATATTTCATTTATTTTGTTGTTGGTTATCACATTTTATTTATATTTATATTATTTGAATTGAGGCCTGGTGCCGGGAGTCTCGGTGCCGGGAGGCCGGGAACCCTGGCGCCAGGAAACCTGGATTCCTTGTGCTGATAGGCTGCCGTCTCCTCCCACCTCGAACCCAAACCCCATATGCCTATATACACGCTATACATATACCTATGCATACCTATGCATACATATATATACATATACTTTCATACATATACATACACATACATACATATACATACATACACATATACATACATGTACATACATGTACATACATGTATATACATGTATATACACACATACATATGCATACATATACATACATATACAGACATATGCATACATATACATACATACATATACATACATATACATATGTATACATACATATACATACATATAAAATAGAAGAGAGTGATCTCAGATTTGTGTCTGCCATTTGGAGGCATTGGTACAAACTACTGTATGTAGACCAACATTTTGATATTGGTTAGTATTGTAGTATTCATACTAATACTTATATCCTATTCACATTAATTTTTATATCTACCTACTATGGACCAAATTATGTAACTACCATAGTCCTGAGTCTAAAATAAAGAATTGAATGAATGAATATACATATACATACATATACATACATATACATACACATACAATTATCTGATGCATAATCCCCACGAATATGTCATTTCTTGCTGGTACAGCAACATTAATAAAAACTTACCCTGTGTAATATTGCATATATATTTCAATTTTATTGTTGGTTATCACATTTTATTTATATTTATATTATTTGAATTGAAGCCTAGTGCCGGGAGTCTCGGCGCCAGGAGGCCGGGAACCCTTGTGCTGGGAAGCCGGGATTCCCAGCACCGATAGGCTGCCGTCTCCTCCTCTCCCCCCCCCCCCCCCCCCCTCTGCTGCCATTCACCTTCCCTTCCAACAATGTACGGTATATTGAACTCTGACGAATGATGTGGCCAAAATAAATAAGTTTCTTTGTCTGTATAGTGGCAAACAAGCTTTTCTTATTTTTAATTTTTCTGAGAACTTCTTTGTTGGTGATCTTCTTTGTCCATGATATTTTCATCATCCTTCGATAAGTCCACATCTCAAATGCTGCTAAACGTTTGTACATTTTCTTAGAGATTGTCCATGTCTCTGCCCCATACATTAGAGTAGACCACACATAACACTGAAGAATACGCTTCCTTGTTTGTATTAATATCTTACTTGATGTTAACACTCTATACATTTTGGAGAATGTTGTTCGGGCTATTGTTATCCTTCTTTTAATTTCTTCCTCACATCTCCCATCATTTGTAATCTTTTGTCCGAGATATATGAATTCGGATACTTGTTCTATGTTTGTGCCATCTATGGTTATATTGACATTTGGTTTATCTGTCTTTTTACTTATAACCATTGTTTTGGTCTTCCTGGCATTCATCTTCATGTTGAATAGTATTCCAGCTTTATTGATTCTATTCACTATATCTTGTAGGTTTTTCTCACTGTCTGCTAGTATTACACTGTCATCGGCATATCTAAGATTGTTGACGTTCATGCCACCTATTGTCACTCCCTTGCAATCTTCAATGTGTCTGAAAATCATCTCTGTGTACAGGTTAAATAGACATGGTGACAATACACACCCCTGTCGAACTCCTCGTTTAATCATAACTTCATCCGATAGGCCCTGCTCCATTTTTATAAATGCACGTTGTGTCCAGTATAAGTTCACAATTAGTTTAATGTCTTTGCCATTGACACCAATATCTTGTAAACATTTGATTAACAGTTCATGATTGACTCGGTCGAAGGCCTTCTCATAGTCAATAAAGCAGGCATAAACATCCTGGTTCACTTCACAATAACGTTCACAAATCATTCTCATATTGAAAATCCCTTCACGTGTACCTCTTCCAGATATAAACCCACTTTGTACGTTACTGATTTGTTCTTCAATTTTCTGTCTGTTTCTCAGTAAAATTATTTTCAGGATCATCTTCAACATATGACTCATCAGGCTTAGTGTTCTGTACTCAGTACACAATGTTGGTTTTAGCTTCTTTGGGAGTCGTACAAATATGGATTCATTCATATTCAATGGTATAAATCCAGTCTCATAGATGTCAGACATCTATATATACATATGCAGACATATATACATGAATCTACACATATGCATATAAATACATATTGTATTTAGAGATGACTGCATCACATATCTTAGAGTGGTCCTCCATTTGTCACTGCTAAGTTAATCCATATGTAGTCTGTGTCACTATCAGACTTATTGCAACAATGCAAGGGGACTAAGCTCTGACACTTTCACACTCAGATTTTAACCAAACACTGCCATTACCCTAAATAACATTCCATTTATATTTAATTTATTTTTGATTATGCATGTACATGTACACATACTTTTAAAGCTATATGTATATATGCATATATGCACATACATATGTATGTATTATATATAATATATAAATAATATTGCAATATCAGGTGAAGAATAACTTACCAGTGTTCCTAAATGTAAGGATGACTGTGCCAGATCCTTCACAATGGTAATCCATTTGCAAGTAACAAGTTGACTGTTGTGTAGTGTGTGCCTTCAGAAATATGTGTGTGCAGTGCACTGTGGCACACACCCTTATAAACCAAATCCAATCCACTCTCACACCTATTCAAAGGGCATAAGCTCTGACACATTCACACTCAGTGAGCTCAGCTGTCAGTGGAGGTGCAGCCCAGAGAACCATTGGCAACCTGAGGTGTGAAAGCTTTCCTTGGCAGTTTTTGGTTAAAATCTGAGTGTTAAAGTGTCAGAGCTTAGGCCCCTTGCAATAAGTCTGAGAGTGAAACAGACTACACATGGGTTAACTTACCAGTGACAAATGGAGGACCACTCTACAATATGTGATGCAGTCATCTCTAAATACAGTATGTATTCACATATATATATATATATATAATTATGTAGTCACATATATAGGTCTCCATATGTATATATGTATACATATATGTAGATGTGAATGCATGTATATATAGACATATATACACATAGGTGCATATGTAATATGTATATATGTACATACACATAGGTATATGTATATTTATATGTATACACATATGTATGTTTATATCTATATATATATATATTATATGTATACATACATGTATATGTAAATCTAAAAATAATGCCAATAATGATTAAAATAATACGGTAATAATAATGACAAGAATAATGATAATAACAATGATAATAATTATAATAACGATGATAATAATAACAAATATATAATGATAAAAATGGTTTAACGGGGTTGTATTGTATCCATATATAAACATATATTTGCTGAGTGGTTGGCATTTTTATTTGATTTATTTTACTTTTGTTTATTACTTTTTACTTCTATTCAAATATGTGGGATGTGGTGGAGGGAGGCTCGGAACTGGGAAGCTGAGAGGCTATACATATCGTTTTAAATTGATAAAGTGTTTATTAATATATGTATATGTGTGTATATGTATATGTGTATATATGTATATATGCTGTCACAACAATAAAATAAATCAAATACAATAATATTTAAGGTAGGTTTTTCTTAATGTTGTACCAGCATCTGTGTGGTGATTATGCATCAGATGCATAATCACAGTGAATTATTTATTATGCATATATATATTGGTATGCAAAAAATATATCTACATGATGCACAACAGTCCCCACAGGACCTCCCCCAGTGGCAAGTGGAAGTATATGAGTGGGCCACAGACCAGCATATACCCCTATTGTTGGCTGGAGGTTCCTCTATTGTTTGGGATTTATGGCTATACCAACACAGTTATAACATGGGCAGTTCTGTCCTGTAGCCATGTGTTGTAACTACTGAATTATTTCCTAATATTCACTGTTAATTTACTCAATCCGGTCCCAACTAAATGTCCTATGAATATCCAGGAAATTAGATATAATTTTTGGCTTTATAGTGATGTATTCCAATATGTAAACTTCCCAAAACTCAGTGTGCCATAACCATATTTTTGAACCTGCTAACTAATCCTATATAAAATTCGACCTTGGAAATTGAACCGGGGCTCGAATGAAGTATTTAACCACCATAGCCCGATCGAGGTAAGCTCTCCAACCTGCTAAACTCATGGTGGATTTCATAGAGGTGGACGAAGTAAGACGGCTGGATATCAAAATTGTATTCGGAACCTGCCGAGTTGGTATTAACAAATCAGGTGCAGAAAGAGAATTGTGCATTGAAGTAGTGACAGTGCTTGTAGGAGTCATCGGAGTTGAGATAGTGATTGCATTCATGGAGTTAGACAGGGGAACCAGAGTGGATGTGGAAGGTATAGGTAAATTAGCTCTTGGGTCTACAACGGCTATTGTCGGAGAGCTGTGGTCTGCTACTGTAGCAATTGAGTTTGTGATTGTTTGATTTATGTTTGAAGCCATATTTGTGTTTGGCGTGTTGAGATCAAGAAGAGACATAATCAGAGGGTTTGAGTTTCTAGTGGGTACAGTGGTGGGAGTGCTTACGTTCGTTATCATAGGATCGCTTGCGAAAGGAGGAGAATTTGCAGCTGGTTCTGTAATTGAGGTATGATTGGATTTGTCAACAATAGACAAATTGGAAGTTCAGATTGCAAGATCTTATCAATCTTCATCAGGCTAGGGGTTTCATTAGAAGGGCTGAGCATTGCTACACTAGCTGTAGATATTCTAAGTCTGTCATCAGTAGGTAGGCTGCAAGGTATTGTATTTGTAATCATGACAGTGTGGTCTCTCGCAAAATTGGCTTGAGTGGATGGTTGTGGGTTGAAGCTCAAAATAGATCCCAGTTGATTTGATGTTGCGATAGTGCCTGACACATGATTGACCACTTGAACAGAGGCTGGGGTAGATGGGAGCACAGCAGTGGCTTGGTGGATTTTAATACAAGTTGAATTTGAATCAGTAATTATACCAGCATCAGAGGTTAAATCGATGCAGTCATTAGCCATTGCAGGAACATTAGGTATCACAGTAGAGTATGTGGATGGTCTTTTGGTTATCCCCATTTCTTCACACTGCAAAGTGGTACATTTCGAAACATTTATTGCAGCTGAATTGTTATTACTTGATTCAATTGCAGTTGGTATAGAATGTGAATTCGCAGTAGACTGGCTAAGCCCAGTTCCATGTTTATCAGACCCTTCAGATATACATTCCGAAGAGACAAGTGGGTTGTTTTCCTCAATTATCTGATGGTTCAGACTTGGATTAATGGTACATGGCATTGAATTTCCATTGGCGCACTCTCCACTGGTATCACTAGAAAGGCGAGGAAGACATACACTAAAACGTTCATCCTCACTGAACTTTGTGACAGTGCATGGTTGTAAACTGTCAGTATCATCTTTAGGATTTCTGCTAAATAATTCTGCCAAAGCATCCTTATCATCATCAATAGCATTATTACTAGGTACTCCAAAGTGATTTCTATTTTGAACAGGTCAGTATTACATCTTATATATCTGTACAGATCTTTTAAATTGGATCTCAATGATATAAAAATCATTTAGATCGATTGAATAGCTGCAAAGTTATGAGTGTTTAAAGATTGATTTTTTTGCCCCGATTTGTGCACATTTCCAAATTAGCCAAATCTTGGATTTTAGGGTCCCACCTGGAAGCTATTTTGCATATGATCTGTCCAATATTAAAGAATCTCATTCTCTATAGTACAAATAAGAAGCTAATTTTTTTACAGACCATCACTGTTAGTATTCTTTCTGAAATGTCATGTCAAACTTGCTAAATTCCTTAATTCACGACACTCGGATAAAGGACAGAACTTTAATGTAACAACCAATCATTTATTGATAGAATCAGTAAACATGCCACTGGGGCGAACAGGAGGCTGGCTCCGAGTCTAGGTCTCACGTGTGGAAACCTGAAGGCGGCTGGCACCTTGTGATCAGTAAGTGTGCATGAGGTCTGGTGGAGCCCCGATTAGTGTTTCAGCATGAAGCAAAAATGTGCCTGGAGCGACAATAGTAACAATCAACAAACAATCAAGGTAAGGTAAACAATCCCACAGCACTTAACCCCCTAGGAGCGAGGGTGGGTGGGAGGGGAAATTTGACGTTGCTAGTTTGAAAGCTGGGAGAGAAGTGGCCGAGACGGTGGGCGGAAGTTACGTCAGCAGCGAGGTCAAACAACGAGGTCAGTTCTTTACCTCGTGCGTGAATTAAACATGTTGCCTCACCAACATGCCTAATTCACGACACTCGGATAAAGGACAGAACTTCAATGTAACAACCAATCATTTATTGATAGAATCAGTAAACATGCCACTGGGGCGAACAGGAGGCTGGCTCCGAGTCTAGGTCTCGCGTGTGGAAACCTGAAGGCGGCTGGCACCTTGTGATCAGTAAGTGTGCATGAGGTCTGGTGGAGCCCCGATTAGTGTTTCAGCATGAAGCGAAAATGTGCCTGGAGCGACAATAGTAACAATCAACAAACAATCAAGGTAAGGTAAACAATCCCACAGCACTTAACCCAACATAGAGGAAAGTGCTGTGGGAGCCTTCACGATCTGCTTCTCGTTCATGTACTTAAGAACTGCGTTACTGGACCACGTACAAGGATCCAACTGTTTCAGATCATGTAAAGGCAGATCGGCTGTCACACAAGCCTGGGCTGCACCCCTTCGGAGACTATGCATGGTATACTGTGTACTGTTCGGGGACTCGGTTGAGGCCGCTATGTTCAGCACTCTGACCAGAGCGCGAGCCGTTAGGTAGTCGCCTGACGGGAGCACAAACGCTGGTGAGTCCCTCGGTACGGGTTATGACTTACATAGTTGCTCCACGCTGCTACTGGGCAACATGTTGATGCAGGCTTAGCCGGGAGTGAGAAACTCAGTGGCGGCCTTGCACGCGACCGGGTCTTGGTGGAATGAAAGACTACCGACAAGGCAGTATCTGACAGAATAACATCCGTGAACATCAGGGTATGCGGACCAGGTTGGGACTCAGAGTCAGATACCAGATTACTTTTACATACAAGGGTCATATACGCAATTACTAATGCAGCAATGAACACTGAGGTATCTACCCGCAGAACTAGGACTACTTCAGAACTAGGACTACTTTTAGAAGCTCAGAAGGAGACAAGGGCAGCGCTCGTTTTTCTACATGACAGGACTTCCGCGCCAAACCCTTACGTAATGTATTCAATTCATACGAGTGGAAAATATCAGGGGAAGGCAATAATGGGCCAACACAAGTCTTTATAGTGCTCAACTAATTCTCGGCTGAACCCGGGGCTCTGAGCCTTAGCGACAGATAGGACCTGAATGACATGATGTCATACATCGATGGGTTCGTCGGAGCTACCCCGTGCTCCAAGCAGAACCGTACATAGACTCATACATGTAGCCTCCTATTCTTTCGACTTCCGTCTGCCAAGGCTGCAGCATAGTTGTCAAGTAGACGTTCGTGCTCGGCTATGGAGTAGCCTGGTAGGTAAAAAGCAAAAATAAAAACCGGTTACTACAACATACGACCTCACAGCTCGAAATCAATTAGATCAAGGCCTGGCATAACTGTAATCTCCTGCAAGCCCCTAAGCTCTACCTCCCTAACTACTGTTACCCTAGCTGTATCACTTAGAGGGGGCCCTACTAAGTGCATCCGCTAATACAAGATCCTTCCCCAGCTTAAAATTCACTACAAGCTCACAACTGTGTTTGGCTGCTATTAACCATAGTTGGCGTGCACAGGCGCAGAGAAACTGGTCCCTTCCGCAGCCTATACTCGGCCGGAGATGGGGGAGCCTTACACCTGTCCTGACTTGAGCCCGCAAACAAACTCAATAAATCCGAACTCGTATTGAAAAAATCATACTCTATTTCCACCGGCAACTGTACAACACATGGCGGGTCAGCAATACCAGTTACGGTGGGTTGGGCATCTACAGGCGGTACAACACCCTCGGACTCCGATACTACCACCGACCCGTGCACCGCGGCAGTCGACACCGGCTCCGGCAGTGGGTCACCACCCCCGGCCCGCGCAGCGGCCTGGCGTGGGTAAGAAACCCACTGCCCCATTTGTGACTGCCCCGCAACCTCGGTACACGGACCTGCTGAGAACAGAGTAGGCGAATGTAAACACAACAGCTCATGCGCTCGCTGGTCGGGGACATTTACACTAGACACAGGACTCATTGGATCAAGTATCACCGACGGACAAGTTTTTAGTGTGTCAACGCTCACTAGAGTGTCTTTACAAGGTAACGAATGTGAATTTCGACTCAACAGCAAATCAGTAAACAAAGGCGTCGCACTTACGGCAGCACCTTGCGCAGCCGGCTTGTCAGAGCCCTTTCTATCATGGAAAGATCTACGTTTCAGGCAGTCCTGCTCCTTATGCCAGTGCACTCTTTTCAACCGGTAGGCACACCAAGCACACACGTGAAGCATCTTTGCCGGGGGAATGCCATGGGTCGCCGCAAACCCACAGTCCCTCTCCCAGTTCCAGTTGATACAGGGTCTGCCATCGGTCTCTTTGTTGTACTCCGTCCTAGAGTTTATCGGGGGCACCCCTCCTGTCTGAGCCGAAGATGCAAAGGACTGTGCCTGTACCGCGGCATAGGGCGAGACATAGGCAGGAACAGGGTGATAGACATTCGGGGATACTGTCCTACTAGCAGCCATACAAATATCCCTCTGAAGCTCTTTCAGTGCACCCGCATCTTCCCACCCTTTTGGGAGCCGACCTTCCTCCAATAGCTTAAACACCCACTCGGACCAGTGCCGACAGACAGGCCAGTCCCTTAGCGTGGCCATATGGGCCAACTCCTGCTCATGATTAAAGATATGCGGCGGCCAATACGGCGGCAACGATGGCAAAGCAGCTAAAGTACACAAAGCACCAAAATACTCTGGCCAGGTAGCTTCGCCTTGCGAAATAGTTTTGAACGATTCACCACGTGTTATGAACAAATGCGGCAACAGGCCAGTACCTTTCGGCTTGCGAAACGTCGACACCGGGTCCAGCAAGATGTCCGCAATGGCCGCCGCTGCCTGCTGAGCCCGCCCCTCCAACCCTTGCTGCGGTCTCGTGACAGTGACAGTGGGACCTGCCGGCTACAGAACTTCAGCCAGGTAGTAACCCGACGCTCGCGTCGGCGACTGCACCCTTTGCCATGGTGTCTCCGGGGCCGGGGTGGGCAGCAGCATGACAGGCAACCGTACAGACGGAAGTGGTGACACTGGTGAAGAAAATGACTGATTAACTGCATGTGACACATACTGTGACTGACCTGGGAGCGGGCGAGGAGGACCAGCGACAGTTTCTAGAACATTCACCCGCGTGGCCAAGTCCTGTGTAACCCTTAACACCTCTCGCTGAAGTTCCAACACTGTGGCCATGTCCGACTGTGACGCAGGCACCTGCTGGGTAGCCACCGGCGACACGGCTGGGGAGACCGGGCTCGCCTGCGCTGTCAACCGCGCTTGTGACAGCAAGGAACGTGCAGCCCTGCGTAGCGACTCTCGCCGGAGCTGCGGCTGTCAAGGCGGACGGCCCACGTTCTTCCTCGGCGGCATCTCGAACCCTATGAAAATAGAAAGACGAATGAGAAATTTGACGTTGCTAGTTTGAAAGCTGTGAGAGAAGTGGCCGAGACGATGGGCGGAAGTTACGTCAGCAGTGAGGTCAAACAACGAGGTCAGTTCTTTACCTCGTGCGTGAATTAAACATGTTGCCTCACCAACATGCCTAATTTCCAGCAACCACCAATAATAAATTCAGTAAAATATAGAAAAATAGCATAACTCCCGTTCTAATTGTCCTATCACAGCAATCTTTATACCAAAATAACCAGAATCAAAAGCTCTACATGATGACATCATTTTCTAAATGATCAGAGAAAGAAAGACAACATTCAATTTTAGGCATCGCAAGCTGACAATAAAATTAAGAAAAATAGCATAACTCCCATTCTAATTGTCCGATCACTGCACTCTTTATACCAAAATAACCAGAATTAAAGGCTCTACACGATGACATCATTTTCTAACTGATCAGAGAAAGAAAGACCACATTCACTTTTAAGCATCGTGAGCTGACAATAGCCACATTCTTGCAGCAGTCACTTCTCAGACCAACCTTGATGCGCATGATATAAATCTCAACCAGATATTATTCTGGTTAGGTAGAGGAAGACTTAAGCTTTCTGATGATCTCATTTTCAAAACGATCCTGATCAATTTTCAAGGAGGAATAATGTCTTAATGTTTTCACTCCTTCAGTTCAATCAAATTTCCCACTCAGAAACACTCATGCTTGATATGGTAGTGAAGCCTAGATTCTTCTCTATCTTTTATTGGTGGTTATTTTTAGCTCAGGTCAATGTACTCACCAAGCCATCAAGTTTAGGGAAGGGAGTAGCTCAGACTGAATGAAAACAAAATCGGCGAGCATGCTCAGAGCTGCCGATGGTACCCGCCAACAAGTGTCCATTGACTGTGATTTATTTCATAATGATAATTAAAAATCAGACACCCTAAAAGACAAAAGAACAAGCTTTAATTTGATATAATTTTTATTTCAAACCAAGCAGAATTAGTGGAGATTCAATCCTTTTTAAAACGGTTAAATTAGGTCAAGTTTCGCGCTGCGAACACCGTATATGCCCACTTTGGAGTACCTATTATTACCTTCAGTCATAGTCATCCAAGTGTTGTCCAAATCAGGTGTGGGACTACTGCAGAATTGGTCAGCCAATGCAAAGACACTCACTTCCTGGTCACCCTTTTCAACTGTGCTGTTTAATGAATCGATGATGGATTTAGTTGCTTCCCACTTGATTCGCTTTAACTTGTTTATGTGAAAGAGGTCACTGCTATGCTCCAATGAATGAGCATTCAGATCCTTTTTCAAAGTGAAGCCGACACTGCATGAGCCACACATAAATGGCTTCTCTTTTCGTTTATGTCTGGCTGCTATGTGAGCTATCAGCTCTGGCATGCTGCAGACCGGTAAGGCACAGCGTGGGCACTTGAAGATCAGATCACTTTTTTCTGGCTGTGCTTCATCACTAGTTGAGCTTTGCAGGCTTGTGTTAGTAGTCAGAGGAACACTTGCGCTTCTAGGATGAAAGCCATCGAGCCATGATCGTGACGTCATCTGTGGATGAATGATGTAATTATCTTACTGTACCAGGAATACAAACTTGGGTGACATGCGAAGGCGATGCAGTGTGGGTTAGGGTTAGGCTTCAGGTTTTATTTAGGGTTAGGATTTTATTTACGGTTAAGGTTAGAGTTAGGGTTTTATCTAAGGTTATGTTTAGATTTAGGGTTATGGTTAGACTTAAAGTTAAAGAAGACTTGCGATCCCAAGCGGAATTTTGCGATCATCATAAGCATAGCCTGGGATTTATGCCTACGAGTGGTAAGCATAGCCACATCATTTATAATAATATGTATGCCCTTTTTTTATTGCTCGATCTAGTGCCATCATAATCAGGGGCATAACTACACTATCACACTGTAAGCATGTGCGAACAATCTTGTATTTACAACTTTTTTCTAGCTATCAGACATGTGATTCGGTGCAGGAAAAAAAACCTGAATTTTTTCTTAAGTTATAGTGGGGACACACAGCATCCCACTGAGTCATGAGAGGGATGCAAATAGTGTATTTCAGAGGTGTTTCAGAGGCCAGAAAATAAAAAGGAATTAAAAAAAAACGGAGTTCCAGTTTTGCCGGCCAGAAAAAACGCAATTCCAGAGAAATCACATGCCTCAGCTATGCTCCTGCTAGAAAAGAATGGATCAGTTGCTCTGATAAAGTACCATAGCGTTAGTTGTGTAAGTTGCTTTGAAAGAATTGGACCAACACAGAATGACCAAAATGTTAATAATAGTGGCATCAAAGATACTATGACGTACTACTACTATACTCCTGGCAGTGACACTAATGAGCGTCACCACAACACTAGAGTAGTATTCTTGGAGTTATAACTTATATGTTGAATTGAAAATAAAAGAACCAATAAATAAACAAATAAATCAATAAAAAACACAGAACCTTACCTAAAGGTTATACCACAGCTACCAGTACTATTGACTATATATACACTTACGAGTATAGAAAAATACCATTGAACATTGTTTACACTATTATTAAACTTTCTATATGTTTAAATACTATTTAAAAAAAAAGAAACAAGGTATATGCCTACACTAACACTGCTACACTACACTCTCTACACTACAGCAATATCATAAACTGTGTTCACACACGGGCGTTAAGTCGCCTCAACTAGTTTGCCTTGTCTAGGTCGGCTCACATTCGCCATGTGGACATGACGCTGAAGCGGATTAGGGCTGAGTCGATTCATCTAGTTCACCTCAAGTAAACCACATCGCGAGGTAGTATATATGAAGCGAACTAGCTTAAGTTGGCCCATCTTGCTTGTGTGGACGATAGCGGCTTAGATGAGCAGGATTAAGGACGTCACACACATGCGCAGTCGAGACCTTAGTTTGTTGACTTTCCGGTCGATCAAAAGCTCATATTATATAATTTGGTCTATGAAACCGCTAGCTGTGCACAGATATTGTTTTGGAACGATCAAAACTTCTGTTGGCCAGTGAAAACCTAAAAATAAATCATGAAAAAAATATCTGTACACCTCTAGCCGTTTTTTTATTATTTTATTTCATTTTATTTTTTATTGAGGCTGTATTTATACTGTCCATAGCATGTAAGCCCGGGTATCCAGGCTTGTTTTCAATGCTGGCCAGCTGTAGTGTTGGTGTTGTCTTACCAAGCAGTAGCTGCTGATAAGTTATTTGATTGTCTGCATTTCAGTAGCAGATAGATCTGTTGGTGAGTTTAGTAGCCTATGTTAGTTTTTTTGGGCCCTCTTGGCATTGAATTTTTGTTCTATTCTTATTACTATGTTAGTTGTTTTCTTAGTGTTCTATGTTAGTGTTTTGGGGTTTTCTTGGGAAGAGCTTTCCGCTTTTTTCTACTTAATTCTATACTAGCCTATTTTATTTACATGTCCATAGGCCTGTACGAAATAGGTGGTTGAGTTATGTTTGTTTGAATTTGATTTGATTTATATTGTTGTTGGGTATGTTATCTGGCTTTTATATTTCCGGTTATCCCGCCCTGGGCTGTCCAGTTGGTGGGCCGTGACATATCACCTGCCCCCTTGTGGTGCAGTTCAGTTGGGGTTCCCAGTTTTTATTTTGCACAAATATTTTTTGTACGTTTTTAGGTCAGGGATTTGTCTTTCTTTCACCGTTTGCGCATTCCATGCCTTGGCAGCCATTTCCAGTGTGCTCCTTTCATGGGCTTTGATCTGGCTTCTGGTCTGCCTTAGTAGTGGTGCCTTGCTTGCTCTGGTGTCCCTTAGTGGTTGGGTTAGACGCTTAATGTCTTGGCTATATCCATATGCTAATGTTTTTAGGTGGATTATCCTTCTGTTTTCTAGTAGCTTTACTTTAGTTCTTTTGTGTAGGTCATAAGTGGGGTGTAGTTTGTCTACTTTCAGGCAGATTTTCAGGGCCCTATTTTGTAGTATCTGCAATTTTTTAAGTATCTCTTTTTTAGCACCCATGTAGATTACATCCCCATAGTCAAAGTAGGGGAGTACCATGCCTTTGAAGATTTTTATTGACATATCTTGTGTCATATAGTTTCTTAGTTTAGCAAATAGCCATAGTTTGTGATTTACTTTTTGTATGATTTTTGTTACACACAGATTGTAGTTTAGCTGGCTATCTAGTTCTAGGCCTATGGTATTTGTAGTGATTTACACTTTCCAGTGTTTGGTTTCCTAGTGTGCATTGTAGGTTTCTTCCTGTGACTGCTGTGTGTGAGAAGAGCCGGTTCATAGATCAAATTATATTATATAGTGTGACATGCTTAATCCGCTTCAAGTAAACGGCTACCGTCCACACAAGCAAGGTGGGCCGACTTAAGCTAGTTCGCTTCATATATACTACCTCGCGAGATGGTATGCTTGACAAAAATTAGTTGGATCGACTCAGCCCTAATCCGCCTCGGCGTACACGGCCAATGTGAACCGAACTAGACAAGGCGAATTAGTTGAGCCAACTTAAAGGGCGTGTATGAACGGGTCTTTAGCTAGATAAAAGATTCACCAGGTACTTGTAGTACGGGGTGAATCTTGTATAGATCTAGGCTTTAGCCTGAGGCTGGAATCATAAATAATGCGTCTACGATGAAAACAATGAATAATAAATCTACAACTGAAACAATGAAACATGCCAGCATCTCTGGTTCATATAATAAACAGTAAATTCATGTTAATTAAAACATAGAACTGATTATTTTCACGTAGTTCTCTTGCCTTCATGTGACATGTCAAACCATTGACGCCGACAGGGGCCAAGAACTTGAAGAAGTTGTTTACTTCAATACTTGGTCTTGGACCAAAACCGCACCACATAAATGATAACACGGCAATCGGACCTAATTTAGCCAATTCTCACACTTACTTTGAAGCTAGATTCTAACCGTGGAATGTGAAGCTGACCACAGGATAAACGGCGGTGTTTGTCATTAGTATTGTTGGTTTAAATCGTATGCAACAGTTAACTTAAAGACGGTAGGTAACCCAATCCTTACACCAAGACGCTCTTTCCATTGTGACTTGGTCTATTTTCTAGGCCGATAGTTCCTCTTGTCCCCATTGGTGGCAGGACTGTACAAAGGTCGTCTTGTCACCATGGCCTTTGTATTCACAGATGGCGCCACTATCGTCGTGCACATACCCCACCTAGTGGCCACGAGAGGTACTGGAACATAGACCCCGACCACCCTTGTAAGTCGCAGTGCAAAACGTTAGTTTTATTAAAAATTAATAGAATTCAAGAACCCTAACCTTATAAATTTAATATAGTCTTGATGGTAAAGATGTTTTCTATATGTATACCAAGCGATTTGTTTCTAGATGGTGTAATTTGGGAGATATTTTACTTCTTCTGTATGAAGATTTGCTCACGGCGTTGACAAATGCATTGTCAGAATGCATTTGTCTTTGACTGGATGTGTCCCTGGCAAACTGGTGTGCCTCGGAATTATTATTTGACTAGTTTATTGTTCAGACATTATCACATATTTATGTATCTTTTGCACAGATTAAATTGTTTGAAGTATATTTGAAATTGATCTACATTAATTTCTGTTTAAATCACACAATATCACTACTTACTGAATGGGAAACTCATCCTGCAAGGGTATGCTCGATATGACCCAGTGGTCAGACGTTGTTGCTCCTTTCGTCGCTCTGGACCCTTCTCTTGTAGTTGTACCATCTTTATTTGAAAAATAGTTAGTTACACTGTGTGTCTGTGACCTGGTGATAGGGCTGCTGAACAACCCATTAAACAAAAATGCGTGAAGGCTGGGCTGTGGAAAAAAACCCACATGGTTTCGCAATCTAATATGCTAAATATATTGTTAAAGAACAAAATAGAATCGGATATTTGAGTCTGAACCCAGTAGATAGGATTGGTATAGGCACATCACCTTCAAACTAAATACTCCCCAGCTATCATTAATAGTTCTGTGACTTTAAATAGGGATGGGTGGACTTACATATGTTGTTCTTTTGGGGTTTTATGTGCTAGCAACATCTAATGTCATATCAGGACGGGTATCGACTTGTTACATTGCGCACTCCTGTCGACTTTATACTGCTGCCCCACTGGGAAATTAGGCCACCAGCACCATGACCTGATATCCCATTAGTTGTTTAAGCAGGGGAAATTTCAGTCATAGACGACTGGTCTTCCTCATTCCACTGCTGGTCGATAGAAAGCCCGAGCCTACACTTTTACCGACCCAAGGGATTTTTAACCTCCCACACCATATATACATGGTATGAGAACAACCGGCCTTTGATGACGCTGTAAGTTATACACAGCGGTGGAAATCCAAATTGGCAGAGCTGGGGGCACGGGGAATTGAACTGCCGACCCTCAGATTAGGAGTCTGACCTAGAAAAAA
The DNA here is from genome assembly GCA_030323885.1 of Branchipolynoe longqiensis. NCBI lineage: Eukaryota > Metazoa > Annelida > Polychaeta > Phyllodocida > Polynoidae > Branchipolynoe > Branchipolynoe longqiensis. The sequence goes on along the minus strand of CM059199.1, from coordinate 68,770,864 downwards.
GTTAGACACTCTAACCACTCCGCCACAGAGAACGCCATTCAGTCACATTATCCTGACACTAACTTGTGACTAAGCACACCAGTCCTTGCCCTATCCTAGTAATGTCAATTAAGGACCAGGGTTGGTAGCGACAAGACTAGTGTAGTGGTCTGCACTGACCTCTCGGGCAAGGAGCCACATAGACAGGTAGGCGTGGGTAGTATGGTGATGTCAGGGAGCCTAGGTGGTGTAATGGTTAGCACACTGGCCCAGAATGAAAAGAGATGTGGGTTCGAGTCCCGCTCTAGGCACAATATTTCCCATTTTCATCACCCCCATGACATTGGTGCCGTGACCAGGATCCTATACAAGCTACGCGCTGTATGGTTGTTGAACCTACCCTGTATATGTAAGTGTGTGCCATTGCCTGTATATATGTAATTGTCAGTATTAAAAGACTTACAATTCCAGGGGGACCAGTGTAGTGGTCTGCACTGACCACTGACCTCTCGGGCAAGGAGCCGCATAGACAGGTAGGCATGGGTAGAATGGTGATGTCAGGGAGCCTAGGTGGTGTAATAGTTAGCACACTGGCCCGGAATGCAAAGAGATGTGGGTTCGAGTCCCGCTCTAGGCACAATATTTCCCATTTTAATCACCCCAATGACCCTAGTATAAATGTGATGTCATTGGTTATGAGACCCGGTTAGCTCTACCATTTCGGCCACTGCATCTGATGACTTCCACAGGTTATGAGTCATATTCAAAGGTCTTCAAAGTTATTTAATGTGACAATACATTTTGCACCATTTTCCAAGTCTGTAATATTCCCTAGCCTACATCACTGAGGAGAGGTTTGTTTGTTGTTGTTTTACATCCCAGCAACATCCAAGGTCATATCAGGACAGGTACTGACTTGTGACAGTGTGCACTCATGGAAACTTTATAGCGCTGTCCCACTGGGAAATCAGGCCACCAGCACCATGACCTGATATCCAACTCAATCACATTATCCTGACACTAACTTGTGACTAAGCACACCAGTCCTTGCCCTATCCTAGTAATGTCAAGCACCAGGGTTGGTAGCGACAAGACTAGTATAAATGTGATGTCATTGGTTTGACTTGGGTGGGATTAGAACTGCGCTCTACCATTTCGGCCACTGCATCTGATGACTTCCACAGGTTATGAGTCATATTCAAAGGCCTTCAAAGTTACTTAATGTGTAATATGGCCTAGCCTACATCACTGAGGAGAGGTGTTTTTTTTTGTTAGTTGTTTTATGTCCCAGCAACATCCAAGGTCATATCAATACGGGTAGCAACTTGTGACAGTGCGCACTCATGGTGACTTTATAGTGCTACCCCACTCGGAAATCAGGCCGCCAGCACCATGACCTGATATCCCTCTCAGTCTCAGTCACATTATCCTGACACTGAGCGAACCAGTCCATGCCCTATCCTAGTAATGCCGAGCACCTGGCTAGAAAGCAACAAGTATCAATATTTAAGTCATTGGTTTTACTCGACCAGGGTTTGAACCCACAAACTCATAGGTTTGGATCCCCCGATTTCCCAAAACAGGGGACGGACGCTCAACTCATTCGGCCATCCCGTCTAGTGGAGAGGTATTAAGGCTGAATAACAGTATAGTAAGAACCACAGTTTGACCACAAAGGACTTCAGACCATGGTTATACTCTGAATAACTCCTACAGAATAGATTGTTTCAAGGTGTGCAAATTATGACTAATCATATTTAATCATAATTGTGAATATGTCAAATTGTTTGCGTCATCTTACAGCATCTTCGTCGTAGAGCCTAATCATGAATAACGTATGTAACACCACTATTATATGCAAGAGCTTTATTAAGATCCAGTAACACATACCCTACCAATAGTAGTAAGCCTCCGTAAAATATTATCACATGTTTTCGTTTAAGTGCCTGTCACACTATGCCGGATTGAGCAACGGACAGATTTGTCTAGTCCGGTGGTGATAAGGATCAAAATGTATTAAAATGTGTCAAAGTGTTGCAACATCGGGTCTATGAACGGAATGAAACGGACATGAAACGGACAGCCAACGGACAAAACGAAATCAAACCGGACAAGAACCGTAGACGTCAGTCCGGCGGTATCCGTTCCTAGTTTTGTGCATATTTAAAACTTATACGGACACAAACCGGACATTGTTCGTTTTCTGTCCGTTTCCCCCAATCCGGTGAGGTGTGACAGGGCCTTTATGAACATGAACAGAAATGGGTCCACATTACCCCAGCCCTGTAAACACGCGTGAGGTTTTAAACCAAATTTAACTGCCGTTTGTGTTTTGAGTCTATGGAAAACAACCACCATGAAACCAGTTTATAGTTAGGCGTGTATTTAAAGTTGCCCTAGTCCGATGGTTTTGAATTTCTGTATTTTTTCTATGATAAATATATTAGATCGATCACTAGTATCTACTTTACATTAGTTCAAAGTTACTTTTATTTTAAATGGTAAACTTTTGAGATATTTTGAGTGCAAACATGACAAATTAGTTTTGGCAAGCTTGCCAAAACTCCGACACCATAGACTTCTGCAGTAACAGGTTCTGTTAAATTAACTCAGTATTGCTGTCTATGCAGAAACAAATGCTTAATAAGTGCATCAGTATCTAAGTTAGATATGTAAAATCAAATTTAGATCATTGGTTTGGTTTTGAAAATTTTATATTTCATCGGACTATGCAGCTTTGGTCGTAATGCGAAGCATTACGTTTGATGCGAGGAAAGGAAGAGTCCCTCCCCCCCTCCTCTCCCGCGCTGTCGCGCAGCATTCGCGCCTCGCGCGACGCCCGCTGCTCACCCTCGCCCTCCCCCGGCCCTGAGCGTTCACGCCTTCCCTGCCACTGCTCACTTCCTCCCTTATAAGGTCGCCCGCCCGCCTCCTTCAGCCATTCGCCTCCAGTCTCCACCACGCCGCCCTTCTTCTCCACCCACCCACCCAACTATCTCCTTCTAGCTCCTTCTCCCTCAGGTGGAGGGCTCTTCGGCGCACCCCCGGTCATAGACCCTCAGGACTCCCTCCTCGGGCCGCTCCCTCGGACACTCACTTCAGCTTATAGCCTACCCTCGATTTCTCTTAATTTGATATGTACTTCAGAGTGATACCTACCCTGTATATCTTTCCTATATGTTTTGATATTTGTTGCTGTATATTGCTTGTTCATATTATTGCCCGAGGCATCTCAATAAACGCCTCAGTTTCCCAGCTCCGAGTTCTGTCTTCCTTTTCGCGCATCAAGCTGCATCGTCCGATGAAAACACCAAATTTTCAAAATCCAAAGCTATCATCTAGATTTGATTATATTTATCTAACGTAGATACTGTTGCACTTAATAAGCATTTGTCACCACATAGAAGGGATACTGAAACAAATTAATTGAACCTATTACAGCAGAAGCCTATGGTATCAAGACTTTTTGCATACTTGTCAAAATTAATTTGGCATGTTTACACTTCAAATATCTTAAAAGTCATTTAAGACACTTTACTTCAAGCGAAAGTAACGCAGATTATAATAATCCACCTAATATATTTATCTCAGAAAATTAAAACCATCTGACTGTGCAACTTTAATGTGGGGTCTTTAGCGAATTAAAGCTGCATAGTCCGATGAAGCACACAATTTTCAAAAGCAAAACAATTATCTAGATTTGATTCTAAATATCTAACATAGATAGTGATGCACTTATTAAGCATTTGTTGCCATATAGAATTAAAGAAGTGGACCAATCATCTGAACGGAATAATGTTCAGCCAATTTTCGATTGGTGAGTGGGGATGACGGTGAGGGTGCGGGTAAAAGGTTTAAGATAGCCTCATGCCCCATATTTTAGTGTTCATCTTAGGATTTTAAAAAAAAAGGTTGTTAGTTGCATCTGAAAAAAAGCTTTAGAAAATAAATGATAAACTGAAAGATAAGCTTAGTTCCGATTTGATCAGATAAGAATCTACACAGTTTAAAATCACACGCGTATTGATATAATTTGTTTATTTGTTTAACCCGACCAGTACATAAAGTAGACATCGGCTATTGGGGATTGATATAAATAATTAAGGAATAAAAACACATTTAAAAAAAGTATTTTGATATCAGACAATTTTTGTCTCATTGAATTGGTTGTTGGGGCTTTACCTCCTGGCAACATCTAACGTCATATCAAGTAGGGGTGCCTCATTGGAAGACTTATTTCAAGGCAAGCAGCGTGAAATCATAGATATCCTCAAAGAGTAGTGTAATATAACTCCCAGAATGCGTCACAACCAGGTCACATGGTTTGATTCATGGGACCTTCGTACTAAAAATAGATCCGGTGTTGCAGTTTCCGCGGCACACCAGTTTGCGAGGGACACATCCATTCAAATGCATTGTCAATAGCTGTGAGCAAATCTTCATACAGAAGAAGTGAAATATCTCTAAAACCACACCACCTAGAAACAAATCCCTTGGTACACATATAGATAACATGTGTATCAACAAGATTATATTAAACTGATAAGGGTAGGGTTCTGGATTTCTATTAATTTTGAATAAAACTAATATTTTGCACTGCGCGTACCATCAAACTCAAGGCATTGTCAATGGTCGTGAGCAATCCGCATACAGAAAATACAGCAAAAGTGAAATATCGCTAATTAGTTAATGGCAGCGCACATACGGCACCCGGAGGTACTGGGACCCGACTAGTGGATGCCGGTGATGCGGATTCCGAGGGACACCAGTTTGCCAGGGACACTTCCATTCAAATGCATTGTTAACGGCCGTGAGCAAATCTTCATACAGAAGAAGTCAAATATCTCCCAAATTACACCATCTAGACACAAATCGCTTAGTACACATATAGAAAACATCTTTACCATGAAGACTATATTAAATTTATAAGGTTAGGGTTCTTGAATTCTATTAATTTTGAATAAAACTAACGTTTTGCACTGCGCATACTGTCAAACTCAAGGCATTGTCAATGCTCGTGAGCAATCTTCATACAGAAAATACAGAAGAAGTCAAATATCTCTCAAATTACACCATCTAGAAACAAATCGTTTGGTACACATAGAAAACATCTTTACCAAAAACATTATATTAAATTTATAAGGTTAGTGACGATGCTGTTCGATTTTGACGCATGTGCAGAAGCGATGTGTCCCTCGCAAACTGGTGTCCCTGGGAAACCGCAACACCCTGATGCATGAGTGAGCTGGGTCTGGGGACCACACTGCGTGCTACACCGCTTCACCAGTTTACATTGCACTCCACGCACATTAGCAGTTTGAACTTTGGGACGGGTATCAAATCTACCCACTGTGGAACAGCAGTTGCAAGTTTATTTAGGTCATGGCAACATCCACCATCACATTAGGGCAGCAATTTGTGAAATTGCGCTCTCACCAGTGGCTTTTTAGTGCTGCTCCATTGGGAGACAGTGGTGCCGGCACCATGACCCAATATCCCACTCAGTCACATTATCCTGAAACTGAGTCAACCACTCAGTATCAATTTGATAAGCCGTTAGTTTGACTCAGCTGGCATTTGAACCTATGATAGTCTCCACACAACACTGGAGCAAGGACGGTGCTACCTTTAATGGGCCAGGCACATTACGGCGTATGGCGGCGGCGTATAGATAACGTACCGCAAAAACCGAAAACCGTTGCACAACGACGTATGACGTATGTTGACCTTTGTGCACTGATATGAGCGTATGCGTAGCATGTGAGTAGCGTATGAGTAGTGTGTGAGTATGTATCAGTTTTCGGCGCATACACCGTCATACGCTACGCATATGCCGTATGCATCGTCATACGCCGTATACGCCCGGTCCCTCCCTCCCCCTCTCTCCCTCCCTCCCTCCCTTGTGGCACCTTTATATACCGAGAGCATACACCGGACATACGCTGAATATACGCTTTGTACACGCTACGAGTACGCTCAAATACATTACATGCACGCCAGGCGTACGCTGCGTATGCTACATATGCTATAGATACGCCGGAGGAGCGGTTTTAATGTATGCGTAATGCAAGATGGCATACATATAGCATATGCGCAACATATGACGGCGTACGCTTAGCGTAAGCATAGCGTATGAGCCTTATGTCGCCATACGCTGACATTTTTTAGCATGCACAAACAACTTTAGGACGGACGCGCGTATGACGGCGTATGAGGGATACGCCGGGCGTATACGACGTATGCGCAGCTTATGTGAAGCGTATGCCGGCGTATCTGACGCAAGCCGATACGCCAGCATACGCTTATGCCATACGCCGTAATGTGACAGGTCCATGAAGTTGCATAGACCGATGAAAACATCAAATTTTCAAAACCAAAACACTTATCTAGATTTGATTCTATATATTCAGCTTAGATACTGGTGCACTTATTAATTTATTTTTTGCTGCATAGAAGGGCATAATAAGTCAAATGATAGAAACCGTTACTACTGAAGTCCATGGCGTGCTTGCCAAAATTATTTTGGCATGTTTTGACGTCAAATATCTCCAAACTTAGCCATTTAAAATTAAAGTTACTTCAAACTAAAGTAAACTAGATTATAACGATTAGTATAATATATTTATCTCAGAAAATAGCAAAAACTCAAAAGCATTGGACTATGCAACTTTAAGCCAAGGGCACATATCTCAGAGGGGTGCACTACTGACCTTTGATGGGGTCACAGTTTTATACTCTTTCTGGACAGGGGGGGGGGGGGCAGGGGTGCAGAAGTAAAGCTTTTTTTTATTTAACAATGCCTCTAGAACACATTGAGTTTTATTATTGGCTATTGGACATCAAACGTGATCATTCTGACATATTTCTTTGGAGGAAACCTGCTGCCACCACATATGCTACTCTTTCCGATAAGCAGCAAGGGTTCTTTTTATGCACCTTCCCACAAACAGGACAGCACATACCACAGCCTTTGATGAACCAGTTGTGAACCACTGGTTGAAATGGAAAATAGTCGCCAAACTGCAAATGGATCCACTGAGAAGGATCTGGGGAGGGGAGCGAGGTGCAAGCAGTTGGCCAAGCCCAGGGCGCAAAATAATCTGGCACCAGCCCTGTACAGGTAATCAACACTCATACCAATTCGGCCGCTCTGGTGGACAACTTCTGTACTAATAGTACACCAGGCAGCATTGAGAACAATCAGCCTCAATGCAAACAGAAAATACTTCAAAGCGTATCACATAACTCATGTTATAAGCTTGATGCGCCTTCTCCAAACTATCTCACTGTGGTTCACGGTCTGATTGGTTATGAGTAGCACTTCTTGTTACATATGTACAATACAGCAATTTTATTTTCATATATAATACATATTGCATAATATTGATAATATCTGTGAAATGCCTCCTCCCCCCCCCCCGGCCTCCCACCCCCTTCCACAAACACTGCCTGCTGTCAGTGGACAAATGCAGCGTCCGCATGGGGCCGAGAAAGTCTTGAACTTCATTTGCAGCATTGCAAGGCCTTGAATTTGACGTATTTTGGGTAATTAGTCTTGAAAAGCCTTGAATTTAACGTATTTTTGATGATTAGTCTTGAAAAGCCTTGAATATAACATATTTTGGTAATTAGTCTTGAACAGCCTTGAATTCCATTAAACTGTCCCCACTTATCTAAATTGGTACGAAATCGCCATTCACCATTGTTGCTTTGCTTTTTTTCCTGAAATCCAAACGAAAATAGTCTTGGATTCCTATAAAAAAACAGCCTTGAAAAGCCTTGAAGTTGAATTCCATATCTTCACATGTGTATGGACCTTGCAAATGGCTGCACTCAGTAATAAGCCACTATTGCCCGATATGGGAGGGGGAGGGGGTGGGGGTGGGGCTGGGGAGAGGTAGGCCCCCAAAAGGACAGTAAGGCAAAAACGCATTGATTAAATGACCCATATCTTCCAAACCGCAGCCATTTTGATCAGCAGAAGCTGGAATTCCAAGTGAATATTATTTTCAGACTTGACCCATACCAAATACCAAAAGGTGAACACCCCTCGCCACCTCAAGCTCCATTCAGGACTCAGGTGGGTCGGTTACCACCAGCCATTGTAAATATTTGGATATCCCCTTAGGGCATGCTTTATCAACATTTTAAAGTTGCATAATCCGATGGTTTTGAGTTTCTGGCACATTAAATAAAAATATATATCTGAGGTTAATCACTATAATCTACTTTATTTTAGTTTGGAGCAACTATGATTAGCAAACCGTTGCAATATTATTGTGAAAACATGCTAAATAAAATTGGTGTGTACACCCAAATACTGGACACCATAGGTTTGTACAAATTTTAGCATTGACTTAATATTCCTCTATGTAGCAATAAATGTTTAATAAATGCACCAGTTGGGTAATTAGGATACAAACTAGGCCAAGTACTTTTGTTTAGAAAGTTCTCTAATTTCATCGGATTATGCAACTTAAATAACCAAGCATATCACAATGTTATAATAATATATGAAAAGCTCAGGCGCAAAAACCAGCAAATGATGTTCGGGCCGAAATGAAACCATGACTACCAGGTTTAACCTGAAGCTGCCATCATTCCGATAATCAAATTATGTAATTTTCTCACAGAAATTAAGACACACACCCCCAATATAATGCATTACCCAATATGAAATTGACAGACTTTACCTGTATATCACAACAAATTCTATTTTACAGAGAACAACTAAACTGGATTTGTCAGGTGTTTTTTTTGGTTTGCGCCAGAACTCTTCATACATACACACAGTAAAACCTCTAACTGACCACCTCCACAGATCGACCACTCCCCTATAGATATTGATCGCTTTATTTTAGTCCCAAACAATTGCCCATACAATACCATTGTAACGATAACAAAACTCCCTAAGCCGACTACCTCCCTAAATGGACCATTTAAAATTAAAGTCGGTCCCATGGTCGCTAGATTTAGAGAGGTTTACTGCATAATAATAATAAAACAAATTAGATATTGAATAATCCTTAGTCTATTGTCGTGTCTTGGTAGCCACCTCCTCCCGCCGAGATGCCTGGACCAGGGCGCGTAGAAGCTCCTTCACTTGCGCTTCGTCACTTCCGGCCCCATTTCCGGTTCCGCTCTTCTTGCCCTGTCGCGTGGCGTCTGCGGGGTCGTGGGTGTCATGGTGGTGCAGCGCCTACTGACCCGCCCAACCCACCGTCTCACCCTTGTTCTGGACCTTTAGCCACGTCATCAGCGGGTGGAAGTACTCTTCGATGGCGGAGGCGGAGAAGTCGCGTTGGCCGGTGAGAATCTGCATCACATCCGGCCATGGCCGACTGGCACCGAGCGCCAGTGCCTCCCTGTGAAAATAGTTATTTTGTTGTTGTTGTTACAATTGTTTATTTCGTTTGTTTTAGCATTCATCTAATTAAGTGAGATTTTCAATTTTTATATCGTATCGCCCGTCCTCATATTTGGAACTATTTGTGTGATTCATTTTTTTTAACCCTGAATTAAAATTACATACACACAAATTTCCCCCGGTCGTCCTGTAGTAGTGAGAAGGCATCGCTGACCAGAAGCGGCAGCTCTGAACATATATACCGCGAATCGGGGGCATATACTTCGAATCGGGAACATATATAACCGCGAATCGGGGGCACGTGGGTGGTCACGCCACTCGATCACGCCACCCACGGGCAGGGTTCTGTGGGGCTCCCTGCTGGCACTCCACTCACCCCACACACTTATATTTCAACATGGGCCTTTTCATGGTAACTGGGGCCAATGTGTTACATGAGGGCTAAACATTAATATTGTGTATTCCTCTTCTCTTTTTTTCACTGAGGTGTCAACTCCTGTCCATACATATACTAGTAATGTGAAGGAAAGGATAGTTTAGGTTACGATCTTGTCAGAATAACAAATATTAATTGATTACATGTGGATGTAACACATGATTTATTAATAACAATTACTTAAGAAAATATATTGCATGAAACAATTAATTGTTATGCCGTGACACCCTAAGTAAACAACTGCACCATACAAATATCTGTATAGGGAAGTTCTATTCATCCCAATTTTAAATTGTGGACGTAACACAATAGGAGGGGTTTCCAAAAAACATTGGGGACTTCAATTTCAATTTCTTTTCAATCAGCTTTGTAGAAAAATGATATTACTAGTCATGGTACTATAAAATAGGCTTACACATGCAACAGTAGCAAATGTTTCTCTTACTGAAGCTCTAGTATTCCCAGAATAGCATATTCCCTGACATAATAAGCAAGGGAAAAGCAGGGGACATCACAGTTGCATCCATAACCAGTTGCATCCATGAACATATATTTCAAGTGGGAGTCCCCTTTTATTATTTCATTGACTAACAGGTAATATCTTGTCTGGTAGGTCTGGTAGGCTGTAGAAAGTCCCACATTCTCCATGTAGCATATTCATGCCTTTAAAACACCATACTTTTTGAATGACCATATTTGCTTTTTTTTACCATGTCACATTAGGTCTTCATTTTTTCACATCCCTGTGAGTTCTATTACGGACATGACTCCTCTACTCTTTCAATAATTGTTTTGACCAGTACATACTAGAAAATACATTGGCCCCATTTACCATGAAACGACCCATATACCTATTATATATTTCAATATACATATCATATATTTCAATATACATATTTATATATTTCAATATACATAATATATATATTTCAATATACATATTTATATATTTCAATATATATTTCAATATATAGGATAATTATGTGAGACATACCTTGGTACAGTTGACACATAATTGTTGTTTTACCGAGACCGAGGCCTCGGATATTTGTAGCCCAGTGAGATATAGCACTCCCGCCTGATGAATCTTTAACTTACCTACCAAAATTGTTCATATTGCTACGGCAATATGGGTAATTCGAAACAGAGGTGGGAAAACCTCCCCCCCCCATGCCTATCCTCCTTCACCTCGCCCCCTCCCCTCTCTCTCCCTCTCCCCTCCTCCCCTACTCCCCCCCCCCCCCCCCCTCCCCCCCCCCCCCCCCCCCCCCCCCTTTCTCTACGTCCCTCTCCCCTCCCTTCTAACCAGGCGGCGCCACCGCCGCCACTCCCTCCTCTCACCCTCCTCCCCTCCAGGTGGCGGCACCGGCACCCACCGCTGGTGCCGCCGCTGGTCCCCTGCCCCCCCCCCCCTCCTTCCTTCCGCTCTCCTCTCACTCTGCCACTTCTCCACCACACGCCTGACCACCAACACCTCTTTTCACCAGCCCACCCAACCCCACATATCCTAAAGGTTGAGTCCCGGGTCACCCAGAGACTTCATTCTTGCCTACCTTGATTATTGACTCATTAACGTACTCATCACTCTCACTTATCTACCTGAACACTTGACCCAACGCATTATCACTTATTGACACTTGATCTACCCTTGAACCTGATTGATTTCTACCTACACTCATTACTGTACTCAACCGGAGACCTTCCTATTGATTACCTTGATTATTGATTATTGACTTTACTGATTACTTATTACATTGATTCCTACCTTACCTTACTCTTACTACCACTTATCACCATTAACTTCATGCCTACTCTGAATAAATTTCCACATTATGTACTTCCGCCTCGTCTTTTGAATTATGCCTATTTCCTTTTTTATCTCAACTTTGCTACATACTCCTTCGGAACCCGAAGCCCACAAACCTTCAACATCATGGGAAGGGAGGGTGGGACTGAACTACAAATATCCGAGGCCTCAGACTCGGTAAAACAACAATTATGTGTCAACTGTACTAAGGTAAGTCTCACATAATTATCCTATTTTACCTCGTCCTCAACCTCTTGGCTATTTATAGCCCAGTGAGATGTTTACCTAGACATAATTTCGGCTTAGTATTTACTTTAGCTATTTTTAATAGCCTTAGTACTCATGACTTGCTTAACAAAGTTGAAGCCATGTTTTTGTTTTACTCTATCCGTTTGTTGTAATGTTTTGCAAATGATAGAGATGTTTTCCATCCTGCATTTTTTAGAATGGTTTTAATAGGAATGCCCACTTTCCTGGCATTCGATGCTACTGCACCCCTAGTAGAGTGTGCTGAATACTTCTTAATATCTATACCTGCTGCTAACAGTATCCTAAGAGTCCATCTTGTTAATGTATCTCTTGAAATTGGACCGAATGGTTTAATGTAACTTAACAATAATTGATCTTCTTTCTTACATGTTTAGTGTTGAGAATATAAGTCTTAATAGCTCTAACCACACAAAGTTTCTTCTCTTCCGAAAAAGCTTTAAGCGTGATAGAAGACAGAGGGTCCCCTGTCCTATTCGATTTCAATAACTTATCTAAGTAAAAAATCACTTCCTCTTTTGACAACTCGATCTTATCTAGATTTAACTCGAGTATAGTCTGGCATCTATGCCCTGTAATAAGCAGGATCAGTAAAGCAACTTTAAACCCTAAATCTCTCATGGAAAGGTTTTTGTTGTCTGGCCAAGTTTTGAAAAGTTTGAACACTAGCGAAACGTCCCAAAACCTAGAATATTTAGGCTTTGGTGGATTTCTTTCATAAACTGATTTTATAAACCAATGAATCAAATAATGTTTCCCAACTGTTTGACCATCTATCCTAGGAAGAACCACTGATCAAGCACAGCATGCCATATTACTGGCGCCAAACCCTAGTCGTTCATCCTCCAGTGTGCGAAGGAAACGAAGAACCTGTGCAAGAGATGGGGTTAAACAATCAATTTTAGACAAAGTACAAAATAATTGCCACCTCTTAACATAGTGAGCATAAAGCTTAACAGTCCCAGGTCTCCAGGCTGAAGAGACCATTCTTTGTAAGGTTGTTTTGTTGATCCCAAAGGGTTACAGATGCTTTCTCAGAAGCGGGATGCCACCAAGGGGTTCAAATGGACGTCTCCCTTTGGTGCCCGAGGTCCGTTGTGACACAAATTGTTTGGAGCTCGTTGAAGTGTCCCCCACTCTCTTGACCAATACCTGGCTACTGCGAGCCAGAGCTGGGTCTTCCAGAGGGAGGCAAGCGGGATTGCTTTGGTCCCGTCGTGATGCATTTTCCTGGCCACGCTTCCCACCATGCAGAATGGTGGAAATGCACAAAAAGACAAAATGTTTCCATTTGAACATAAACACATCAACTTCCGAAAATGTTGTCACTGGTTGCCAGTACACATATCTAAATAATTTTAAAATTTATTTCTAGATACAAAACGGGTCAATATGTGGTGTGGCCCACACAAAACACAGTTGCTCATCTCGGTTCTTTCAAGACTCTCTAATTTTAACATAAACCTGCTTTTACTAATTCTACTTTCAGTGCCTGACTGGGCAAAGTACAATGTTCTTCCCTTTCCGCTATAATGAATAAATCATCTATATAAGGGAAACAACCTAAACCTTGTTTACGTAAGCTTGAACAAAATGGTTTAAGCAAATTCATAATATACGTGGACAACCTACAGCATACATGTGTATTCATAACTACTTTCTTCAACTAATCTTAAATATTTTCTGAACATTTCCTTTACCGAAAAAGACTAATAAGCCTTCTTCCAACCAATGCTTAGAAATCTATACAGATTTGGTATTTGTGCTTGGAAGGGTGTTTCATGAAATGAATCTGTATCCCTTGTAAATATGACAAGAATTCAATGGAAATGTGAAACCTGACCAGCAATTCAACAATTAGATACATTTTAAGCAACAAATAACTCATGCTCATCAATTACCAGGGCAGCTGGTTGGGGGGCAGCTGTTTGGGGAGAAGCAGTAGCTGCATCTACTTCGCTCCTCCCCAGTTGAAACCCTGTTGCCTTGGACTTGGATCAAGCCTGTTGTAGTTGAAGCTGGCACGATTGTCGTTCCAACTACCCCGTCCACGCTGTGATCAGTTCCTGAAGTTCTGATTGTAACCTCCTCTCGGTCCCTTGTAGTAGGTACTCTTAGAGGTTTCGAACCTTGGCCGCTTGCTGGGAGGCTGGTAGTCTGATGTCTTGGCTTTTAAACCCATCTGCTTCACATTTTTGGTACCCGTCTCTGCTTTCTTGATCAGTTGTTGTAACTGGCCACCATACATCTGGCTTTTGTCCCAGCGCTTCCCCGGGATTGGTTTAGGAAGCATAAAAAGGGTGTATTCTTTCCCCTTCTTATCCGTGATCTTCTTGGATCTGGTGACCTCTTTACCTGCATCAGTCGTAACATTCTTGAAAACATTCTCATACCTCTTAAACATTGCATAGCTACTTGCTGCTGCCAAAACTTCCAATCCATCATTCATATTGGTAGCCAATGTGGTAAACCGATGTTCATTGGCCATGCGATTCGCAATCAGAACAATCGCAGCCATCGCAGATAAAACCGCTGACTGCATAGTATGCAAAGTGGTCTCGAACCTGTGCATCTGGTCATTCATAATGACATCCGAGTCCATTTCTCTCACAAATGACTCTTTGACCCCTTTCACACCTGTGTACTTCTCAGCTGCTTTGGAAATCACTTCAGCTGGCTTAAATGTATCAAAGCCAGCATCCAGCGTGGTTCTAAGGAGGGAGCTCACCCTTACTGAGTTCGCCGGCTCACCCCTTTTCTTCTTGCCCACTTTAGCCAGTTGTCTTTCCATGACCCCATCCTCTTCCTTGTCAGAGAGTCAGAGGAAGGGAACGATGATTCAGAACTGTCCGAAGATGAGGAATGTTTACTCTTCTTCGATTTCTTATGTTTATTTTTCTTCTTCTTAGACTTCGGCTTCACTTTTGGACGACCGTATTTGTCCCCTTCAGACAATTCAGGATCAGATGACGTAGAAAGGTTTGACTTACATTTTCGGTGCTTTTTCCCCCCTCTTTCTGGCACACACCTAGTCACTGAGTGCTGTGCGCGCACGGAGACTTCATCAGAGTCAGTGTCCGATAATCCAGTAGCCAGGTCAGGCTTTGACCCAGTTTTACTTGCCAAGTCCAGCTGTTGTTGAACTTTCTATTGTATTAGTTCATCCAACCTCGACTCCATAGCCTTGTCAAGCTGTAGTGGCTGGGCGGTCTCGCTCTGCCGCCCCTGAGGGTCTGGACTGAGTGTTACATCATCTTGTTGTCCTTCTTGATTGCCCTCATGGTCACCAGCCGACTCTGACTCATTCGAAAGTATGGCCGGTCTGCGCTGCGTCTGTCTGGCCGCCATCTGCAAATATACAAAAGTATATTTAGCCAAGGCCACATTCCACACGAGTAAAATCACTCTGCAACAATTTTAATATAATAATGAGACATCGTCTCGACAGACTAAATTATTTGACCTACCCAATATACCCTTCATTAATTTAAACGAAAATTGGGTATATTGGTACACAGTGTACGTAGCCTCTGTGCATACCTGTATCGGGTGCCTATCCCCAATTTTTTCGGTCGCTGACCCGAGACAAGAAAAATTTCTTGTAATCTTGAATAACCTATCTAAAGCCAAATCTATATGTGAATGCCCTTGAGGACTGGCACTAGCGAGGCACACATTCTGTTGTCGTATACCGGGCGACTCGGGCCTCTGTGGGTTAGGCATAACCGGGCAGACAAGTAATCCCACCGACAACACCACCGGCGGCTCCCGCTCCACCGGTGTCCACCAACACAAATTTTGAATAACTTACAGAGCTTGCTAAATGCAGCTCCCCTAACTAAACCTTTAAGAAAAGTTTGCCAACAATGTTGGGCTTTTAGTAATATTCAACTATCCATATCCTTTGGTTATGTAGGTAGTGTAGGTAGTTTAGAAGACCGGAGCTCACCGTTCACACGTCCGTTCACGGCGAGTTGGGAACGCAAATTGATCGGGCGGGAGTGCTATATCTCACTGGGCTATAAATAGCCAAGAGTTTGAGGACGAGGTAAAATATATATATAATTATAAGGCATTTTTGAGTGAGTGGTACAGGCAAGAGGCTGAATCATGACAGCTGATTAGGCCAGGTGGGAGCACCAGGCAAGGCAAGTTAGAGAGCCTGTCCATTCGCCTGAGATGTTAAGTGTCAATCACTGTGAAGTGTCAAGCAAGGTGCCAAGCAGAGGCACAGTTCAAGGATAAACAGTTTTCGAATAATTATACTCGTATAATGCTTATACAGCACATATACATATATATTGGGCGATATATATTTGATCTAAATGATATAAAATAAATGAGGTAGGAGGACAAATCAAAAGATAAGCTTGCCCGGGATTTTACTCCGGGACCTCTCGCACCCAAATACACATAACATCTGTCATCTTAAATAGAAATATATCAACTACAAATTATCAGTAAATAAAAAGCTACATTACATAGCGAAAGTTCTATAAATTTATATATAAAGTAACGGCTATAATAGTCTTAATGTAATACACCAGTTATAAACTGTCTTTTTCTATAATTTAAAAGTTATTTATGTCTATTTATATGTAAGTTATGAGAACCAGTAGATAATGATAAGTTAATAAAGTCCATAATGTAAAGAAGTCTGGCACCTGCTGCTTTGAAGATGTCGCATTCGCATAATTTATATATAAAATAAAGCTTTATGTAGATATTAAAACTACATCTAGTGCCCTATATATACCGGTTCACTCACTTTAGCCTGGCACCTGCTGCTTTGGAGTTGAAGATGTCGCATTCGTGTAGTTTGTCAAAGTTCCCAGCAATGGCACACAGAGCCTTGTGGAATTGGAACTGGCCAATGAAGCTCAAGAAGTACCTGCAAACAGGGATAAAACACAAGGTTGGCAAGGGTTGTGGTGCTGCTTCACCAGTACATGCACATACGCACAAACACATGCGCACACAGACATGCCTCACCTCTGCCAATTTGGATTTCCACAACTGTGTATAATTTACAGCGTCATCAAAGGCCAGTTTCTCTCATACCATGTCTATGTGGTGTGGGAGGTTAAAAATCCCTTGGGTTGGTAAAAGTGTAGGTTTGGGCTTTTTATCGACCAACTGTCTAATGGTGAAAACAAGTTTATTCACACTTATCCATTATAGGCAGTATAAATCTTCAAGAAACAAAAAAACCAACACTGTCCACTCTGTGTGTTACCGTACCACTGCGTGTGACCCCTGTGTCTGGCATGTACACTGCTACAATTTTCTGGCCTACGGGTGACCCTCCGGAGCTCCAAGACGATCTCCGACCCCTCCGCCGCCCCGCCACCCCTTTCTTGCGGCTCTGCCTCGTCGCTGCCTGGAACGCCTCGGTCACCCTCGTTCCCACCGCGCCGGCCGACCCGGCGTTCATCATGCCCTCTGGCCGGCCCCTGGACCCTTGTACGCTTACAGCCATCCTCCACACCCCATCACCCCATCTGATGCCCCTCACGCCCTCTCCTCCCTTTTGGTGGAGGGCTCTTAGGGGCCCCCTCTCCACCCCCTGACTCTCATTCATCTCCCCTTGTGCATTTGTCTTATTCACTATACTGATTCATTATTGTTTATCCATTATCCTCCATGTTCACTGCCTTTGTACTTTATTCTCTGATTGATTACCCTGTAGTATCCTCCTGTATTATCCTTATGTTCTCGCACTCATGAATAAAGTGCTCTTTTTCCACCCCTGCCTCCTCTTCCTCCTTCGTCGAGTATCAATATTCTGTATAACTCTTTTGTCAGTGCCGATGCACTGGTCTTCCAGCCATTTTTCAATTCAGGGTTATTTACACAAAAGGTATATAGAATAAGGTATACAATAACTGTTGAATACGCAATGAAATTCTGTAACCCAAAAGTTCCATAGCAATATGGTAACAGTAGTGTCATATAACTATATCAATATTAGTCAGATCAATGTGAGTATTTACATAGTATTTAGAATGCAAGCAGAAGTTATCTTCTGTATTCAGTTGGTAAAGTTGTAATAAGTTTTAATGTTCAGTTGCAGTTAGGCAAGCAGTATATAAATGTCAGTTTGTTAGAAATATTCTCGTGTCACTCTAGTGTAGTTAGTTATGTGAGTTTATGAATTATGTTGTTGGGGTTGGGTTGTTAACACCGGTTAATAATACACTGGACCAGCTGTGAGACTGGACCAGCTGTGACCAGTGAAGCAGTGGGACCAATCCCAGTGCATTTAGGTCTTAAATTTAAAAGAACTCGCAACAACACAACCAAACACTAACTCCACTTTGAACATACCTCATGTAAGGAATATTAGCAGCCACGTGATATTTTGCTCCAGGGTCGAAATCTTCCTCAGATCTGTTAACTGGAGCTTGTATGCCCTGGTACTTGACTCTGAGGAAATATGAAGAGTTCATTTCCCAAATCCCATAAACGCTACGGCAATATGGGTAATTCGAAACATAGGCGGGAAAACCTCCCCCCCACCCATGCCTATCCTCCTTCACCTCGCCCCCTCCCTTCTCTCTCCCTCTCCCCTCCTCCCCTACTCTCCCCCCCCCCCCCCCCCCCCTTCTCTACGTCCCTCTCCCCTCCCATCTACCCAGGCGCCGCCACCGCCGCCACTCGCTCCTCTCACCCTCCTCCCCTCCAGGTGGCGGCACCGGCACCCACCGCTGGTGCCGCCGCTGGTCCCCTGCCCCCCCCCCCCCTCCTCCTTCCTACCGCTCTCCTCTCACTCTGCCACTTCTCCACCACACGCCTGACCACCAACACCTCTTTTCAACTCTCCTCCCGGCTGACCTCCAACATCACGAACGAACACCACAACCGTCACCATGCCGCCACGCAAGACAACCCGATGAACAGCAGCCACCCCGGCCGCCGCCGTGTCTGACGACGCCACACGCACACCACACCAGCGGGGCAGACCACGTTCCATGGTAGTTAAACCCAGAACCACGGCCGACGAAACGACCGACGACGACATGTGTGCGGCCGAGCAGCTCAATATGCTCAGACAGTCTGTGACCGACTCAATACGCCAGCAAGCCCATTTGGCCAAAACTATGTCGGATAGGATCAAGGCACTGGAGACGCGCAAAACAGACAAGCGATCGCAGAGTAACTCGTCGGACGATAGACCCGTCCCCAAACGCAGGAAACGCGGCACCCCAGACCCGGACCAATCTCCAACACCACGTGCTTCGACCTCCCACGCACGCTCACCGAGATCACCCAGATCGCCGAGACCCACGCCCCGCAGCCAACGCACCCATAAGGATCGACAGAACAGGTCAGAATCTCAAGAGCGACCAAGACACAGGAGGTCGCGCCACGCACGGTGCGCCACCGCCACATCCTCGAGCGAAGACGACTGCCACCAAAGGGATGTGATCGACGCCATCATCGGAACCAACCCAGACGGACGGAACGACAAAAGAGGTAGGACCCAACTCCTCCCCCACACGTACGTTATTAGGGACGAGCGCAAGGGTAAGGTGCGTCCGGGGGAGAGCACATGGCACGAGTACCTGGCAGCCCTGTCACGCATGCGCAAAGACCCCAAAGTGCCCCAGTCATGGATAAAACCCATACTCAGCCACCAGGACGAGATGTTTGACATGGCCGCAGAGTGGAAGTGGGACACGTGCCTTGCCTGGTCGGAGAAGGTTTTCTCCATGATAGAAGACGGCCGCCTTCCTAAGGCCTGGCGCGACGAACAGGCCATAAAAGACCTACAGCGCGCAGCCTGCCTTGCAGGCATACGGAAGGAAGAGGAGAGGCGAGCCGCTAAGGTCGATCACACGGCCAGACCCCACCACTCACGCACTGACGAACAGATGACAGCCACAAACAATACACCTTACAGGCGCCCAGAGTTTAACACTGACACGGACGGGCGCCCATGCCACAAATGGAACTGGGGCACGGATTGTGGTTACACTGCATCCCACGGCACCGGGAGCGATCGACGCACACATCTGTGTGCCTGGTGCGCTAATAAATATAAAAAATTCAACCCGCACAGAGAGCAAGAGTGCAACAACAAAAAGCGGCAGACTGAGCAGAAGGCCGCGGCACTCGACACGGAAGAATCAGCCAGAGCGGATGTTTAGATAGCGGCCCTGGCGAGGCCATAGAAAACACCACCTCAGACGACGCACGCGATACGCCGCAGCCGACCCCACCCGGCCTATGCCTCGTCTCCTCTACACGCAGGTTCGTCCCGGCAATCCCACCCTGGGACCCAAACCCACATGTATACGGCACTGAGACCGAACCCGCATACACTGACGCGCCCACCGACCCTGCTCCCGCGAAAACCGCACCACGTGGCGTAACGGCCAGAACGGCCCAGACCGATGCTGAGATTCCCGCCAAAACAAGCTGGAGCAGCTCAATACACGCGTCACTGGACACCCCTAACCGTCGCCCCACGCCGGACACAGACCGCCATTTCCCGCCCTCAGATGTCGCCGCCTCCGACCCATCAGTCGCCACCCCCGACCCCGATGCCGCCACTAATGACACCGCTAATAGCCATTACGGTGCTCGCCTATGGACACCGCCCCGGCACCCTGGACGGCCACGACGCCGCCCGCCTACCCGACACCGCAGCCATAACCCGTCCTCAGACACATGCCGCCCGAAACACAGACCCCGGAAGCCCCCACCCGGAACCGGAAATCTAACTCTCCCCCCTTCCGGCCAGCACACACATTCTGACCCCGACCCCCGCTAACGCCCACCCAAACCAGAGAGCGTGTATATAAACAGATGAGAGGGACAACTCCCATACTAGAGCATGTAACAGCTGCCGACTGTGGCGCTCCAAGTGGTGGTTGTTGAACAGCTTAAGCATATGGGCAAACCTCAAGGCATTTTCAATGGCAGTGAGCAATCTTCATACAGAAAACATTAAATATCTCTAAAACTACAACACCTAGAAACAAACTGATTGGAATACACATAGAAAACATGTTTACCAACGAGATTATATTAAATTGATATGGTTAGGCTTCTGGATTTCTATTAATTTTGAATAAAACTGACGTTTTTCACTACGCGTACGGCAAACTCAAGGCATTGTCAATGGCCTTGAGCAGTCTTCGTACAGAAAAAGTGAAATATCTCTAAAACTACACTACATAGAAACAAACTGTTTGGAACACATATAGAAAACATATTTAACAATGAGACTATATTAAATTTACATGGCTAGGGTTCTGAATTTCTATTAATTTTGAATAAAATACACGTTTTGCACTACACGTACGGCAAACTCAAGGCATTGTCAATGGCGGTGAGCAATCTTCATACAGAAAACGTTAAATATCTCTAAAACTACACCACATAGAAACAAACCGCTTGGAAGACATATAGAAAACACGTTTACCAAAAGGATTATATTAAATTGATAAGGTTAGGCTTCTGGATTTCTATTAATTTTGAATAAAAACAAATGTTTTGCATTGAGCGTACCGGCAAACTCATGGCTTGTTCAACACTAACCGCCAGGAACGCCACTGTAGCCTGTGTTACCGTTTTTCGTGGGAGTTGTCCCTCTCATCTGTTTATATACACGCTCTCTGCCCAAACCCCCACACCCCCCACCCTTCACCCCTACTCACTCCCCCCCCCCCCCCCCCCACCCCAACGTCTTCCTACCGACCCTCCCCCACACACCCCCACTCCCACCACCACCAGTGTCCGGCCACGCATACGGTCGAACACCCGACAACGCCCACACACCTCCATCACTACAGATGTTGTCGTATGATATGAGCCCGCTGACGCCACCATAGTATGCGTCCAACCCGCCACCGCCAGCCAACGCATAGCCCCCCCAGACGATGACAAACTCGACCCGGCCGCGGCACCCGACGCCCTCCTCACCTACCACGAATGGGCACACGCCAGTGAAGACATCGACGACATAATCACCGATCAAGTCTACGCCCCTTCCCCCCCTACAACACCCCCCACACCCCCCTCTCCTACAAGCCGACCCTACACAACATATGGCCCACCACCATCCCCGCGGCCTGGGGGCATGAAGTATACAGCCATATATTCGACCAAGTCCGGGCGACTGCCCTCCCTAACCACGTAGCAGCACGCATACCGGTGCCATCCGATCTCAACATCGACCGCTGGAGGGCACTCCTCGCCAGATATCACGATGCCGAGCTACTCGACTTCCTCGAGTTCGGGTGGCCGGTTGACTACACCGCCGACGCCCCTCCCGTCCTGTCGACCGCCAACCACCGCAAGGATCCTGACCACCTGCACTGGATCCGCAGGTATGTCAAGGATGAGGCATCCAAAGGCGCGCTGCTCGGACCATTCCGCCAACCTCCCTTCGCCCCCTGGGCCCAGACGAGCCCGATGATGACCCGGCCGAAGAAGAATACCGACGAGCACCGGGTCATCGTCGACCTCAGCTACCCAAGGGGCGCCAGCATTAACGCAGGCATACGCAAAGGGCACTATCAAGGGAGGCCCTCCACCTACACCCTCCCCAACATAAACAACCTCACCGACGAAGTCACCCGCCTCGGGCAAGGGGCATACATATGGACGATCGACCTCGCCCGCGCATACAGACAGCTGAGGACATGCCCCCTCTCTGTCCCCCTCCTAGGAATAACAATCGACGGTGACACCTACTACGACATCGCCCCCCCCCTTCGGGTGCCGCACCTCCTCCATGGCCTGTGCCCGCACCACCAATGCGGTCACATACCTCCTCCGCCGGAAGGGCCATTTCGTCCTCTGTAACCTGGACGACTTTGTCGGGTCCGCCGCCACTGAACATGATGCCACCCTCGCCTACCTCGACGCTGTCCACCTCGCCGCAGACCTGGGCCTGGCACTCTCCCCACACAAGTGTGTCCCGCCCACCCAGCGCATCGAGTGGCTCGGGTTCGAGGTGGACACGGTCGACATGATCGTCCGGATCCCCCCGGCCAAGCTCGACGAAGTCGTCGCCGAGTGCGCCGCCTGGGGGCCCACAACAAAGGCCTCCAGGAAGGACCTCCAACGCCTCGTTGGAAGGCTCCAACATGTCGCAAAATGCATCAGACCCGCCAGGCGCTTCATGAACAGGATACTCGACGCCCTCAGAAGTGCCCCTTACAACGGAAAGCATGCCATCACCGTCGAAATGACCAAGGACATACTATGGTTCAGGCAGTATGCCCATGCCTCCAACGGCGTTGTCCTCCTCCGCCCTCCCTCCAAGCATGAGTGGGTCATCGAATGCGACTCTTCCCTCCTCGCCGGCGGAGCGCACTCCCCCGCAGGCTACATGACTGAGGAGTACCAGCCAGGCTTCCTGGCCGACGGACACAACATCGCCCAGCTCGAGGCTATAAACCTGGTGGTCGCCCTCCACGCACTCACCCCCCCAAACCCCCAAGACTATGCTGTTGTGATCAACACCGACAACCAGGCTTCCCAGATCGTGCTCGACTCCAGTGCCGGGAGGGATCCAACCCTCTGTGCCTGCACACGGGCGATCTGGCGATTCGCTGCACTTAACTCTTGCGAGATCCAGGTCATCCACAAGCCTGGCACCGAGATAGCCTTTGCAGACGCCCTCAGCAGGGCCCCCTTCAACCATGCCGCAAGACTCAGAGCCAACCGCTTTGTCGACGATATGGGCCTTACCCGCATACTGGCCCACCATCACTCCTCCCTTGTCACCGATGATGACTAGCCTGGAAGAGACACTGTACTTCCGCCTCGTGTTTTGAATTACAAAAATTGAATTAAAATAAAAGATTTTTACCCGAGCCTAATTTTAATTTTCACTAATCCCACTTTTCTTGTGATGAAATGGTTATGGAGCAATTAATAAAGAAATAGGAATGTGAAAAATTATTTTGAAGGTTTGACTCTAATGTTTATCTCAATTTATTGATTGGCGTTTACGGGGGTTTTGCGCCCGAACTCTGCAAATATACAGTTAAAACAAGATAGCCGACGAGAAAGACAAAACTTCATTCCTCAAAATACAAAACAAAAATGTTATTCTACAATGCACTGCATAGATGATTTTTTTCTCTGTCACTATATATAGGAATGTGACAAATTATTTTGAAGGTTTGACTCTAATGTTTATCTCAATTTATTGATTGGCGTTTACGGGGGTTTTGGCGCCCAAACTCTGCAAATATAGAGTTAAAACAAGATAGCCGACGAGAAAGACAAAACTTCATTCCTCAAAATACAAAAAAAAAAGATTTATTCTACAATGCACTGCATAGATGATTTTTTTCTCTGTCACTATTATTTTTAAATGAGGTCACAGTTATTACTATAACCATGCGACTGATTGGGGTTATTTTGTAATGCAAAGACAGCAACTGCATTAAGGAAAAAAACACATAGAAGCGTTAAATAAATATTGTGATATAATGTATGCATGAACAAATGTTAGTCAAACATGCAATAGGTTCACACAAAACATCTATGCATACATGTTTTGTGAGAACTTTCATATCACAACCTTCCGCACAGGATTCGGCTACCGCGTCCGGTGAATATTCGCTTGAAATGGGAGATGGAAAAGATCTAATACTAAGCAAAAAGGATTTAATGTATCCTTGATAAGTAAACAAATTTTGACTGATTATTAAGACAAACTCATGGGGTGGGGTGGGGTGGGGTGGGGGGGGGATAAATGACAAACATGATACACCCAGGAGATACACTTTAAACGTTAACACTCGAAACTAATGACCACTAACACAACAAGATGAAGGCAGTCAGGGAAAGTAACTATAGGTAACCAAACAACTAACCAATTGAATAGTTAACAAATTCACAGGGGTGTATAGGGAGGTGTAGGAAAATACTCACAAACAGAGAAAGAATGCATGAAGGAGATATCTAACCAAGAACTGAAAGTGACAAAACAAGGGGAACCACAAGACTATTACTGTCCAGCGGCGATTACTGTTACAGGCAGATTAAAGTTGCATGGTCCGATGAAATATAATTTTGTCAAAATTAAAACAACTACTTACATTTGATCCTATATATCCAACTTAGAATCTGGTGTATTAGCTTATGATTTGGGACAGTATATACAGAATAACCAGTGAATTTATAAGCTCACCCCTTTAGACACTCACTTTGAAACACCCATTATGCAGGGAGGCCATTAACCAACTAGGCCAATCTCGTGACCTCATTAGCCTCCCCCGGCCTACTGTGCAGGGTCATCTCACATCACGTGGTCACCGTGAGATGACCATCTGGGTCATAGCCACAGGACTTTTGACAAGCTTGTCGAAATTATTTTTGGTTCTTTCAGCTCAAATTACTTCAAAACTAATCATCTTTAATCAAAATCACTCCGGACTAATGATTAGTAGCTCGTAACGCAATTTGATATATTTACAACAAACAACCCACCCCAAAACCTAGTCAGTTTGCAGTTAGACCGTTTCTATGAGCAAGTGGAAAGCATCTGTATCTATTGTAACATATGACAATAGAAATGCACACATAATTTTGTTTAAATGATAAGTATATGAACTAACACAAAGCATAGTAAAAGCTTGATTTTGAACTGTTTGCAATCTACAAACAGTTAGTTCCAAGCCATAAACAAGAAGCAAGAACACCTGAATTATTACTAAGACAAAATCCAAAAGAATTGAATCAAATTGGACTAACGCTGGCCAGCGGTGAAACAAGTGTTAACACACTTAATCCGTTATGAGCAGGGTCAATAAATTCATCACACACACACTGACACACACTCGCACACTCATGCACTCACTCGCACACTCACTGACACACTCACTCACTCACTCACTCTCACTCACAAACACACTCATGCACACACTCATTCACACACTCACTCACACATTCACACACACTCATTCACACACACTCACTCCCACACACTCCCACACACACTCACTCACACACTCACTCACACATTCACAAACTCACTCACACACACTCATTCACACACAAACTCAAACATTCACACACACTCATATATTCACACCCACTCACTCTCACACTCACTCCCACTCACTCTCACACTCACTTCCACTGACTCTCCCACTCCATCCCACACACTCACTCACACACTCACTCACACGCTCACACAGACACTCACACACATGCACACACTCACTCACTCACATACACCACACACACTATGTACCTTACTCCCACTGACTCTCACACTCCCTCCCACACACTCACTCACTCTCACTCCCACACTCACTCACTCTCACTCACTCACACGCGCACACACACTCACACACACCACAGACCACACACACTATGTACCTGTACTCCCACCACTTCCTGTTATAGTTGTTGATGTTGATAGTTCCGCAGAAGACCTCCCATCTGTACTTATCTATCAGGTAACCATAAGGCAGGAAGGCAATCTTCTCAAGTGCCATCTTCATCAGGAAGTTTATTTCACGTTCTGGAGAGGAAATGACACACTCATTTCATCATTATTATTACAACAGTTGTTATTGTTATTTGTTGTTTGTTGGTAAAACAGTTTATTCATCAGAACATACATTTATTTCAGTGCTGAGGCACTGATCTTCCGGCCGTTTACATCACATTGTAAATAGGTAGTTTTCACTTTAAATATCTCCAAAGTTAACCGATTAAAATGAAAGTTACCTCAAACTAAAGGATAGTAGATGAAAATGATCAACTTCATAAAAAATATATGCAGAAACTCAAAACCATCGGATTATGCAACTTGAAATACTACATATATAAACATATTCAGTTATTTTACATAGCTTTTACACTAAGATGCTAATGGTTGGGTATGTATATAGCTAGATATATTTTCACAGTTAACTTTGAGTTAGAAATCATTACATGCCAAAGAATCATTTCATCTTGTTTTTGTAAAAAAAATTGTTACGCATATTTTCTAAATTCAAAATATACCAGAATTCACCATTTTGTATCACTTTTTTGCACCCTCTCCACTTTGGCCACGCTATTTCTCCCTATTTACAATTTGTGTATGAGGCCGATCTCTCTACTCACACTCTTATCTAGTCACCTATGTGAAGAATGCATGCTAAAATCATGTGACCAGCACCGGGCGGTGCCTCGCGTGCGGGCCTCGCGTGCGGGAGATCGAGAGTTTCGTTCCCGGTCGAGTCAAACCAATTACTCATAAAATTCATACTTGTCGGTTCCTAGCCTGGCGCTCGGCATCAATAGGATAGTGCAAGGACCGGTTAGCTCGGTGTCAGGATAACATGACTGAATGGGATATTGGGTCATGGTGCCTGCAGCCTGATTTCCCAGTGGGGCAGCACTATAAAATCGCCATGAGTGTGCACTGTCACAAGTCGGTACCCATCCTGATATGATTTTAGATGTTGCCAGGACGCAAAACTCCAAGAACCAACCAACCAATCATCATATGACCAGATCTTTCAAGGCACTTACTGTATTTAAGCTGAGGGTTTCTGTTATGGACGTCTGTTCTGTTAAGAAGCCCAATCTTCTGTAGATGTTTCGGGGTCATAACCGAGAGCGCTATTGTGTCACCGATAGCCTCATGGAAGGCAGCATTCGCTCCGGTTCTGAACAACAAGAATAAGTCAGCGACATTACTATGCACATTCCCCCAAGTGGTACTCTCTCACTGTCGAAGGATTTTCAAATTCCACTGATTTGCACCACACCTTCCGATATGCACAGGGTAAGGACTTATGTAAATATAAATAATGTAAATATAAATAACGTTAGGTTCAACATATATGTGTAGTGGTCTACACTTAGGCTACCTCTCAGACAAGGAGATATCGTGATTGCATCAGGGAGCCTCGGTAGTCTAATGGCTGGAGGTGTGGGTTTGAATCCTGCTCTAGAGCCGTGTTTACACGGGCAATTGTAAAGCGAATTAGACAAAGCGATTTATATGAAGCGAAGTAGCTGCGCGTTTACACGAGCGAGTTTGAAAGTCTGTCAGACACCGGGAACCAGCAGCCTATGGTGCGCCTGTAGTCGGCAAGCACTGCTATTTGTTTAGTTTACACACGTCGATTCGACGCAGATGTAGCTGCTACGTTAATATCGCTTGGAATTTAAGGTTAATTATAATTAAATTTGATTATTTGAGGATGTAATTCTGTTAAATATGATCGTATTTAATAGATTTCGGCCTAATCGGGCCCTAACACTGCCGGGCAACAGCGATTAGTTACTGCTCCATCTGTAGCCGGCAAGCACTACTATTTTATACTATCGCCACCCGGGAACCAGCTGAATCGCTTCATATAAACCACCTGGCAAGGTGGATTACATAAAGTGAATCATATGAAGCGAATCAGCCCTAATCCGCCTCAGAGTCGCGTTTACACGGCAAATGTGAGGCGAACTAGGCAAGGCGATTTATATGAAGCGATTTAACTCTCCCGTGTAAACACGGCTTATGTGCAATGTTCTCTTTGTTTGCATCACCCACTTGACACTGGTTGCCGTGATATATCTGTGCATAGTGCCACAGGTGCATAAGTGCATAGTTCAGGCCCAAATGGTGACACACCGATTATATGTAGCAAATCCTTGTCTGCTGGTAATTTACCATAAAAACTTGTGGTTAAGTTGATTCTCAGAAGCACTTCGACTTACCCGAGTGTCATATTTCCTGCCAACTGAAAGAAAGCAGTTTGGGGGCCATCCTATAGGAACACAAAACTACGAATTGATCACGTTGCCGATTTTTGTCCTCACGAAAATAGATTCACATGATTTCTGTGACTAGTACGACACCTGGTGATAGGCAACAACACTCATGTTGTGGGTCGACAGTGTGTCACTGTGTTGTTTTACACTGATGATCAATCAATCAATCAATAGGATACAGCATACACTCAACTTCAAGTCTGCATAGCTATGGTGGTATCATGTAATGCAGCATTGTCAGCGTAGTTATTTGTGCAACACAGTTAAACAACTAGTCTTAGTAATTACAAATTAATAAAAGCTTTAAAAGGGTCAAAATATATTTTTTAAACATATCTATATTAAGAAAGTTATGCAATTTAGAATTTAAGAAAAGATTGGCAGCTAAGGTGAGTGACTTTGTTGACATTGCCTACTGAAATGCATCTGATCATCACTCAATCTTCATGAAAATTGACAAATAAATATAAAAAAGGTATACAAAAATGAATATGATAGTTTCAAAAGTGAATATCTTCAAATTTTACTCCTTTAATTTCTGTAGTAGTTCATACACATCGGCACACAGTAGTGTCTTATGGCCATTTCCAATACCGACGCTCACTCAGACTCGTTCTGATGCCGAATTAGGTCGCGCATGCATAGGGTGAATTCATGCGTGACCTAATTCAGCATCGGAATGAGGCTGAGTATGTGTTGGGTATTGGAAATTGCCATAAGACACTGCTGTGTGCCAATGTGTATGAACTACTACAGAAATTAAAGGAGTACAATTTGAAAATGTTGAAACTATCATATTCATTTATGCATACCTTTTTTCTATTTATTGGTCAATTTTCATGAAGATTGAGTGATGATCAGATGCATTTCAGTAGGCAATGTCAACAAATTCGCTCATCTTGGCTGCCAATCCTTTCTTAAATTCAAAATTGCATAACTTTCTTAATATATATATATATTTAACAAATATATTTTAACCCTTTTAAAGCTTTTATTAATTTGTAATTATTAAGACTAATTGTTTAACTGTGTTGCACAGATAACTATGCTGACAGTGCTGCATTACATGATACCACCATAACTATGCAGACTTGAAGTTGAGTCACATTGTAGTTAGAGAATGGGAAAATCACCAGGCAAGGGTCACCTAATCTTCATTAAAATTGGCCAAAAGATAGAAAAAAGGTATGCAAAGATGAATATGGTATAGTTTCAAAAATGAATACCCTCAAATTTGAGTGATTTCGAGAGGTATTGGTCGACGAAAAAGTATTCACATTACTTTTCATACAGTGGCGCCTCGCAGACGCATATGTGGCCTCGGTCTGGTTTCAACATGGCCGCGGTGTGAATAGTGTGAATATAACCTGTCGCTGCTGTAAGTCATACAAGCCGATGACGTCATCGATTTAAGTGTATGCGCCAACATTAGTTCGCGTGGTTTCTTCAGTAACTGGTTCTATTAAATTGACTCAGTATTCCCTTCTATGTGGCGACACATGTTTAATAAGTGCATCAGTATCTAAATTGGATATGCAGAATCAAATCTAGATAAATATTTAGGTTTTGAAAATTTGATGTTTTCATCGGACTATGCAGCTTTAAAGTAGATTATAATGATCAATCTAATATATTTTCGGTAGTACAGTGAGTGGCGCTGACAGTGTGAAGCCGGTGGTGGCGCCACTATCGGAGCTGAGGTTGACAAGGTTGGAGCAGTAGATGACTAGTCCAGACTCCAGCAGTCAATGACTGAGGGATTGCTGGGGAGAAGGAGGGATATTCCGGGTTATTATACTTGTATAATTTTTTTTGTGGGTACATTAGTTGTTTAAGCAGGGGAAATTTCAGTCGCAGGCGATTGGTCTTCCTCATTCCACTGCTCCTTGCCCTATCCTAATAATGCCGAGCGCCTGGCTAGGAAGCGACAAGTATCAATTTTTAAGTCATTGGTTTGACTCGACCAGGATTCGAACCCATGACCCATGATCTACCACACGGGAGACGGACTCTCTAACTCATTTGGCCATCCCGTCTGGTTTGTAATTTTATGCAGTATATTGTAAATATGGCGGCGGAAAAACATCGGACTATGCAACTTTAATGCTAAGGGGGCAATTCAAATAATACGTGACACTTAGAGGGGCGGGGGGAGGTTGTGGAGGTTAAAGCGTTATGTGGTATGTATAGGTAAGCATTGCGGAACATTACATTACAAGGTGTGGAGGGGGGGTAATTTAGACAAAAAATAGCATTACGTAATATTTGACATGCCCCTAACCGACCGTGGCTCGTTGTGTGTACCTGAAGATGGGGTCTAATTTCCGGCATTGCATGAAGTACACGATATGTCCCATCTCGTGGTGAACCGTTGTCAGGTCGGCCTGATTCACCTCAGTACACATCTTAATCCTGCAGCGAACAGCGATTGTTGTTTGTTGTTTTACGACCTAGCAACATCTAAGGTCATATCAGGACAGGTACCAACTTGTGACCGTGCGCACTCATGGTGACTTTATAGTGCTGCCCCACTGGGAGACCAGGCCACCAGCACCATGACCTGATATCCCACTCAGTCACATTATCCTGACACTGAGCCAACCAGTCCTTACCCTATCCTAATAATGCGGAGCGCAAGGCTAGGAAGCGACCAGTATCAATTTTTATGTCATTGGTTTGACTCGACCAGGGTTCGAACCCACAAACCCATGGGTTCAGATCCCCCAATCTCCCAAAACAGGAGACGGACGCTCAACTCATTTGGCCATCCCGTCTGGTCAAACAGAGCAGAATATTCAGCAAAAATAATATTTGGAGTTTAATTTAAGACTGGGCACCCCATATTTGGTTTCCGCATTAAGATGGTGATAATTAATTCCTTCCTTTTTTTGGTGGTAGCAAGTAAAATCATTATTGTTGTCTCTGTTGTGTGTTGAGTATGTTAACAATAGGCCTACCACAAGTATTTAATATATCCCGTCCTGATATGACTTTAGATGTTGCAAGGACGTAAAACTCCAACAACCAACCAACCCACCAAATTTAATATATCCCACAAAATACATCAAAAGTATGCCTGCATGATTTTGTGCTAAAATATTACAGGCATTTCTGCTAATTAGCACATTTATTTTGCATCACATTAATCAGAACAAGTACCAAAGCATGCAGTTTTGTTTCCCTTGGTGCTGAATCACCGTTGGTTACAAAGTCTATTAATAGATCCTATCAGAAAGGCCACTAAATGAGCTTGCATTTGGGGTATGATAGATATATATTTAAAACAAAATCAATATATGCCAAACAAAAGAACACACCTCATGTTTCATTCAGTGTTAAACGCAAATTTTGTTCAAGTAAATACAAAAAATCGTAAAATGTGAATATCTTGAAAGTAAACAAGGTAAGACCTTTAAGTTTTTGTTGTTGTTATTCTGAATTTAACTAGCACAGAGTGATTAACATTGATTAACTGCCCAGTTTAAATATCTAAAAAAAGACTGCTGGTACCTAGTAACAAATATGGAAGAATACCGAGGGTGCACAGGTCTGTCTGTATTTAAGTAATAGTACATGATAAGATCGGGCAACCTGGTTATGCGGCGAGTACTGGGAGTGTGTGGGGGGGGGGGAAGAGATACAAAAGAAGAAAAGAAAAAGAAGGAAAAAAAGGAAACAAAGAAGAAGAAAAAAAAGGGGAAAAAGGAAAAAAGGAAAAAAAGGAAAAAAAAGAAGGAAAAAAAAAGAAATAAAGAAGAAGAAAACCTAGCTGAAGTCCCTCACCTGTAGTCATCCCCAATAAAGAAGTCCCAGGCAGAGGCGTCGCAGATCACCTTGTGACCCGGAGTCGTAGGCCGAGTGATCATCGACTTATTCCAGAAGGTCGGGACCATCGGGTCAAAGCCGATCGACTCGTAGAACGCCTCGGCCATCCGGAACATCCGGTCAGGCGTGTACTGCTGCGCGCGCATTGCGGACGTGACGTCAATGGGATCCACTTCCGGGTAAGGGATCACCAGGTCGTAGATGTTGTTCCACTGCAGCGCCCACATGTCGCCTGACGGGGTTAAATGTCAGCATGAGTCAGCAGTTTGTGGTTTATGGGGTTTTACATCCTTGTTAAAGTCGTATAGTCCGATGAAAACATCACATTTTCAAAACCAAACCAGTTATCTCGATTAAAGCACCAATGGTAGAAGCATATGAGTGAAGGCTGGATAGACATTGGAGAGGACAACCACAATTATATGACTTCAGGGCTCTGTCCACCTCCATTTGTGTGCATACAAAATGTTTTTTTTTTTTTTTTTTTACCACAACGAGCTGGCATGAGAGGCCCAATCGGGCCTAGATCAGCCAAAAGAGGATCTGTAAGTTAATCTGTAAGTTAGAGTCCACATATCCAACTTTGATACTGGTGCACTTATTAAACATTTGTTGCTGCATAGAAGGGTGAAATAAGCCGTGTTCACACACACAACTTTAGGCCGAACTAGATGAGGAGAACTAGTGTCGTGTCCACACATGCAGTATTCGGGGTGGTATAAGGTGGAAATCGATATCTGCGCATGAGCAACTCCATACTAACCAGCGCCAGTTTCGGTTAGTCGACGTCGCCACGAGAGAGTGTGGGTTCAACCTAGATATGTATAGACTGAGTCGTATTGTTTTGGAACGGTCAAAACTTCTGCTGGGCAGTGAAAACCTAAAAATAAATGATGACAAAAATATCTGTGCACTGCTAGCGGTTTCATAGACCAAATTATATAATATGTGCTTTTGATTGACCTGAAAATGAACAAACTCAGGTCTCGACTGCGCATGTGTGTGACGTGCTTAAGCCGCTTCAAGTAAACCGATACCGTTCACACTAGGAAGTTGGGCCGACTTAAGCTAGTTCGCTTCATATATACTACCTCGCAACGTGGTTTACTTGAAGCAAACTAGATGAGGCGAATCAGCCCTAATCCGCCTCAGTGTCGCGTCCACACGGCGAATGTGAGCCGAACTAGACAAGGCAAACTAGTTGATGCGACTTAACGCCCGTGTATGAACACGGCTATAGACCCTAGTACTACTCAAGTCTATGGTGTCAGAGGTTTGACGTGCTTGCCAAAATTAATTTGGCATGTTTTTGCATCAATTAAAGTTAGCCATTTAAATTAAACTTTACTTCAAACTAAAGTAAAGTAGACTATAATGATCAATCTAATGCATTAATATCAGAAAATAGCAAAAACTTAAAACCATCGGACTATGCAACTGTAAAGTCGCACAGTGCAGTGAAAGCTGATTGGACCGACACACTCCCACTATTCTAAGCATAACGTAATATTTGAATGGCCAATTACCTAGATTGAATGATCTTTATCCAGCTTGGGGCATTGGTGCATTCACTAATAATTTGGCCTGCACTGAGTGAATACTACATGAATATGAGAACGTCCTTTGCATGCTTTGGAGTCTACTCTTTGGTCTGCATACTTTGAGGAATCCATACACCAGGGCCCGTATTCATGTGGAGGTGCCAGGGCCTTAACCGCAGCTGGGGTAGCTCCACCTGCCTAACGGTGGAAAATTCTTATTCATGTCCCGGTGCCAGCGCTAACCGCCGACCATAGCCTAGGCTAAGCTAACCCAGTTTCAAAACATGTTTAACTGCAAGCCACGTCGGTTAGTGTGGCGGCCGCTGATATATTATAGCCAAATCTATTCAATGCGATCATATTTAACAGATTTACATATGCAATAAGTGAAATTTAATCAAATTAACCCTAAAATCGAACCGTTATTAACGCTGCTGCCGCACTGGCGGCGTTATTCATATTGTCGAATCGACAAATGTAAAGTAAAAAATTGCCGCCGCCACAGCGACGTCGATATTCATACTGTCCCATATCAACAAAACACACATCTCCGCCGCCGTCGCCGCCACCACCGAATCGGCCCAAATCTATGCACCATGCCATGGTTCGGTGGCCATCTTGACCTAATTAGGGCATGACCAATATATATATATATATATGGCCAAACCGTGGCATTGTGTATTAAATGCTATCATATTTAACAGAATTACATACGCCATAAGTGAAATTTAATCAAATTAAACCTAAAATCGAACAGTTATTAACGCTCCCGCTGCATTGGCGCGTCATTCATATCGTCAAATCTTGGGAATTCCCAAATCTATAAATGAACTCACGGTTAGCTATCCGTAGCGGCTTTGACATTGGTGAATACGACTTGACCTATTTCTCCAGCCCACCGCTAGCCGCTGATAGCTACCCCAGAGCTAGCGTGTAGCACCGGCTACACCTGGCACCACTACATGAATATGGGCCCAGGGGGCCACAGAGTCGACATCTTTTTTTTCCCGATTTGCGTTCAATGTGTGCCTTGGAGTTCACTCCAAGACATCATGCTTTTCAGGCAGGAGGCAACAACGCCTCCAAAATGGCCATGGGTATCAGCCAATCAGAGCATTACCAGCAATCCTGAACTTAATTTTTCCGCTGCGAGTTCATGGCGCTTCGATCGATTCTGCCATCATCCAATCAGCATCGGCCACAAGATGCAGAGTACGTATCGATTATATATATTTCAATGACAAATTTGTTTCAATTAAAAAAATGGAATAAAGATCTGTTGTAATTGGATGTAAGGATTATGGAACAATGAATAAATAAATAGGAATACATATTACAATAAAAATAAACTGGTTTGATGGATTTATTTTTTATTTTATGTGTCAACTTCAATCCCCATGTAGACACGGCAACATATTTAGCTACACAACTGAAACTGTGCCTAGAGATACCGTACGGTGCTGCCATCTGTGAGAGCTATCGGCCACTAAAATACATGCTGCCGTATTCTCTCACTAGCTCGTAGAAGTTAGGCAGTTTAGCAATTTTCTGTGAATATAGTGGGAAAACGTGGCATTTTCTCCCAAATTTTCAACATATAGATGGACCTACAAAATATTTAGCGAATTTAGCCCAATTTTCGGCAGGTAAGAGCTTGGTGTATGTATAAACTCATCTGCTATCGGCGCTATACGTTTATTATGATAGAAATGTGATAAATGGCATTGCCGTGGATTCGCTATAGGAATGCTGGTACTTGTGGTGACGGTGAGTTGTCGCAGCGCTAGTCAACAGGTTCGGGATTGCTGGTAATGGCTATTCTTTCAATTGCAAATGCCTGCCCCACTATGGGGACCGCCATTTTTGAGGCAGCCAACAGCTAAAGTCGTTCAGACTAGCGCGACGTCTGGAATATCTCCAAGGCGCCCCTTGAACGCGGCCCTGGGAGACTGCTAATAAAGTAGTCTAATCTCATGACCTCTCGTTTGTCTTGACCACATTTCAAGTATCAGTAGGCCCTACAACTTAGTCAGGTTCCAGTACATCCCGTGGAACATTTGGTGTCACCATGGTGCATCCAGGGGGGTCCTGCACATGGATTATTGGCAGTGTGTAATGGTAATGGCAAGTTGGCGAACTAGTGATTTTGTAAAGAGATCAATTGGCAAATCATGGGATTCGAAATCATGTTGTTCAAACCCTGGCTGACCTGTGTATGCTCAACTCATTCAGCCATCCCATCTCGAAGCAATCTATTATGCCCATAAAGATCAAGTTACATG
Organism: Branchipolynoe longqiensis; assembly: GCA_030323885.1. Taxonomy (NCBI): domain Eukaryota; kingdom Metazoa; phylum Annelida; class Polychaeta; order Phyllodocida; family Polynoidae; genus Branchipolynoe; species Branchipolynoe longqiensis. The sequence continues at coordinate 68,734,620 of CM059199.1, read as the reverse complement.
TATATATGAAGAGTTCAGGTGCAAAACTCTGTAAACGCCAATCCAACAATTCAGATTTTTACCTGAAGGTAATTTTAATTCTCACAAATTCCACTTGTCTTGTGATGAAATGGTTATGGAGCAATGAACAAAAAATAGAAATGTAAAAAAAAACCAACCTTTTGACGGTTTGACTGCAATGTTTATCTCAATTTTTGGAAATTGGGTCATGGGGACCACGACTGTGAGTGTATACAGGAGCCGAACTTGGGATTTTCAGGTGGTACGCAGATGGAACAACACGATATTGGAATAAAACCCGATGCAAAAAAAAACCCGCTATAAAACATAAATTTCAATAATAAATAAAAAATTGTAATCTTAAGCCGTGTTCACACAGGAAAAGTTTAAAGCGATTTAGACAAGGCGAATAATATGAATCGATTTAGAGGCGTGTTCACATAGACCGAGTTTGAAAGTGTGTCGCATCCACACGGGCAGTACTTGGGCCGGCTTAAGCCGGAAATTGATATCTGCGCATGAGCAAGTCCACACTAACCAGTGCCAGTTTCGGTTAGTCGACGTCGGCACGAGAGAGTGTGGGTTCGACCTAGATATGTATGGACTGAATCGTATTGTTTTGGAACGATCAAAACTTCTGCTGGGCAGTGAAAACCTAAAAATAAATTATGAAAAAAATATCTACGCGCAGCTAGCGGTTTCATAGACTAAATTCTATAATATGCGCTTTTGATCGACCGGAAAATAAACAAACTCAGGTCTCGACTGCGCATGCGTGTGACGTCCTTAATCCGGCTCATCTAAACCGCTACCGTTCACACAAGCATGGTGGGCCGACTTAAGCTAGTTCGCTTCATCTATACTACCGCGTGAGGTGGTATAGATGAACCGATCTAGCTGAATCGATTCAGGGCTAAATCGCTTTAGCGTAGCGTCCACACGGCGAATGTGAAGCGAACTAGACAAGGTGATTTAGATAAAGCGTTTTAACTCACCAGTGTGAACGGGGCTTTAGGTGGTACGTAGCTGCGTACCTGAATATATGGAAGCAAAGGCCCTGGTATATGTGTCTGGGGTCTGAGGGAGGGGCGGATAAACTACCCAAATCTAAGTCCACGTGGCATGACCTACTTATAGAGGTGGGGGCGTTAGTGTGACTAGCAAGTGCTGCCATCTACCGAGTGGTTGGGGTTCTGAGGGAGGGGGCGGGTAAACTACCCAAATCTAAGTCCACGTGGCATGACCTACTTATAGAGGTGGGGGCGTTAGTGTGACTAGCAAGTGCTGCCACCTACCGAGTGGTTGGGGTTCTGAGGGAGGGGGCGGGTAAACTACCCAAATCTAAGTCCATGCGGCGTGACCTACTTATAGAGGTGGGGGCGTTAGTGTGACTAGCAAGTGCTGCCACCTACCGAGTGGTTGGGGTTCTGAGGGAGGCAGCGGGTAAACTACCCAAATCTAAGTCCATGTGGCATGACCTACTTATAGAGGTGGGGGCATTAGTGTGACTAGCAAGTGCTGCCACCGACCGAGTGTCTGGGGGTCTGAGGGAGGCGGCAGGTAAACTACCCAAATCTAAGTCCACGTGCCGTGACCTACTTATAGAGGTGGGGGTGTTAGTCTGACTAGCAAGTGCTGCCACCTACAGAGTGTCTGGGGGTCTGAGGGAGAGGTAGGTAAACTACCCAAATCTAAGTCCACGTGGCATGACCTACTTATAGAGGGGGAGCGTTAGTGTGACTAGCAAGAAGTGCTGCTACCTACCGAGCAGGTGTGCTGGTATCGGGCCGGCCCCATCCATGTCTCGGCCAGGGTAGGAGGTGATCAGCTTGCGTCTGACATAGGCGTGGAGCTGCTCGTACAGTGGCGCCACCTGGCAGAAGAGCGAGTCAACCATTGTCTCCAGCTCGCTGTCCATGTCGTAGTTGCTTATTCGCCACTCGGCGCCCCAGTCGGCAAAGCCTGCGCAAAGCAAAAGGTTCTTTGTTTTTTTTCTTGAAGATTTATACTGGCCTTTGATGACACTGGCCTTTGATGACACTGTAAGTTATACACAGCGGTGGAAATCCAAATTAGCAGAGGTGATGGCATTGTTTGTTTGTTTGTTGGGGTTTGACAACCATGTCAAAATCAACATGAAAATGTGTTTGGTATAAACATGATGCAGAGCTCCTGGTTTCAGTGCGCAATGCTTATCTATATTAGTGTAAGGTTGAGAAATTGGGAGAGAATGCAAACAACCAAGATGGCTACCACAGAAAGCTCTCGATTCGACTTTTTAAGTATATTAATGTACATGATTTCATAGATTATTTACCCCAAAAGTAGCAGGCTATAGTAGATAAATATCTTAACTATATATTTAGCACATTAGATTGAAAAATCATGTGGTTATGTCCATAACCTAACCTCCCGGCAATTTTTGTAATGGTTGGTTTAGCCGCCCTATCCTGGAGACAGTGCTGCATGAGTAAATAACCAGCTTGGTGAATTGACCAATTTCATATGACGTCAGTAGATCAGTGCGCACACTGCTTGGCTGCAGGACAACTTCCGGTCACTGCAAACTCAATGGCTATGAGCTCAGAATATCCCAACTTTCACTATTATCTCTGTTTTTAATACTTTCAGAGAAAATTGCCCTTAAGTTAAATTAAATACTTCAGATCTTCCTCTTCAATCTTGCATTAATATATTTTTAATCGACTCAGTGAAAGCTTTTAAATAAATTTTGCTAAAATAAATGCTCTGCATAGACATAACATTGCTGCAGCACAAATCAATGCAGTGTTTACCCTTCGCGGGCTAGTCAGCAAACTCAGTGCATTGTCAATGGTCGTAAGCAATCTTCTTACAGAAAAAGTGAAATATCTCTAAAACCACACTACCTAGAAACAGTTGTTTGTTTGTTTGTTGTTGTTTTACGTCCTAGCAACATCTAAGGTCATATCAGGACGGGTACCAACTTGTGACAGTGCGCACTCATGGCAACTTTATAGTGCTGTCCCACTGGGAAACCAGGCCGCCGGCACCATGACCTGGTATCCCACTCAGTCACATTATCCTGACACTGAGCACACCAGTCCTTGCCCTATCCTAATAATGCCGAGCGCCTGGCTAGGAAGCAACAAGTATCAATTTTAAAGTCATTGGTTTGACTCGACTGGGACTCGAACCGACGACCCCACGATCTACCAGCACGGGAGACGGACGCTCTAACTCAGAAACAAACCGCCCTAGAAACAAACCGCTTCGCAGACAAACAGATAACATGCTTAACAAACAGATTATTACATTTATAAGGTTAGGGTTCTGGATTTCTATTAATTTTGAATAAAATAAATGTTTTGTACTGTGCATACCAGCAAACTCAGTGCATTGTCAATGGCCGTGAGCAATCTTCTTACAGAAAAAGTGAAATATCTCTAAAAAGACACCACCTAGAGACAAACCGCTTGGTACACATATAGAAAACATATTTACCGAATAGATTATATTAGATTTATATGGTTAGGCTTCTGCATTTCTATTAATTTTGAATAAAATAAACGTTTTACACTGCGCATACGGGCAAACTCAGTGGCAGTGTGCATTCGTTCTGCAGCCAAGCTTCGCGCGCATACCCGATGTTTACAAACATTGAAAAAGGTCTATAGCTAGCTACCTGGCAGGGGCGGATCCAGGGGTCGGACTAACAGTAGGAAAAGTGAACGGGGCGTAAAACCCCGAGTAGGGGGTGGGTGTGGACTGGGGGGAAAACAGCCGTATTCGACGACCCTACACTGTCACTAGAAAATGTGATTTTTTTAAAGCTGCCAGGTGGGGAGTGGGGGATTGGTGGGGTTGGGGGAAAGGGGTATGTGCCCCCCCTCCCCTAAATCCTCCATTGCCTGGGTATAGGCCTACTAGGTATATACAACAAAGAAAAACATCATGACAGGTGGCAAATAAAATGGTGCATTACGCTCGGGGAAAGTAGCCCAAAATTGTAGAGGGCAAACTGCCCTTGAAGTGTTCACCAAATACGGACTGGACTGGTCACTAAAATGCCACCGGAGACAGGTCGCAGGGTCCCGGTGTTGCAGTTTCAGTGGCACACCAGTTTGCGAGGGACACATCCATTCAAATGCATTGTCATTGGCCATGAGCAAATCTTCATACAGAAGAAGTGAAATATCTCTACAACCACACCATCTAGAAACAAATACCTTGGTACACATATAGAAAACATGTGTACCAAAAAGATTATATTAAATTGATATGGGTAGGGTTCTGGATTTCTATTAATTTTGAATAAAACTAATGTTTTGCACTGCGCGTACCATCAAACTCAAGGCATTGTCAATGGTCGTGAGCAATTTTCATACAGAAAATACAGAAAAAGTGAAATATCTCTAAAACCACACCACCTAGAAACAAATCGCTTGGTACATATATAGAAAACATCTTTACCAAAAACATTATATTAAATTTATAAGGTTAGTTACGATGCTGTTCGATTTTGACACAGGCGCAGAAGCGATGTGTCCCTCGCAAACTGGTGTGCCGCTGAAACTGCAACACCGGTATCAAGTGGCACTGAGTAAGGAGGGCCTGCCTGCTGGAACCAGCGAGTGAAGTTTGTATGTGTGTGTGGGGGGGTGGGGTGGAGGGAGGGGTGGATGGAGGGGGAGGCATGTGACACAACCAATAGACTACATCACAGTTCCAGCGGCGCGGTGCATTGTGGGATGCATCAGAGCAAAATAAACCCGCGAGAAGCACATGGCACATGCTAATACACTGGGTGCAGCTATGAAATGTGCTAGTTTCAGCTCATCTCAGCTCTTGTTTGAAACATAGAATACCAACTAAAAATATATATTATAAATTAAGATATTAATCTTTTATCCAGCATTGCATTTACATCAATATAATCAGCAAATATTATGCTATATGCATTTAGATTTAGACAAATCTAGGCACTCAGACTAGCCATAGCCAGCGTCAGTCTTACTTATTTTATTCATGTTTTTATTTATATCCTATGGTTAATGCCATATGCAAAAATAGAAAATGAGTACGGTTAATCAGATATTGGTTATATATTTCTTTGAAACAAGTTTTTGTTGACACATTTGACATTTTAACATTTAGAACAAGATTTACTTCTGGCTAATCAATGGTGATGTAAACATCAGCCTGTAAAGTGACTGAAAATGTATGTTTCTTAGCTCAAAATGCTTAATTATGGAGAGTTGTGTCTTAAACATATTCATTATATTATTATATTGCATCCTTCCATCCATGTTTGTGCCAAATTGTTATGTATTTCTATTAATATTGAATAAAATGGCAGTTTTTCCCTACGCATACCGGCAAACTCAATGGCCATACGCCTTTGCTTTGCTCCCAGCGCCGTTTTCAGCGCATGCACACTCGGAACCATGATGTAGTCTATTCGTGACGACAAGGGTGGGTGAGACTGTGACGTCAGCAGGAAATACTTCACTTCCGGGATACCCAAATTGGTGTCCATTCAGCCACCAATCAGGTCCCGGACCAAGCTTGTTTATTTGTTTGTTTGTTTACTGGTTGAGGTTTTACATCCTAGGAACATCTATCATATCAGGATGGGCACCAACTTGTGGCTGTCCACACTCATGGCGACTTTATAATTATAGTGCTGCCCCATTGGGAGATTAGGCCACTGACACAATGGCCTCATATCCGACGCAGTCACATTATCCTGATTCTGAGCTAACCAGTCCTAGCCCTATCCTAGTAATGGCGAGTGCTATGGCAACATGAACTGACCTACAACTACAGTCAATGTACCCTAACTGTATCCATGAGAACATGAACTGACCTACATCTACAGTCAATGTACCATAACTGTATCCAGGACAACATGAACTGACCTACATCTACAGTCAATGTACTGTAACTGTAACCATGGCAACATGAATTGACCTACATTACAGTCAATGAACCATAACCGTATCCACGACAAAATGAACTGACCTACATCTACAGCCCATGTACCATAACCATATCCATGCATGCCAACAGAACATGAACTGACCTACATCTATAGTCAATGTACCATAACTGTATCCATGACAACATGAACTGACCTACATCTACAGTCAATGTACTGTAACTAACCACGGCAACATGAACTGACCTACATTACAGTCAATGAACCATAACCGTAATACGACAACATGAACTGACCTACATCTACAGCCCATGTACCATAACCATATCCATGCATGCCAACAGGAACTGACCTACATCTACAGTCAATGTACTGTAACTGTATCCATGACAACATAACTGACCTACATCTACAGTCAATGTACCATAACCATATCAACATAAACTGACCTACCTCTACAGCCAATGTACCATAACCAAATCCATGCATGCCAACATGAACTGACCTACATCTACAGTCAATGTACTGCAACTGTATCCATGACAACATCAAATGACCTACATCTATAGCCAATGTACCATAACTGTATCCACGGCAACATGAACTGACCTATATCTACAATCAATGTACCATAAGGATGTCCATGACAATATTAACTGACCTACATCTACAACCAATGTACCATAACCGTATCCATGACAACATGAACTGACCTATATCTGCAGCCCCCTTGTTCTGCAGCTTGACGAACCGGTCATACAGTGTCCTCATCTTCTTCCCCGTCGCGTTCCTCCAGCCGACCCAGGCCCAGCGCAGCTCGTCGTAGTCACGTGACCGCGCCATGAGCTGGGTCAGCTCCGGCTCCATCCTCAGCACCTTCTGGTCCGCCTTCTGCAGAACGGCGTTGGAGTAGATGGTACTCAGTTGGGTGCTGATGTGGATTAGTTCACTGTACAAAGACACAAAGAACAGGTTCAAACTCAAAGTAGCACCTCTATAATAATTTGAAAAACATTTACATTATTTCAAAGAAGTGGGAGGGGCACGTGGGTTATAGCTATAGCTACAAAAACAAATTAATTTTCAAATGTTTTAAAGCTGCATAGCTCGATGAAAACTAACTTTTCAAAACCCAAACAATTATCTCTAATTTGATTTGACATATCTAATTTAGATACTGGTGCATTTGTCTCTACCCATAAGGGAATACTGAGGCAAATTAATAGAGCCTGTTGCAGCAGAAGACTATGGTGTCAGAGTTTTACCGTCCTTGCCAAAATTAATTTTTCATGTTTTTTGTTTGTTTGGTAGATTAGTTGATTAAGCAGGGGAAATTTCAATCTTGGATGATTGGTGTTCCTCATTCCACTGCTCCTTGCCCTATCCTAATAATGCCGAGCGCCGGGCTAGGAAGTGACAAGTATCAATTTTTAAGTGTTTGGTTTGACTCGACCAGGGTTCGAACTCACGATCCCACGATCTACCAGAATTAGAGAATGGGAGATGGACGCTCAACTCATTCAGCCATCCTGTCTGGTTGCACTTCAAATATCTCAAAACTTAACCATTTAAAATAAATAATTACTTCAAACTAAATTAGGGTAGATTATAACGATCAATTGAATATATTTATCTCAAAATCATCGTTCTAGGCAACTTTAATTTTGTGTATTAATTTTGATTATTCATTTTTGTGACTCACTCGCGCAACCTGGGATCCTTGGGCGCGGTGCTGCCGAGGGTGTTGACGATGATTTGCAGTGCATAGGTGATGTTGCCAGGCTTGCAGGGTGCCAGCCCACTCTCGCAGCGCTTGAAGTGGTAGTAGTACCTGCGGGCTTCTGCCTGCTGTGACTCGGCCCACTGCAGCAGCACCTTGTGTATCTTGCCCATCTGCCATGGACAAACGGTTGATTGATTGATTGGTCGTTGCTTTATGCCGTGTCGGCAACATAGGCCATATTCACGGCGAGAAACCATCGCTTTTACATGTAAAACTATGCACTCAATTATATGTCAATAGACACTCATTAAATTAAAAAGCTCACAATTATCTATTTGTGGCCAAAGGAAATAAACTTCCCGGCAAAAACTTAAGGTTTTATTCGTAATTGACAGAATTTATTTAGTGAACTATATGAGGTGGTACAAAAAGGCTAAAATGACAAACGGTGTCATATTAGTTTAATACCACGATATCGGTTGGTTGTTGGAGTTTTACCTCCTGGAACATCTAAGGCCACATCAGGACGGGCATCGACTTGTGATAGTGTACACTCATGGAGATTTTATAGTGCTGCCCCACTGGGAAATCAGGCCGGCGGAACCATGGGTCGTAATGCTTGCATTGCGCTTGATTTGCAGTGGAGGAGGAGCACCCCCCCCACCCTCTCTCTCTACCTCCCCCCAGCCCACGACCGTTGCGTTGCGTACCCCCCCCCTCTCTCTCTCTCCCTTATAACCCAGCCTCCCTGCCCTCTCTCGCCACTCAGCCTCCTTCCCCTGCCAGACGCACTCCTCCCTTTCTTCTTTTTGGCTCGCCCCCCTGCAGCCGCCTCCACGCCTCCGTGACCCTCACTTCGCCGGCCTACGGCAGTCATGCCGCACGCATCCAGGAGAGGAGCCGCCACACCGCCCTCCTCCATGGCCGACTCCGCCTCCGCGACCTCGCCGCCCCCCTCCCCTCGGCCTGCCGCCAGGGAGGAGGCCCCGGAGCGGGGCCCCACAGCTGAGGATCGGATCGACGCCAACTCCCGCGCCCTCACCGGACTAGTGGAGAGCCTCCTCCTCCAAGGGGCGACTCCGGCCCCCGCGCCCGCGCCTCCCCCGCCACCTCCCTTGGCCCCCTCGGTCCTGGAGCGCCTCTCTGCTTTTATGGAGGATCTCACCCGCGAGGCCGCGGGCGCCGCCCCCGCGACACAGCGCCACCTCACCGCCCCGCCTCCAACGTCCACCCCCTCAACCTACAAACTATGAGGCGGGCAGCACCCACGGCGCGAATGGTGGCCCCCCGGACTCTACTCGCCTCCGCGATCGACCACAGCCCCACCTCCGCGGCCGAGGCGGTCCGGGAAATCCTGGAGTCGGCCGAGGCGCAAAACACGGGACGATGCAGAGGTATTCCTCAGGGCTACGTCTTCCCCCACGACCTCATCGAGCGTGGCCCCGAGGGGAAGGCAGTAAAGAGGTGAGAGGCCACCCTGGAGGAGTACAACCTCGCCCTCAGGATGCTCGAGTCCCACCCCGCCTTCCCCTCGGATTCCATCACAGGCCTCGATACCACAACCTCATGGTCCAGCGCGACTGTGTAACCCATCCCTGGCCCACGGTCCGGCGCTGGTCCGAGGCGGTGTTCGCGTGGGTGGCCGACGGACACCTACCAGATGGATGGCTCGACTCCACCGCCATCAACGCCGTCCGTCTGGACGTCCTCACCGCCCCCGCGACTTTCCTCTCGATTGCCGGGGCATCCACTTCACGCGCCCCCGCCGCCTCCCGCCCCGCAGCCGCCCCCCAGCCGCGCGCCTCCCAGACCGATGCCAGAACTCCCTACACCCGAGAGGCATATGGGGTTCCCTGCTCAGCATGGAACCGGGACCCCGCCTCATGCGACCTCGCCCCCGGCGGTGAGGCGCACGGGGAGCAGGGTGCCCAGAGGTGCCACGCCTGCGCCTACTGCGCCAACGTGAGGCGCATCCTCACTGATGTACAGTGAGGCGGTGTGCAACACCAAGCGCCTCCGGGAACGCGCCTCCGCCGCCCCCGCGACTCCCTCGGCGGATTATTAGTCTGTCGGCGGCGACCAGCCCACCCGGCTCGGGCGAGGTGCGCACCAGGAGGGCCCGGTCCAACCACCGGCCCCCCCACCACGCAACCCGAGCACCAACCGCTCCCAGCGGCGACCCCCCTCCTGGGAGGGCTCCTCACATCCCCCGACCATCTGCCGCCTACACAGACGCCAGCGTCATACCTCTGACGTCACAAGCCGCCTCTCCAACGGCCCTAGACTGGAAACGGCAATCAGCCGACCGGAAGTCCTCCGCCCGCACATGGGGCGCCCCCCAGCCCACCTCCGGGGCCGACGCAACACCCACGGGACCCCCCGCGCCGCAGCCCCTCTCATCTCCGGCAGGTTACGTAACCCTCCCCCGGCCCGGCTTCCAAAAGCCCATTACGTAACCTTCCCGCTCCCCCCCAGCAGTGTCTCACCACCACCGCCCCTGCTCGCCCTGCTTCCCCTGCCGGCCGCCGCGCCGGCCCTACCTCCCCTGCCGCCCCTGCCATCCCTGCCTCACCCCGCCAGCAGTGCTTCACCACCCCCCCCGCCCCTCCCTCCCCCCGCCTGCACTGCGCAACCGCGCCCCTCCCCCACCATCACCCCCGCCGCCGCCGCCACCTGGCCCCCTCCCCCGGCGATACCGCCTACCTCCACCACCTGCCCGGCCTCCCCCTCTCCCCCCCTCACCCTGGACCCTCCCCCATCAGTCCCCCTCCCCTCCTCCAACACCGACTTCCAATCCCTCTCCTCACGACAACCCGCGCCTCTCCCCCCCCCTCCACCCCCCTTCCCCGACCCTCACACCCCCCCCTCACCCTGGCGAACCCATCGCCGACGTCGTCGATCCTGATATACAGGACACCCTCCCCGCCCGCCCCCTCCTGCGGCCCCCCCCCCCACCAATACCGCGCCCAACCCTCCTCTCCATCTGGCCCCACCTCTCCGCCCCCGCATGGGACCGCTACCCCACCTTCTCCCGGGCCTACGACGCCCTCCGGATCGCGGGCCTACCTAATTTTTTGGCCGCCCGCATCCCCCTCCCCTCAGGCCTCCACATCCCTGCCTGGCGCGCCCGCCTCCACGGATACCATGACGGCGACCTCGTCGACCTCCTCGAGTTCGGCTTCCCCACCAATTACTCTGCCAGCACCCCCCCCCCCCCCCCCCCCCCCCCCCCCCACCTACACCAATCGCCGTGAAGCCCCGGAGCACCATGCCCACCTCCGCGAATTCATAGCCACTGGGCTCGCCCACGGCGCCCTCGCGGGCCCCTTCCTCGCCCCCCCCCCCCATCACGCCCTGTGCCCAGGTCTCCCCCATGATGACCCGCCCCAAGTCCGAGCCGGGCAAGAGGCGGGTCATCGTTGACCTCTCATACCCCCCAGGCTGCAGCGTCAACGCTGGCATCCCAAGGCGCGAGTTCCTCGGAATCCCCCACGCCTATAGCCTCCCCAGTGTCGCCGACGTGGGCCGTCGCCTCGTCACAGAGGGCCCCGGAGCTTACACCTGGACGGCGGATATCTCGCGCGCCTACCGTCAGCTCCAGGCTGACCCCCTCTCCTGCCCCCTCTACGGCATTACCCTTGACGGCGCGACCTACGTCAACCTCGCCCTTCCCTTTGGATGCCGCTCCTCCGGCGCTGCCTGCGTCCGAGTCACCTCCGCAGTCGCCTGGGTCCTCCGCCGCGAGGGCTTCCATGCCCTCGTCTATGTGGATGACTTTGTCGGGTGTGAGCGCACCTTCCTGAGGGCCCGCCAGGCCTTCGACGCCTTCATCGCCCTCACCGGGGCCCTCGGCCTGGCGGTGGCCCCCTGGGAAGTGCCACCCCCCTGCGGTCTGCCTCACCTGGCTAGGCTTCGCCATCGACAGCAAGGCCATGGCCATCCGCATCAGACCCGACAAGGTCGACGACCTCATCCGGGACTGTGAGGCCCGGGTCGCCCACCCGACCCTCGGGCGCCGCGATCTCCAGAGTGTCCTCGGGCCCCTTAACCACGTGGGGAGCTGTGTCCTCCCCGCAAGGAAGTTCATGGCCCGCCTCCTCGCCGCCCACCGAACCTGCTACTGAGCCGCCTCCATCACCCTCGGGGACAACGCCCTCCGGGACCTCAGGTGGTTTGTCGCCTACGGCCGGGCCACCAATGGCCTCTGCCTCCTCCGCGCCCCTGAGGTCCACCTGGTGGTGATCGAGTGCGACTCCTGCCTCACTGGCGGGGGGGCTTACTCCGCCACTCACTGCTACACCCGAGGATACTCCGCAGCCTACCGGGAGCGGTATCCCACCATCCACCAGCTCGAGGCCATCAACCTCGTCGTCGCCCTCCACGCCCTCCTCCCCTCCGACGTCGCGGGGGCCACCGTTGTCATCAACACCGACAACCAGGCCTCCGCGGCCGCCCTTGACTCCGGGCGGGCCCGCAACGCGGTCCTCGGCACCTGCGCCCGGGAGCTGTGGCTCATGGCCGCCGAGGGCTCCTTTACCCTCGCCTTCCTCCACAAGCCTGGAGCGGAGCTCATCCTCGTGGACGCTCTCAGCCGTGCCCATCTCCCCGGCCCCTGCGCCAAGCTCACCCAGGCCGAGGTTGCTCGCCTCGGACTCACCTACGTCCACCCCGACCACGACAGCTTCCCCTACAACCCTGGCCTCTAAGTCGAGGGTTCTCGCCGCCTCAGCTGCCCCTCGAGCCCTCTCCTCTGTTTTGGCGGAGGGCTCTTCGGGGCCGCTCCCCTAAAAAGACTCTGACATTATCCTGCACCTTATTTCTATTTATCATTGTACATATACCCCCCCACATTGTACATTGCCCCCTTGATTTAATAAAGTGTGCTTTTCTCCACTCCTGCCATGGTCTTCCTCCTTCGCTGCGCATCACCAGATGTCCCACTCAGTCACATTATCCTGACACTGAGCTAACCAGTCCTTGCCCTATCCTATTAATGCTGAGTGCCAGGCTAGGAAGCGAGAAGCATCAATTTTGAAGTCACTAGTTTGACTCGACCAATGGATTCGAATCCCACGATCTACCAAAATGGGAGATGGACGTTCAACACATTTGGCCATGCCGTCTGGTCGTAAATGTGAAACAGCAACATCCTGCCTATTGGCATTGGAAGACCAAGACTACTTGGATACTGGTGAGAGAGCTGCTATTCGCAGATGACAGTGCACTGGTTGCCCACTCTGCTGAAGAGATCCAGAAAATAGTGGACCCTTTCTCCGATGCATCAAAGAAGTTTGGCCTGAAGATTAACATCAAGAAGACGGAGGTGCTGTACCAACCCAACTCTACAAGAACCCGAGAGGAGGAGATCATGGTTGATGGAAACAGCTGATGATGGCTTTATAGTGCTTCCCCATTAGGATCCCATGCCATGCCACTGGCATGGTGGGATGATTGATTCCTATATATAAATATATATATATAAATATATAAATTTTCCTCTGAGCGAGTGCAGGATTGGTGGAGCAGTGCATGCTGATACCTGTGGTATATGCGTAATAGACATCCAGACACGTGGGTAATATATGCTAATGAGATGCATGATGTTCTAGACAGTGAGTGAGACAAAGGAGTATGTACATGAGATGACGTTATGGAAAGTTTAGCCTGCGGTTCAGTGAGCCGTGGATGGGAATAAACCATTCAGTATCCAGAAGTCAAAGTGTTCAGACGTTGTACTTTCACATGGTGTGCGATGAGGAAGAATGCCGCCCGCTAATACACTGCCGGGTTTGCGGCCGCCTGGTCAGCTTGTCCTCAGCAACAACGCAAGATCGAACTGGAAAACGTGGATCAGAGCATATGACATATACGCCATTGCTGCAGGTGTCATATTGAAGGCGGAATGAGTGGAATGCTGCATCTTCCTTCACGTCGCTGGCGAAGAAGCGCAAAAGGTTTTCCCCAATATGTCCATTGCGCTCGCTGACCGAGACAAGATTGGACCACTCACAGAAGCATTCCAGACATATTGTATAGGCAAGTACAGTTTGATAATAACAAGGTACAAGTTTAATTCGCATAATCAAGCTACAGAAACTATTGCCACGTACATCACGGCATTGAGAGACAAGGTAAAGGATTGCAAATATGGGACAGTGGAGGAGTCGCTGTTGCGCGATCGGTTGGTGGCTGGTGTAAAGAATGTTAAATTGCGTAACAAACTGCTGCAAACTGCTGAGTTAACTTTGGAGAAGTGTGTGAGTATGTGTGAAATGAGTGAATTCAGTTCAGATCTGTTGGAGGACACCAAATCAGATGTTGAGAGTAAAGAAATTGATTTTCTTAGGAACTATACTACTGCGCATACCGGTGCACCGGCGGTCCGGTCATCGGCGATGCCATCTTAGAAACCGCCATCTGGGAATTCCGGCGTTGACGGTGCAGGAGAGTTCAAGATCCGCTGTTAGAACTGTGGCTATGAACACCGCAGGGGAGTCTGCCCAGCGAAAGGCAAAGCTTGCATAACCTGCAAGAAGATCGGGCACTTCGGTAAGGTCTGCTGGAGCAGACTGGGCAGGGTCAATGAATTAGCCGTCGAAGAGCCCGACCCTCACAATGCTTAGCAAGACCCGGATCCGGCGGAGGTCAACGTGCTGGCAACGGATCTATTTGTCGGTGCCGTTGACCACGGTGGCGAGCAGGATGCCGAGCTATGGTACGCGACCGTCCGAGTGAACGGTCGCCCTGTCAAGTTCAAGCTCGACACCGGGTCGGAGGCAAACGTGCTTCCGAGGAACGTCTTCGACAGAGTTGCTCCAGGGCAGCTGACAAACACCAGGTGTTCGTTGGTGACGTTCTCGGGACATCGGATCACATTCCATAACTATCGTAAAAAAAACAAATAAGATAAGGATTTGTCTGGATCCGACTAAGTTGAACAAAGCGATAAAGAGAGGGCCTTTCCCTACAAAAACAATTGACGAAATTATTGCCAAAACGGCAGATGCGAAATATTTTTCAGTTTTGGATGCAATGACAGGGTATTGGTAAAGATATGTTGAAGAAGTGCGAAAAAAGAAATACAGACTTTCAGTTAGCTTTGTTGAACTATCGGAACACTCTGTTGCCCGTCTTGAATGCATCTCCGGCTCAGCTGTGGCTGAGAGGGAGTTTGCCGATAGCGAAAGAAATTTTGATACCCAAGGCACAAAATCTGAAGAAAGTACAGACAGCGAAAAGACAACAAAGCCAGAAAGTGTTTCATGACAAGAAATGCGGTAAGCCTCACAAGCCTGTAGTAGTCTGAACATGAGCTCTACTATCACGCGGTAGCAGCGGAGACTACGACGCCATCAGCGCAGTACCATTACACTGCGCTAGGTGGCGGCACGGGTCACCACCGGTCAGACCCTAGCCGGGCTGACCTCTACTGCGTGTGGTTGACCCACCCCCCCACACACACCTATAGAGTCGATGTGGGTTCTGGCGAGTCAGGGGGCGGGTCAGACAACTACTGACGCCGCGGAGAGCAGATGGTTCAATAAACCAAAGGTGAAGCGTACACTCAATTGAATCTTGGTGTTCTTCCGTGTGAGCGAGAGAGTCGGAGGGCCATGGGCCATTACAAGCCTATGAAAGTTGGAGATAAGATAAAGTACAAAAATCATGCAGGGGAATGGAAATAAGGGGTAAGTTTAGGTCTTACGGGTATCTCAGGGAGAGAATATCAGATTTTAAATGAGACGGGTAATATGTTGTATAGGAATAGGGTTCAGATTATAAGGGCGCCTGAGGGGGGGCAGCCCGAACCAGTCGGGCAGACGCAGAGTAGGTCAGCGTCGTTGCCAAATGTAAACAGTGTGGCTAATCTAAGTAGGTCAGGTCGGCTGATTAGGCCGGCGAGCAGGTTAGACCTGTAGTGAGTCAGTCACGCTGAGTGTATACACACAAACACATGTGCATGATAGGATTAAGTTGTGTTTCAGCTGCATTTGGTGTGTGTGTTGTAATTAATGACAATATATAATATGGAGGCTAAGATGCCGGACAATCAGAGGGCTTCAGTGCCATAGTGCGCTCAGACATTCGCTAGAACCTGTGGTTTAAGCAAAGTATGCATATATGTTTTATTATTATGTTCATTTTACTGGGTATGTATATGTATAGTGATGGTCATTTTAAAACATTGCATGTTTCAGAAATACTTTAAGGGGGGGATGTGATATATGCGTAATAGACGTCCAGACATGTGGGTAATATATGCTAATGAGATGCATGATGTTCTAGACAGTGAGTGAGACAAAGGAGGTATGTAAATGAGATGACGTCATGGAAAGTTTAGCCGGCGGTTCAGTGAACCCTGGGCGGGAATAAACCATTCAGTATCCAGAAGTCAAAGTGTTCAGACGTTGTACTTTCACAAAACCCACCCCACTCCAGATGGGGTGGGGGTGGGTGGGGTGGGGGTGGCGCTTGCATGACACTACAGGCATTATTACACGTGATAAAGGGTTTATCACCGTTCATATATATATATATAAATATATATATATATATAAATAAATATATATACAAATATATATATAAAAATATGGGCGAACGTTAGTGTTGGAGGGGAAGTCTCGGAATCGTTCGGGGTTACCAATGGGGTCAAGCAAGGTTGTGTACTGGCCCCCACGCTCTTCTCCATCTTCCTATCAGCAATGCTCGATGAGGCTTTCCGAGACATGGGGGATTGCATCTATATACAGTCCAGACCTATTCAATGTTGCACACTTCAGAGCGAAGACCAAGACTACTTGGATACTGGTGAGAGAGCTGCTATTCGCAGATGACAGTGCACTGGTTGCCCACTCTGCTGAAGAGATCCAGAAAATAGTGGACCCTTTCTCCGATGCATCAAAGAAGTTTGGCCTGAAGATTAACATCAAGAAGACGGAGGTGCTGTACCAACCCAACTCTACAAGAACCCGAGAGGAGGAGATCATGGTTGATGGAAACAGCTGAACTCTGTTCCGGAATTCACCTATCTCAGAAGCACTATATCAAGTGATGGACTCATTGATGCTGAAATACAGAGGAGAATGGCCAAGGCTAGCACGTCTTTCGGCTGACTATGCCAGAGACTCTGGAACAACCACCATGTCTCCATTCGGGTCAAAGGCAAGATCTACCATGCAATCGTGCTATCCACCCTACTATACGGAGCTGAGGCCTGGACTGTGTACAGACGAAAGGTGAAAAAGCTGCATGCCTTCATGATGCGACATCTGCGTTCAATCATGAGGCTAACCTGGAAGGACAAAGTGACAAATAAGGAAATACTCGAACGGACGGGGCTGCCCTCTATGGAAGATCTTCTGATCAAAAAGAATCTCCGGTGGACTGGACACCTCATGAGGATGTCATCAGACAGGCCACCAAAGCAGATCCTCTATTCTCAACTGTCTTCTGGTTACAGAAAGAGAGGGCGCCCTCATCTCCGGTTCAAGGATACCATTAAGAGAAACCTGAAGCTGAGAGACATTAAGACTGACTCATGGACGCAACTCTCACAGCAGAGAGCTAAATGGAGAGCGGCAGTCAAGTAATGAAAGCAGTCTTTGTCACATCGCGACCGACAGCATGATGATGATGATATATATATGTATATAGTATATATATATACTTTATCCCCAATTAATATATATTATGTTAATTGGGGATAGGAAAATATATTTGATAGAATTATTGTGCAAGTATATCGATATATAAAATGTATTTTTTTAAACCCATCACTATATGAATAAATAAATTGTAAGTACAGGGATATGTATAACTATATGAGACTTAGGGTATGCAGGTATTGCAATACCTAAGGGAGTTTGATGACCCTGCCCTGCAGAGTTGTAAACCACTGCCTTGTGGTACAGGTTCTTTACAGAACCGAAGGCTAAGGGAGCAAACCCTGAACAGAAAACCATGTCACTGTGGCAGCATCAAGAGCGGTTGATGTATGGAACTCCCACCATCCTCCGACCAGCCACTGCAGGGACAAATAGTTTTGCACCTGTCTGGACATGTTCTTGCCGGCGTGAAACCTCTATTTGCTCCCCGAGAGAATGCCGCTGGTAACTTGCAAAAGCCAGCAGCACTAAAACACTTTTGCAGGCAGCTTTCATGAAATGGCGACAAATAAGGAAATACTCAAATGGACAGGGCTGCCCTCTATGGAAGATCTTCTGATCAAAAAGAATCTCTGGTGGACTGGGCACCTCATGAGAATGTCATCAGACAGGCTACCAAAGCAGATGCTCTACTCTCAACTGTCTTTTGGTTACAGAAAGAGAGGGCGCCCTCGTCTCCAGTTCAAGGATACCATCAAGAGAAACCTGAAGCTGAGAGACATTAAGACCGACTCATGGACATCACTCTCACAGCAGAGAGCTAAATGGAGAGCGGCAGTCAAGTAATGAAAGCAGTCTTTGTCGCATAGCGACCGACAGCATGATGATGTTGATGATGAGACTATGAATAAATGACTATATGAACACATGTACTATAAAGTATATATACATAATATCTACAAGTGTACAGCTAGATAAAGTAAATATAAAATACATGCATATGTATATATATGCAGATATATAAAGCAGAAATGTTAAAGTTGCATGGACCGATGAAATATTTATTTTTCGAAACCAAAATATGTATCTTCATTTGATTATATATATCCAGCTTAGATATTGGTGAATTAACTACTGATTTGGGACAGCATATATAGAATAATCAGAGAATTTACTACGTTAGGTGACCAGGCTATTTTTGATTTAGGTCATTCCATGTCACGTGGTTATCGTGAGATGTCAATACCAGTCATAGCGAGATGACTTTTGGAAACCTTGTCAAAAGTATTTTGGGTTCTTTCAGCTCAAATTGCTTCAATACTAGCCATTTTTCATCAAAATGTCTCCGGACTAATGATTAGTAGGTCATAACGATCAATTTGATATATTTATCTAAAAAAAATAAAACAAAAATTCAAAGCGATCGGACTATGCAACTTTAATTGAATATATGTACAGATCTAAGGGAAATACACCAATTCAACAAATATATATATATACATATATATATATGAATTCCTTATATATAAAGTAAATAAATAGTAAAGCTATACGAATCTTACCAGGGTACAGATGATGGATAACTGTTGTTTTCCCGAGGTACAAGCCTCGGATAGATGTGGGCTAGGGGGAAGGAAGCACATCCGGTTCAGCAATCTTTACACACTTATTCAGGATAAAAATGGTCTTAAACTCAAATGGATACTTTAATGTTTTCATCTTGGCACAAGCAAACATGATAGTTGTGGCAGGGTGTGGAGGGCGGGCCCTAGCCCACATCTATCCGAGGCTTGTACCTCAGGAAAACAAGTTATCCATCATCTGTACCCAGGTAAGATTCGTATAACTATACTATTTTACCTCGGTACTAAGCCTCTGGCTAGCCTCAGGCTAGGGAGCCTTTACGCAACTTCATTTTTATCCTCAATTCATTTCAATCAAACATGATTATCATATCACAATTCATTTCAATTCAGTGTACATTCATATTAACAAAAAGTATACTTAGAACTTTCTCACCCGTCTTGTTAGGTGGTGAGTAGGCGCATCGCTAAGCCGCTTGACTTTTCCAATCGTTTATTGTAATGTCTTGCAAACAATCTAGCAGTCTTCCAGCCTGCATGCGCAAGGATTGTCTTCACAGAAATCCCTAGCAGTCCTGCTTTGGAGACCATGGCTCCCCTCGTTGAATGGGAAGCGTATCATCCTGTATCCATGCCTGCTGCCTTCAGAACTGTAATGGTCCATCTTGCGAGTGTGTCTGTCGAAATGCCCTTGTGTGGTTTAATAAAACTTACCAAAAGCTGTCTTGAGTTCTGTATGTCTTTTGTCTTAGAAAGATAAGCCCGAATGGCTGAAACTACACACAAACATCGATCCTCTTGGAAGCTATCTACATGCACCGTGGACAAAGGGTCACCTGTGCGGTTTGATTTCAACAACTGTGTCAAATAAAACGTTGCTTCCTTTTTTATCTATCTCCAGTCCATCTAGAGACAAAGCCGTAATGGTCTGTCCTCTATGGCTCGTAGCTAACAGCAAAAGAACTGCTAACTTAAATCCTAGCTGCTTAACGTCTAAATGATAATTACTAGGTCAGGACTTAAACAACTTAAAAACTACTGAAACATCCCAAAAGCGACTATATTTGGGCTTCGGGGGATTCCGTTCATACACCGATCTTAAGAACCAGTGTATCACCTGATGTTTTCCAACTGTTTGTCCATCTATTCTTGGTAACACAATAGATAACGCACATCTTGCTGAGTTAATTGCCCCATAACCTAATCCCTTATATTCTAACATCCTTAGAAATCTAACTACCTGGGCTAAACTAGGCTTTAAAGGCTTAACTTTTTTAATTAAACAATGAATGTCCCACTTCTTTAAATAACTGGCCTACAATTTTACTGTTCCTTTTCGCCATGCATGGGACACCAGTCTTTGTTGAGTAATCTTATCTAGTTCAAATTGTTCTAAATATTTATTTAAAAAAGGAATGCCAGGAGGGGTGTTGTTGACCGTCTCCGTAAGTTGTCAGTGGACCCTGGTGTTTCAGATTTCCTGGTGCTCTTGGGAATCTGAGGCAGTCTTTCGCTTCCCATGTGACTGCTGCTCTCCATGGCTGTGTCACAATCGGGCATCAATATCAATATCGCCTGTGCGCGGTCCATTCTGATCTTTCTGACCACTCTGCTGATAATGCTGAATGGTGGGAAATCATAATAAAATGTGTTATCCCAAACCAAAGAAAAAGCATCTACTTGCCAAGCATTAGGTTCCGGATGCCACAAAACATATTTAGAAAGTTTAAAGTTGTTTCGTCATGCGAACAAGTCTACCGGTGGACATCACCATTTTTGACAAACTTGTTAAAATGTTAACATTTAATGCCCATTCCAAATGATCATGAAAATTGCGACTTTTCTGGTCTGCCAAAATGTTCTGACTGCCTGGTATATGAGCTACTGTTAGCCATATTCCCTTATCTTGAGCCCAACTCCAAATTAGCCTATTACACAGTTTGGACTTAGTCCCTCCCATGTTACGAATATATGCCATGGCTGTTGTATTATCTGTACAAGACTCCGTAACCCTAAATATACTGCTCTAAGTTCTAAAACATTAATGTGATCTGAAATTTCATCTTCAAGCCATCTGCCTCCTGTTGCCTGGTGGCCCCTATGCACCCCCCCATCCTTCTAGTGATGCATCTGTCGTAACCACCGTGATGGTTTCACCCATTCGAATTGGGTTTGGTGACGAATGCATATTCTCTAACCACCAATAAATATCTGCTAGGCCTTCTGGCGAAATCGTCAATTTCCGTTCAAAATTACCTTTAGTGCGGGCTAACGCTAAATTGTTATCTATGTCTAGCGATTTAATATGAGCTTTCCCGTATAGTATTGCCGGTGCATAAGCTATCATAATACCAATAAGAATAGCAACTTGTCTAATTTTTGGGGTAATTATTTGGAATAACAAATTAGCCGTGTGGATAAACTTGTCTAATTTCTGGTCAGTTAGAGCTACTGTCATGTTATTTGTGCTTAATAAAAAACCCAAACATTTTAATTCTCTTGTCGGAATGAGAACTGACTTCTTTTCATGAATGTAAAATCCCAATTTGGTGAACATCTAACAAAGATCCTTAACTGCTTCTTGACAAAATGTTTTTGTCTGTGCCACAATAAAAGAATCGTCTATATATATGGAAACATAACATGTCCTTTCCTTGCCATTAATGACAAAATTGGTTTAAACAACTTTGTAAACAAACGAGGGGCACAAGCTAACCCATTCGGCAAACAGGTAAATTTGTAAAGTTCATTATTCCAAATAAACCGTACAAATTTTCTATCCGACTTATAAATTGGAACCGTGTAGTAGGCATCTTTAAGATCCACACTAGCTAAACATGAATTCTTTGTAATCAAATCTCTCGCTGTTTCGAGAGAGAACATTTTTAAATGTTTATATTCAACTAATTTGTTGAGGATTGTAAGATCTAAAATCATTCCAATATCTCCATTAGGCGTAGGCCTTGAAAAAATGTTGGAAACAAATTGGTCTCTTGTAAAATTTACCCGTTCTATAATACCTCTATCACAAAAATCTTGCACCTGGTAATCCAGAGCCTCCCTCTCATTTAAATCAAATCAATATTGAAAAGGAATAGTTTCCTGTACAGGTATTTGCGTGAAGGGAATACATATTCCGTTCACAATAGTCAAAACTGTTAAATTATCAGTAATTAAGTTCCATTCCTCCAAACAATTTTTACTATTTCCAGCTTGAAACTTATGCTTGCCACATTTCCTACCAGTCTCCACTTGTTTAAACAAGTACTGGAGCTGACCACCAAACATCTTCCCCTTATCCAGTGGCTTACCCTTAACGGGTTTCGGGGGTAGGAAAAGTGTATATTCTTTCCCGTCGTTGTCCATAATCTTCTTGGACCTTTCCACCTCTTTGCCTGCATCAGTGCAGACTGCCTTAAAGATGTTTTCAAAGCGTCTATAAGTAAGAAAATTACTGGCAACTATCAGCGTCGCTATCCCCGCATCCATGTCCTTCGACAGGGAAGAGAAAACATTCTCAGTCATCATTCTATTAGTAATAGGTGCGATAGCGGATAAAGTAGCTAAAACTGCCTTATGGACTGTGTGCAAGCACAGTTCAAACTTCTTGCGATCTTCATTTAATTTAACATCTGTGTCCATTTCTTTTAAATCAGACTCTGGGAGTCCTTTAGTCCCCGTAAACTGCTCCGCCAGATTAGTGATAACCTCCGCTGGTTTAAACATGTGGAAATGTCCCATGATGGTTTTCCTCATCATCGTGGTGGTGTTAACCTTCTTGTGTTCAACCTTAATCTTTTTGGCGACTTTGCCACCTATCCGGGCAAACGACCCAAACCTCTCAGTCTCGGAATCTGAGTCGGCTGTCGTACTGTTAGACGATGAGTCAGACGAGGAAGACTTGCTCTTCTTTTTCTTTTTAGACTTTTTCCTCCTTTTCTTTGACACTGAGCCTCCTGCCTTATTGCGGGCCCTCGTTAACTCATCTCCCTCAGATAAGTCAATCTTCTTTTTGTTCCGTTTACGGGACGGTAACACAACCTCGACTTCCTCAACCGTGGATGAGTCAGGTTGGTCTGAGGAATCCTGCCAGTCAGACTCCTCGGACGACAAAGCATGCTGAGTCCGTTTTTGTGGCGGCTGCCTGTCTGGGAGCAACTCCTCAAGCTTCGTCATCAGCCACGCCATCCTAGCCTCCATAGCAGGTAACGGTGGCTGTGGAGTTGGCGAACTGTGGCCAGTCGGCATTGGTGACACTCCTTCTTCCTCACTGAGCTGTTGCTGCACATTTGTCTTACTCCGCTTAGTAGCCATGTCCATAGACACAGCCTTTGGCTATCTGTAACCAAGTGAAAGCATTTTTAGGGAATTGAATCACAACCAAGACAGTGCATATGTATTAAAAACGTATTTCCACCGTTTTAATACAGGCGTTTCTACAGCTATTAGTCGAAAGGAAGTGGTACGATTAACCGACCAGTTCCAAACGAGGGGTAGGGATCAGTAACGTACCCTCCCACTTATGCATTATCCAAAAAATGCGGGGAATTCCGAAGAAACCCAGGACTAACTCCTAAAAAAACATAAAGGAGGGGGAATTCCATAGAAACCCCAGGAAGAAATCCTCGTAATGTGATGGCTAAAACTAACCACACAATGCACAATTCAAAAAAGGAGGGTGAATTCCGTAGAAACCCCAGGAAGAAATCCTGAGAAAAGGGGGGGGGGGGTATTCCTTAGAAACGCCACAAATACAACCTTCCACTTATAAACAAAAGCAGTGCATCGACACCGAAAAAGAAAAACCATCACATGAAAAACCAACTTTCGGTGCTCGACCTATTCTCGTTAGCACGAAAAAACAAAAACATAAAATATATGTTTTTCCATCTATCTGGTCTGTCTATTATTCTTAAATATCTTGTTAAACATCATGTTGGTTTAACATTACTTGACCAAATTGCCGGTGCGCGACACTGTTTCGCACCGAACTGTCAAGACATATAACAACAAACCGACTGTGCTTGACAAAAGTTGTGCACCGGGCCACAAAGCAAAGATATTGTCGTGGGGGTGATGAAAATGGGAAATATTGTGCCTAGAGCGGGACTCGAACCCACGTCTCTTTGCATTCCGGGCCAGTGTGCTAACCATTACACCACCTAGGCTCCCTGATATCAATACACTCCCCACGCCTACCTGTCTATGTGGTTACTTGCCTGAGAGG
This sequence comes from Branchipolynoe longqiensis, assembly GCA_030323885.1. Taxonomy (NCBI): domain Eukaryota; kingdom Metazoa; phylum Annelida; class Polychaeta; order Phyllodocida; family Polynoidae; genus Branchipolynoe; species Branchipolynoe longqiensis. The sequence goes on along the minus strand of CM059199.1, from coordinate 68,710,562 downwards.
TCAGTGCAGACCACTACACTCGTCCCCCTGGAATTGTAAGTCTTGTAATGCTTACAATTACATACATACAGGCAATGCACTAACACATACACAGGGTAGGTTCAACAACCATACAGCGCAAAGCTTGTACAGGATCCTGGTCACGGCACCAGTGTCGTGGGGGTGATGAAAATGGGAAATATTGTGCCTAGAGCGGGACTCGAACCCACATCTCTTTGCATTCCGGGCCAGTGTGCTAACCATTACACCACCTAGGCTCCTTGATATCAATACACTCCCCACGCCTACCTGTCTATGTGGTTACTTGCCTGAGAGGTCAGTGCAGACTACTACACTATAATGAAACCTCTGTCATGCCGCCAAATTAACCTTGTACAATGTTATTAAACTTCAGAATCACAAAATTTAATTAATTTAACGAGCAAAAGCCATAAGGCCAACCACAGTGACAGTGTCTTCTCGGAAAAAACCCCAAGATGGGGGTGCTTCATCAAACGTTCCGTACCGGAACCCGAATCGTATTAACATGAATAATCCCATTAATACGTCGTAATAAATTTCCAAGCTTCTACAAACTAATCTACACATATTAATAAACAATCGTGTGAAATTATTCCATAAACTTACTTTGCTTTATGGAGTATTTTGTAAAAAAACTGCTCAACCAACTTGCACACGTCCTCCGCTTGCGAGTTCTTTATGCTAATTGCTGAACCGGATGAGCTTCCTTCTCCCTAGCCTGAGGCTAGCCAGAGGCTTAGTACCGAGGTAAAATATATATATATAAACAGATATACAGGTAGGCCTACACATATACACACATATAGAATAAATACACATATATAAAATAGGTAGATACACAAGTATACAAATATATAAAGTAAATATATAAAGGAAATATATAAAGCAAATATGTATAAAATAAGTATATATAAATTCGATATATATCAAGTACATATATAAAGTAAATATATAAAGTAAATATATATAATATATAAAGTAAATATATAAAATATATAAAGTAAATATATCAAGTAAATAAATAAAATATATAAAGTAAATATATAAGGTAGATATATAGAGTAAGTATATATAGTAAATAAATAAGTAAATATATAAAATATATAAATATATAAAGTAAATATATGAAGTAAATATATGAAGTAAATATATAAAGTAAATAAATAAAGTAAATAAATAAAGTAAATATATAAAGTAAATATATAAAGGAAATACATAAAGTAAATATATAAAGTAAATATATAAAGTGAATATATAAAGTAAATATATGTAGTAAATATATAAGTATATATATAAATATGTAGGTAAATATATAAGTAAATATATAAAATATATAAAATATATAAAGTAAATATATAAGTAAATATATAAGTAAATATATAAAATATATAAAGTAAGTATATAAAATACATAAAGTAAATATATAAAATATATAAAGTAAATATATAAAGTAAATATATAAAGTAAATATATTAAGTAAATATATTAAGTAAATATATTAAATAAATATATCAATATATGCACCGGGCACTATTTTGCAGCACTACGGCAGGTGTTAAAAAAGCTCAGATCAGGCATCGAAGCATGCTCGAGGTTAGTCATATAAATGCATGTGTCATACCTAAAGTTGTTATGGTTCAAATGCAAAGTAGTATTGAGGTATTTGTTTTCTACTGTTTGTTGACCGCCCTTCCTAGGTTTGTCGCTTCGGTTTGCACTAACTTTTTCTCCCCTCTGTTTTAGCCCGATTTATTAATCAAATTAATTCTTTTGATTATATAAAATGGAACACTTTATTATGCAAAAATAAATATTTATAACTTTGAATTTATTAACAACCCTTCCTCTCAAGGAGAGCCGATCCTGGTATTTAATTGCCATTGCCACGGAGAAAAGTTAAATAATAGGTAATAGTAATAACAGACATGTTTAATTTTATAATTAAAGTGAAGTTTATTAAACGCACTTTAATTATAAGGGCCATCATATTCACGGGGCACCTTCAAATTAATGTCCAATCGATATTGTATGTAAAACAGAACAGTTGTGACAAGTTCTAGCTGTACTAATTGTGATCTGCAGAAAGAGGTTTTTAAAAAGAATTAAAAAAAAGAATTAATTAAAAAAGAAAGAAAAAGAAGTAAAGAGTGATAAAATTGTTCATGTTAAAATTACGGTGAATAACTGAAGACGGAATACATGTTGTCACTGTGTCCGTCCGAGTACAGAACTGACTATCCCAGTCATTATGCGGTGCCATTAGTTTACAAAACCGGACAGCGGCATTACACAGCCTCACCTTGTTAGCATTTTCCTTGGTGAGGTTAGTTGAGTAAGTCCAACTGGCGATGATTGCCTGATTCATTCTTTGTTCAAACTCCTTGTTGTACTGTCTAAGCCATCGCCCTGCCTTCTCTATAAATGATATTAGAAATAAGCAAGTGAGAAAAAGCAAGTGCAAATATCATATTCTTCTCTTCATGTGTACACAAAATATAAACAAAATAACAAAAAAGATTTTGTAATGGAAAGGAAAAAGGATTGATTATATAATATGCTGCAGAAAGCCTCTGGCTGAAAAGAGAAGGATCTGTTTTCGATCAGTGAGGGTATTTGGTCAAGTGTGTGTGTCAGTTTCACTTAGATACACAGGTCACCTGAATAGGAGGGTGGAGGTGGGGATTTTGTTTTTTATTTGTTGGTATTTTACAATATTATGGGCATTATACTCAGAAAGGGAACCAAACCCATATTTCTGCCATTCCATGGCGATCAACCTAAGCTCTGGAACTAATTATAATTAGGTTTGCTGATGCAATCCACCTACGGAAGCTTACCTGTATTCGTGCCATTTCATGGGGAGGTGAGTGTAGTCCACAATATTAAATTTGAAAGAACTTGAACCCCAACTAAATCTTTAGATATTGTATTAATTTAAAGGAAAGTTTGTTTTATTTAACGACACCTCCAGAGCACATTGCTTTTTATCATCGGCTATTGGACATCAAACATATGGTCAATCTAACATATTTCTTTGCAGCAATCCCACTGCGGCCACATAGGCTACTCTTTCCGATAAGCAGTAAGGGGTCTTTTATATGCACTTTCTCACAAGCAGGACATACCACAGCCTTTGATGAACCATTTGTGGACCACTGGTTGGAACGGAAAATAGCCCAAACTGCAAATGTGTGCACTGAGCAGGATCGATCGGATGATCCACACCTTCACAGGTGGACACTCTACCGCCTGAGCTACGTACCGCTCCCCTTGTATTAATTTAATAACAAAATACCTAAATTATGTAACAGTTGACTTAGCGGATAGTGTCGTAGCGGCAGATTCGGTGAAATGTTTCAAGTCCCGACTGGATGCATACTGGTCAAGCATTACGTATATCTTGGAGACAGTGACAGTTGCTACAATCCATCACATCGGAAGAACTGTCTCGATTTCTATTAATTAAGAGCAGCTAACAGGTCTAAGGCCTATTACAGCTGTATCCTATTGATTGATTGATTGAGTTCCAAATTTGGAATCTATACCATGTGCTATGCTAACTGTTACTATAGAAACACTAATTAGAATTTAGCGAAGTGAATTCACCCTAATTAAAACGTTATTGCTGGATAGCAACACCAAACATGACCCCCCCCCCCCGAAAGTACTTATAAAATTGTTGACAATTAAAAAAACAACTAATTGAACCTTTGAACATGTTAGTATCTTGCCGAAAAGGTATTTACGAAATGGTCCTAGACTATATATGTGATGTATAAGCATTTTGCCAGTATCATTATTCTGAAGCTTTTAGTCCTTTATTATCCTAACTCATTGTACTGATCTTACTATTAATTGTTCATCGACTATGCAACCGGCCCGATTTTGGTGCCCCCTGTCTGCAAACACGGTAACTTGTTTGACAACACTAAAGGCCCGGTCACATACACGTTAGTGGACGTAGTTGAACGTAGTGGAGGCTAACGTAGTTGAACGTAGTTGAACATACCAGAGAAGTACGGATGCCGGTACGTTCAACTACGCTCAAGTACATTAGCCTCCACTACGTTCAACTTAACGTTTATGTGACCGAACCATCAGTCACAATGCCCGCGGTATTGGATAATTAATCTGAATTCTTTTTAAAGTATAAATTTTGGGGAAAATCTGTTGATAGGTGTCAACTTTGCTTAAGCTAAGATTCCATATACGTGGTATGTGAATGTTAATGCAAATGCGGCAACAAATCGAAAAGCATGTACATGAATAGTGGTGCTTCCATGTGTCCGAATGCGAATACAAACACGAACGCAAACGCGAATGCGGAAAATGGATCGACCCATGGACCGATCGGTGTGAATGCGAATGCGACTACTGCTGCATTTGCCATAGAAAACAATAGTAACTTTGATCTTCCTTCACAAATTTGGAGTAAAAAAACCCAAAATGTCCTGGGTATCTTTTTTGGTGTGTTTGTTTGTTTAACGACCCCACAGCACAAAAAGTAAACGTTGGCTATTGGGGGTTGGCATATATCTATGCAGCATATACCACATTCGCATTCGCATTCGCATGCCGCATACCTCGTATATGGAATCTTAGTTTTATCCATTTAACATACATTGCATTTATAACTGCTTCAGGATCACCCAAATACCCATAGATATATTGTAGGTATGCATGTGCGAGCAATATGGGCAGCATCTACCTAAATATGAGGAAGGCGAGGGGGGGTGCATGGGTTAAGGCCCTGTCACACTACGATGTAACGACGTCAACGTAGGGAGAACGTGAAAAACGTCGAACTTCTCGGCCTAGTATGCAAATTTGGGCACAAGTTGAGCTTGGATGCAGCGTCGTGGACGAGAGAGTAACGGCGGTAAAGCATAGTGATAGCGTCATTCAACAAGAGAGGACAACGTAATTACGCTCAGGGAACATTATGTACGTAATTCCATCGCCAGAACTATGTTGCTTTACGTTACCTTACGTTATTTACGTCATGAAACGGTGGCAAAATGGTAAACGTACGTTGGACGTACGTTAGGCGTCCGTTATCCCGACAGTTTCACTACGTGGACTGCACGTTTCCACTGGCTTTAATGTGGGTCAACGTAGTGCAACGTAGCTGAACGTAGTTGAAAGTAGTGACCAACGTTTTAATAACATCTGTTTAACATCATTGACATTCGCCGAACGTGTACAGAACATACGGCGAACGTAAACCCTTATGTTCGAGGTATGTCGAAAGTTTTGAACATGTCCCAAACCTCGACGTAACTTGACGTAACACGACATAACATGAGGTAGCTCGACATCAGTCTAACGTCATTCTGACGTCATCATAGCGTAACCCAACGTACGTCAACGTAATGACGAAAAATTACCACGTTATGCTCACGTTCGCTCGTTACGTCGTAGTGTGACAGGGGTATAAGCAAAGTTAGCATCCTTTTCGCCTCGGGAGAAAAATGGGAAATAAAACAAACTAAAATCTTTGCAAGAAACCCAAGGCATATTAGTAATAATACTGGAATGGGGAAAGGTCAAAGTGAACATTGGGAAATGTCAGTATGAGCCCTGATGTCCAGTGGCGTGCAGGCAGGCATATCAGCGTTACCTTCTGGGGTCACGGATGGGGGGGCGGGGGTGTAGAGGAGTGGGGGGGGGGCTGGTGGAGGGGGAGTGGGGTCGTGGATTGTTTGTTTGTTTGTTGTTGTTTTACGTCCTAGCAACATCTAAGGTCATATCAGGACGGGTACCGACTTGTGACAGTGCGCACTCATGGCGACTTTATAGTGCTGTCCCACTGGGAAACCAGGCCGCTGGCACCATGACCTGGTATCCCACTCAGTCACATTATCCTGACACTGAGCACACCAGTCCTTGCCCTATCCTAATAATGCCGAGCCTGGCTAGGAAGCGACAAGTATCAATTTTAATGTCATTGGTTTGACTCGACCGGGACTCGAACCCATGACCCCACGATCTACCAGCACGGGAGACGGGCGCTCTAACTCATTCGGCCATCCCGTCTGGTCGTGGAAGGAGTCCTGGGAAGACTGTGTGCATTCCAAAATAACTATGTGTACGTAATATGAATAAGCAATGCTTAATACCGACCCCCCACATTGGTGATTAATATATATATATGTATATTTTCTATGGAATTGATATAAACTGGTCCCAGTGCCTTCTCCCATGTTTCAGCCCAGAACCAGTTTCAGCAGTACTTATAGTTATATCCGTACTTTATTAAAATATGGGAGAAGACACTTGGACCAGTTTATATTAATTCCACAGAAACAGCTGGTTCCCGGTTTCTGGATTCTGGTGAATTTATTTTCCTTCTCTATAGGTATTGTTATGTAAAAACTCCTGTTTGTTAGTCCTGTAACCTCCCCGCGGTAGTGGCGGGGAGGTTACAGGAGACTGGTGATTATTGATCTGCCCGGAAGCTTGACGGAAAGAGTAGCCTATGTGGCGGCAGCGGGTTTCCTCCAAAGAAATATGTCAGAATGACCATATGCAGATATGTTTGATGCCCAATAGCCGATGATAAAAATCAATGTGCTCTGGGGGTGGGGATGAGGGTGAAGGTAAGGGTGGGGGTGAAGGTGAGGGTTGGGGGTGGTGAGGTGAGGGTGGGGGTGAGGTGAAGTTGAGGTGGGGTGAAGGTGAGGTGAGGGTGAGGTGGGGTGGGGGAGAGTGAAGGGGTGAAGGTGAGGGTGAAGGTGGGGGTGAGGGTGAAGGTGGGGTGAGAGGTGAGGGTGGGGGTGAGGGTGAGATGAGGTGGGGGTGAGGGTGGGGGTGAGGGTGAAGGTGAGGGTGGGATGAGGGTGAGGGGGTGAGGGATGGGGGTGAGGGTGAAGGTGAGAGGTGGGGGTGAGGGTGAAAGGTGAGGGTGAGGGTGGGTGAGGGCGGGGGGGGCGAGGGTGGGGGTTAGGATGAAGGTAGGTGGGGGTGAGGGTGAAGGTGAGGAGGGGGTGAGGGTGGGGGATGGGGGTGAGGGCGAGGTGAGGTGGGGATTAGGGTGGGATGTGAGGATGAAGGTGAGGTGGGGTGAAAAGGTGAAGATGAGGTGAGGGTGAGGGTGAAGGTGAGGGTGGGGGCGGGGTGGGGGTGAGGTGAAGGTGAGGTGGGGGTGAAGGTGAGGGTGAGGGTGGGGGTGAGGGTAAAGGTGAGGTGGGGGTGAGGGTGAGGGTGGGGGTGAGGGTGAAGGTGTGAAGGTGAGGTGGGGGTGAGGGTGAAGGTGAGGGGGGTGAAGGTGAGGTGAGGGTGAGGGTGAAGGTGAGGTGGGGGTGAGGGTGAAGGTGAGGGTGGGGGCGAGGGTGAAGGTGAGGTGGGGTGGGGGTGAGGGTGAGGGTGGGGGTGAGGGTGAAGGTTAAGGTGGGGGTGAAGGTGGGGGTGGGGGTGAGTGGCGAGGATGGGGGTGAGGGTTCCGGGTGAGGGTTCCGGGTGAGGGTTCCGGGTGAGGGTTCAGGTGAGCTTTCAGGTGAGGGTTCAGGTGAGGGTTCAGGTGAGGGTTCAGGTGAGGGTGGGGGTGGGGGTGGTTGTGAGAGGGTTTCGCCCACTCCGTGCACTTAAGCCAGCCAACATAGAAAACAATACTGCCCAGTATAAGCGGTCGGCCGGAAGACTAGTGCCTCGGCGCTGACAAGATCTACAACCTGTTGGGGCGAATAAACATCTTAAAGGTGCATAGTCCGATAGTTTGTGTTTCTGTCATTTTCTGAGACAAATATTAGATTGATCGTTATAATTTACCTTAGTTTTAGTTTGAAGTAACTTTTATTTTTAAGTAGTTAACTTTTGAGATATTTGAAGTGCAAACATGTTGGCAAGCACGCCCACACTTTTTGAAACCATATGCTTCTTTCTGCAGTGACATGTTCTATTAAATTGCCACAGTATGTATTCCCTTTGATGTAGCGACAAATGATTAATAAATACACCAGTATCTAAATCAGATATATAGAATACAAGGTAGATAATTGTTTTGGTTTTACAAATTTGATGTTTTCATCGGATTATGCAACTTTAAAAAAACAAAAAACAAAAAAGTAAGAAGAGAATTGGAATGAAAGCAAGGCTGCATCACGTGACAGTTTCTGCGGCACACACCCCCGGCGTCTCACCTGGGCTGTGTTCCTGCCCGTCAGGTCTGTCGAGAAGTGCCAGTACGCAGCGCGTTGCGCATGCGTCACGTTGACAAGCTTCCGGTTGTAAACCTTCAACCAACTTTCAACAGTGTTTAAGTTTCCATAGGACCCTGCTATTGTGTGCAAGAGAGATAGAGAGAGAAAGAGAGAGAGAGATGCAGAAGCTTGTGTACCACCTCTTTTGTGACATGGAAACCAAAATGAAAACACTCCAAATAATACAATAAAACATTCCAAATAATAGCAAAATCCATGTTCGTATAAAGGTTTATAGGTTGAGCGTATATCAGAGTTGATTTTTCTTTTTCACGTTTTGATTTTGATTTGATACAAATTGAGGAAGCTGTTAAAAATTAACCGTGTAACATCCATCCATCACATCATTTAAATAAACATCAATAACATCATATTAACACACACAACAAAATGAAACAATATTTGATTGATTACAGTTAAACCAAAGACAAATAGTTGAAAAAACCGTTTGGGTAGATGTATGGTGTCAATATGCAAATTTCCATATTTTCACTTTAGCACAAAATCATATTTCTAAGCATCAGTTATTTTGGATGCATTTTGTGGGATAGAATAAATAAATATAGTATTGGTAACAGTGTAAACAATAACGATTTGACTTAGTACCACCCAAAAAAAAGAAGGCAAAATCATTAACAATGTAATGTGGAAACCAAGAATATGGTACACAGTTTCCGAGAATGACCCATATGAGCCGGTCTCAAAAGGTGATAATGCTTCATTGTAACGATTGACACAAAACAGCACATAAACAGTTACACTGAAAACACAAGGACATTTACTTCAAATCAATATGTATTCTATTGGAATTATGAAACACCATGTAAAAAACAAATCAGTTTATCTTGAGCAAATGCATAAGCAGATAGTGTGTTGATCGTTACAATGGACACAGTTTTGTCCCATATTGCTTAGCACCTTTTGAGACAGTCTCATATAGCATTTCACCCGGGGAGGTCAGTTTTGATTTGGAAAAGTTACTGCTTTCAGTGGATTAGATATGCAGCGTTATGATATCCGACTAAATTCAGATGAAGTATCTTATACGAGAGTCCCCACCATGGTTGTACATAGAGCCCACTTGACTAGAAAGATTGTCGGGGTATTACATCCAGGCAACATCTAATGTCAGATCGGAACGGGTACCGACTTGTGACAGTGCACACTCATGGTGACTTTATAGTGCTGCCCCACTGGGAAATCAGGCCCCCAGCACCGTGACCCAACCAGTCCTTGCCAAATCCTATTAATGCCAAGCGCTGGACTAAGTAGCAACAAGTATACATTTTATAAGTAATTGATTTGACTCGGCCGGGTTTTCAAACTATCAACCTTCCGCACAGGAAGCCTGTGCTCTACCGATTCGGTTACTGAGTCTGGTTTGCTGGCTAGAACGATAGACCCGCATCGGTCTATATTGTATCACAATAGACTCTACCTTCCAGAGGCACCCGTATGGGTGTTATTTATATAGTGTATCCATATACTCTACATATATATATATGTGCTCTATAATCTATTATGGGAATATAAACAAGGACACGACCAAACTACCTTCCCATATATTAGTTACTACACCCTGTACTGTCATGTTATTAGTTACTCCTACTGTGCTAGAGTCATTGAGTTAGTACTGCCTAAGCTGCTGCCTAGTCTAGTTCCTACATCCCCCACTAGTCTGCCTCCTGTGTGGGGCTCCTGACCTCCCTGACACCAGCTGCGTCTGGTCACTACTGCTGCCAGACCCGCTCAGACGGTCGGATTTTAAATTTTAGGTGGGCAATTAATATATTCCTGCCAGAGAATATATACTCTTCTCAACCACTCCGTCTTTTGTTATTCTGTATTACCAGGGGCCAAACTGTTTATATATATATATATATAGTAAAACCTTTCTATCAAAAAGAAAAATTACAATGGTATTTTATGGGTGATCCTTTGGGACCCAAATAAAGCGATCGATATATACCAATGGTCGATCTGTAGAAGTGGACAGTTAGAGAGGCATTACTGTATATATGGACATTTGATTTATATATACATAATATATATATATATATATATTGTTGTTGTTGTTGATATATTTGTTGATTAAGCAGGAGAAATTTCAATCGTGAACGATTGGTCTTCCTCATTCCATTGCTCCTTGCCCTATCCTAATAATTTCGAGCACCAGGCTTTACGTCATTAGCTTGACTCGACCTGGGTTCGAACACACGATCTACCAAACCGCAAGTCGGACCCTCAATTCATTCGGGCATCCCGTCTGGTCTTAATATAATATATATTTGTACTGTATACAGACCAATAATGGCTGATTTCGAGTTTACACACCGGTAATCTGTCTATATAGGTCAACTTGCCATAACCATGTGAGCGGAGCTTCATAGCGGAAGTTCTATTTCCACGAGCAGATAAACACCCACAAGGCCAAGTGAAACAGCTTGTGTGACCAAACGTTCCACTCTGAAGGCCCGGTCACATAGGCCTACACATTAGTGGATGTAGTTGAACATAGTGGAGGCTAACGTCGTTGAACGTCGTTGAACGTAGTTGAACATAGTTGGACGTACCGGCATCCATACTTCTCCTGTACGTTCAACTACGTTAAACTACGTTAAACTACGTTAAACTATGTTAGCCTCCGCTACGTTCAACTATGTCCACTAAAGGCCCTGTCACATTACGACGCATCTCGCAAGTGCGGTGCCAACACGTAAAATCACTCTTTTTACGTCGATATGTGTCAAACTTTTCGGCGCGGGGGAAAAGTTGGACGTCAGCGCAACATAGTGGACGTAAGCATAGCGTCGGTCCAACGTAGTGGTAACGTATGTCGACGCATGAAGAAAAAACTAAACAGGTTTGGTACGTGTGGCTAACGTGCCTCTCGCGCGTGCGGTATTTACCTAGCGTTGGCATAACGCACTCCCAACGTTCCGCGAGCAACCGTTATCGGGTCATGGTGCTGGGGGTCTGATTTCCCAGTGGGGCAGCACTATAATGTCGCCATAAGTGCACACTGTCACAAGTTGGAAACCGTCGTGATATGACCTTAGATGTTGCCAGGATGTAAAACTCCAACAACCAACCAACTCAAGAGTGAGCGATAATGGGGAACATTGGTGGTGAATGAGTTACCTTCAGTGATCTTCTCCGGTAGAACCGGAAGTTGGTCGACATCATCCGTGCCGTCTTGTTCATTCGGCACCTGTAGGGTTGCGGAAGATGGACATGAGCTTTCGACAGTGTCCTGGATTTGACACCAGTCTTTGAATACACTGTGGTGTTGTTCTCTGTGACAGAGTGGTTAGAGTGTCTGACTTTTTTCTAGGTCAGGCCCCTAATCTGAAGGTCGATGGTTCAATTCCCCATGCCATCACCTCTGCCAATTTGGATTTTGATCGCTGTGTATAACTTACAGCATCATCAAAGCCCAGTTAGTTACTCTCATGCCATGTCTATGTGGGTTGGGAAACGTGTAGGCCCTGACTTTCTATTGATCAATTGTCTAATGGTGAAACAAGACTATTCAGACTAAGCAAGACTAAGTAAGGCAGTATAAATCTTCAAGAAAAAAACCAAAACAACAAGGAACAACCACCAGGGTTGGCTGATTCTGTATTCAGGGATGAAAGTGGCCAACGCAAAAAAAAAAACGCGGAAATTAAGCCAAGACCGTTTCGCCACCAGCAGAAAAAAAGTTAGTTAAACCAAAGTCGGTTAATCCAAAGTATCGGTTAATCCCAACAAAATTGTCGGCCCCAGGCCACTTCCGGTACAGTTAAACCAAACTTTCATGTGGTTTTAAGGTCATCTGGATCTATTTTATATGATAAATGGTAGTATTTTGCCAGGTCGCCGAAAAAAGTTTGGATTAACCGATCGTTTGATTTAACCGAGGTTGGTTTAATGGGGTTAAACTGTATATACATAAAAAACAATAATCACAGTGTCCACATACATTGTACATTCATAATGCACCCCCGTTTTTGCCGAAGCCAAGTCAAAGTCAAAGCTCGGTTAAACCTATGATCAGTTAATCCAAACAAATTTCTAGGGTCCCTTCAAGTTTGGTTTAATGGGGTTATACTGTACATGTCAAATTCCGCCCAATTACATATACATATGACATGTTAATTGTTATACTCCTTACATATATACCATACACAGATTATCTTACCTTTACGATACCAGCGCAAGCCGAAAGTAGACACCACGTGACCAGCACCACTCCCACACCGGACCAGGGCGCCGCCATCTTAGATGTTCGGATATTCAGAAGTTGGCACAGGTCACTCAGGGTCTACCTGGAAAAACATGAGGTAGCACCACAGCTGTAAGTCTATAATGAATTGTTAATTGACTGCTTGTTTGTGTTTGTTGCCTTATCTGCTAGCAACATCTAAGGTCATATCAGGACGGTTACCGACTCGTGCAGCAGCACTATACAATCGCCATGAGTGCACGCTGTCACAAGTCGGTACCCGATCTGATATCACCTTAGATGTTGTGAGGATGTAAAACAACAACAAACAAACTGTGGCGGAGTGGTTAGTGTCTGACTTTTTTCTAGGTCTGACTCTTAATCTGAAGGTTGGTGGTTCAATTCCCCATGCCACCACCTCTGCCAATTTGGATTTCCACTGCTGTGTATGACTCACAGCGTCATTAAAGGCCTGTTGCTCTCATATCATGCCTATATCGTGTGGGAGGTCAACAATCCTGTAGGTTGGTAAAAGTGTAGGCTGGGGCTTTTTATCGACCAACTGTCTCATGGTGAAAACAAGTCTATTCAGACTTATCCATGATAGGCGGTATAAATCTACAAGAAAAAAAGGTTGGTAGGAGGGTGGAAGTGGGTGGGGTGTGTGGGTGTGTGTATGTGAATTGGATATTATTAATACACAAAGTGGTATTTTGTAAAATGTAAAATATCAGCTAGAAATATACCACGGCTATCGACATAATAAACAAATAGTTGGCACTAATTCTACTGAGTTTGGCAATTCTGAGCCATTTCCTGATACGTGCAAAATGAGTTAAGTAAAGGGTCTATTGTGAAGGAACCAGATGGGAGGAGCACCAACCCCAACTTCCGCTTTGATTGATTGATTGATTGGTGGTTATTTTATGACATTTCGGCAGCAAAGACCTCATTCACGACGAGAAGTGTTCAACATTTCTTTCTGTCATCATATTATTATTATTAACATGATACGTGACGAAGAAGGAGAGGGAGGCAGGTATTGGAAATAAACACACTTTATTGATATAGACAAAGCATCAATGTTATAGGAGTACAGGTGTAGGTACTTAATGCAGGTAAATGAGGATATAACATAGAGCAATGTGGATAAAGTGCAATGTCAAATGGGAATCAGAGTCACAATGTCCGATGAGGGTTAAAGTCAGATGGGAGGGAGGCGCCCCGAAGAGCCCTCCACCCTATGAGAGATAGAAAAAAGAAAAAAGAAAGTAAGTAAGGGTGGTTGGGTGGAGAAAATGTGTCCGTGCCAGGAGGGTGAGAGGAGGGTGAGTGGCTAGGAGCAGCAAGGGCGGCCGGTTATAAGGGCCGAGGGAGAGGGGGGGGGTGTTATGTCAGGGACCCAACGGTCGCGGCAGGGGAAGGGAGAGAGGGGGGGGTCCTCCTCCCTCGCCACGAATCAAACGCAATGCGAGCATTACGACCTATTATTAATCCAGGTCGAGTCAAACCGATGACATACAAATTGATACTTGTCACTTCCTAGCCAGGCACTCGGCATCAATAGGATAGGGCAAGGACTGGTTGGCTCAGTGTCAGGATAATGTGACTTGAGTTGGATATCAGGTAATTGTGCTGGTGGCCTAGTCTCTCAGTGGGGAAGCACTATAAAGTCATCATGAGTGCGCACTGTCACAAGTCGGTACCCGTCCTGACATGACCTTAGATGTTGCCTTTGTTTGTTTATTTAATGTTTGTTTGTCTGTTGCCATTTTACATCCAGGCTAGGAAATGACAAGTATAAATTTTGTAAGTCATCAGTTTGAGAGGCTTGCTTCGGTTACCACCTTACCATTACCTACAGATAACCCCAAGTTGTAAACAAAAAAAACTAAAAAAAAACCTTCTTCACACATGACACAAATCGTCAGTACCTATTCAATGACTACCTCATATGTTGCTGGGACACACCACCCCACTGCCTGCAATGTAGGTGTTGGACTGCTGCAGTAGAATGGTGCATGCGCGCGCCGACCACATGACACGCTAATGTGTCAGATGAGGCGGCCGCCCTTAACTAAGCCTAGACGTCAGGTGACATGGGTGACATGCCCGCAATGTCACATGACATGGGGCCCCCACATTCGACTTCCACAAGCGTGTTTTTGGGTGTGTACAAAGACTGTACGACAAGACGCGCTACTCGGCGCTTTCATGTAGGAATTTCTGAAATAATCATGCAGTGCTGCCAGCCAACGGCAAAAAAAGGCAATTGGACAGGTACCCTAGCCCAATCTGACTGCTGTACCATTGAAACAAGGGGACAGTTTCCCTAGTGCACCCTGACTGTTTTACCATCAGATAAAATATATGATAATTACAATCAATTATCAATAATAGTCAATTATTATTCAATTAGCACAAGATATACGCTGTGTAAATATAACATTTTAATTGCCATTCATGATTTAGTGCACACCTTGTTTGCTGTCGGATCGCACCAATGCATCTGTATTTCACAGTAAAGTGCTGAGTTGCGCATCTTTTCTTTTCTTTTTTTTTTTGTTCCATTAGTTGTTTAAGCAGGGGAAATTTCAGTCATAGACGACTGGTCTTCCTCATTCCACTGCTGGTCGATAGAAAGCCCGAGCCTACACTTTTACCGACCCAAGGGATTTTTAACCTCCCACACCACATAGACATGGTATGAGAGCAACCAGCCTTTGATGACGTTGTAAGTTATACACAGCGGTGGAAATCCAAATTGGCAGAGCTGGGGGCACGGGGAATCGAACCACCGACCCTCAGATTAGGAATCCGACCTAGAAAAATTCAGACACTCTAACCACTCCGCCACAGAGAACATCTTCCATTATCTTTCATAGCTATTTTTGGGGTGTTTGGGGTGAGGGGTGTGGTGCGGGGTGGGGGACCGGCTGGAGCACCTTAATTTACATATGTATCTGTATTCGTTGTATATTCAATCTGGCCTCTCTCGTCTTTTTCACACTGAATGTTGCTGTATAGTCTCTAGGGAGCGGAGGGGGGTGGGGAAGGAAGGGAGTAAGGAAGGAGAGAAGTAGAGAAGTAGAGAAGGGAAGAAAGAGGGGAGTGCCTGAGTGAGGACGTGGGTGAGGTCCCGAGAGGACATGAGATATGTATACATGATTAATTCCATCCATAACAATATAGGAGAAAAGTGACGAGTATGGATCAAGCCTAAGACTCTAGCTGGCCCTTAAGACCTACCGTTGCATTTATTGAGTATTTCTGTAGTGACCAGTCAGCCAGCAGGAGTCACGAATGGCAAATATGGCGACTAGTAGTAGTAGGGTCGTTCTATTATCTGGTTATTAAATGGGTAGTCTCACACTCGGTTAGATAAATATCTACTGAGTTTATTCTACAAATATAAACATTGAATATGCACCACACCAACTATTCTGTATTTGCCCTCTCCTGCATACTGCCATTCAATGTGCATGCATTTTATCATGACCGCTGGTGTTACTTGTGGTGGCTGGCATCACTAGCAAATATAATGGGTGCATCACCATTGCCCATTACAATTAAATATATATATATACATACATACACATACATACATGCGCACATACACTTGCACACATATACATATGCACACCCATACACACACATCCACAAATACATGCACACACATACATATATACATACATGTATATATATGAATATATTTAATCATAATGAGCAATGGTGACGCAGCATATATATATATATATATATATATATATATATATATATGATAATTATGTGAGACTTACCTTGGTACAGTTGACACATAATTGTTGTTTTACCGAGTCCGAGGCCTAGGATATTTGTAGCCCAGTGAGATATAGCACTCCCGCCCGATCAATCATTAACTAACCTACCAAAATTATGCCTATTTCCTTTTTTAACAAAATTTTCAGCAAAGTGAATAGCCTGTATCAGGATGTCTACATCACGTCATATTCCAATGTTGTCGCCTATCCAAGTACTGACGGGGCTCAAGCGTTGCTTAACTTTGGTGATAGGATGAGAACCAGTATTTCCTATGTGATATTAGCTGTTATAACAATTTTGCTCAAATCTCCTTCGGAAACCGAAACCCAGAAACCTCCAACATAATGGGAAGGGAGGGTGGAACTGGACTACAATTATGTGTCAACTGTACCAAGGTAAGTCTCACATAATTATCCTATTTTACCTCGTCCTCAACCTCTTGGCTATTTATAGCCCCATGAGATGTTTACGTAGACATCATTTTGGCTTCATATTAACTTTAGCTATTTCTAATACCCTTACTACTCATGACTTGCTTAACAAAATTTAAGCCATGCTTTGTTTTTCTCTATCTGTTTGTTATAATGTTTTGCACATGATAGAGATGTTTACTATCCTGCATTATTTAGATTGGTTTTACTAGGAATGCCCAATTTCCTGGCATTTGATGCTACTGCACCCCTAGTAGAGTGCGCTGAATAGTTCTTCATATCTATAGCTGCTGCTAACAGTATCCTAAGGGTCCATCTTGTTAATGTACTCCTTGTAATTAGACCGAAGGGTTTAATGTAACTTAACAATAATTTATTGTTCTTGCTTACATGCTTAGTTTATGTCTTAATTGCTCTAACCACACAAAGTGTCTTATCTTCAAAAAAGCTTTAAGCATGATAGAAAACAGAGGGTCCCCTCTCCTATTCGATTTCAATAACTTATCTACGTAAAAAAAACACTTCTTTTGACAATTCATCTTATCTAAATTTAAAGCTAGTATAGTCTGGCCTCTATGGCCTGTAATAATCAGGATAAGTACGGTACCTTTAAACCCCAAATCTCTCATGGAAAAGTTGTTGTTGTCTGGCCAAGTTTTGAATAGTTTGAAAACGAGTGAAACATCCCCAAACCCTAGTGTATTTAGGCTTTGGTGGATTCCTCTAATAACTGACTTTAGAAACCAATGAATCAAGTAATGCTTCCCCTCTGTTTGACCATCTATCCTAGGAACAACCACTGATAAAGCACAGCGTGCTGTATTAATGGTCCCAAACCCTAGCCCTTCATCCTCCAGTGTGCAAAGGAAACGAAGAACCTGTGCAAGAGAGGGGTTAAAACAATCAATTTTAGACAACATACAAAATAATTACCACTTCTTAACATAATGAGCATAAAGCTTAACCATCCCTGGTCTCCAGGCTGAAGAGCCCAGTCTTGAAGGGTAATTTTTTCTATCCCAACGGGTTTCAGATGCTTCCTCAGAAAAAGAAATGCCACCAAGGTGGTCAAATTGACGTCTCCCTTTGGTGCCAAAAATCTGTTGTGACACAGGTTGTTTGGAGCTCGTTGAAAATGTCACCGACTCTTGATCAATTCCTGGCTGCTGCGAGCCAGGGCTGGGTCTACCAGAGCGGGGCTAGCAGGATTGCTTTCGTCCCGTCGTGATGCATTTTCCTGGCCACTCTTCCCACCATGCTGAATGGTGGAAATGCATAAAATAAAAAAAAATTCCATTTGAAAATAAATGCATAAACTTTCCATGAATTTGGCTCTGGTTGCCACAAAACATATCTAAATAATTTAAAGTTATTTCTAGATGCCAACAGGTCAATGTCTGGTGTGCCCCAATTAAAACACAGTTGTAATAAACAGCTTTTAATTCTAAAACATTAATATACTCGTCTGCTTCTTCAGGTAGCCATCTACCTCCCGTACTAATTCTTTTATTAATAATTTTTTACACGAAGACTCTGAATTTTGTTACTTTATCAACCGTACGTGTAACTTGCATATTAATTGTATTAATATGGAACCTAGAAACACAATCCCTTGTTTGGTTTTGAGGACAAACTTGTCTAAATTTAACGTGACACCTGGTTTTACCAATTCTACTTTCAGGGCCTGAATGGCCAAAGTACAATGTTCTTCCCTTTCTGCTATAATGAAGGAATCAGCTAAATAAGGGAAATTAACAACTTGGTTACTAAGCTTGGAATAAATTGGTTTAAACTATTTCATAAATATACATGGACAGACTGATAATCCATTCGGCATACATGTTATGTGTATTCATATAACTAATTCCTCCAGACCATCTTTAATATTTTCTGAACGTTTTCCTAGCGAAACAGAATAATAAGCATTCTTTAAATCAATGCTACCCATCCAAGCTTTGTGTGTTACCAAATTTTTAAACGAACACATTTTGAAATGCATATAGGTCACTAATTTATTCAAAACTGCAAGGTCTAGAATTACACAATGTGAAACATTGGGCCTAAGAAATATGTAGGAAATAACTTGTCCTTCTGAATGGACAAGTTTTAGCCTTGGTGCTAAAAGCACTGCTTTTCCGCACATGCAGTTACGTGCGAGACATTCTCGTCAGCAATGTCTGCATCTGCGCAACCGGTGAAGTGTTTACATTGCTTCCCTGCTGTTGCGTTAACACCGCATGCCTCACCGGTGCTGTGCAACTGAAATATGCCTATTTTTAGAAACATTTTCTACCCCGACCAGCAGTCCTAGGTTTACGTGCGGAAAATCAACACGTACGCCATGTTTATAACAACTGACACGAGAAGGCGTCGCAGCGTTCACAGCATAAATCGCTGAATGCTCAGAAATACCCCTGCCTGACGACAAGTTATCCATCCATTTTCTCAGAGACATAATCTCACTCTGAATAGTCTTCAAAACCTGACTATCTCCTTTCTGTAAGAACTCTTCTTGGATCTTAGTGCCTTCTTTACCTGCGTCAGTCATATTTATTAACATTGCATAGCCTTAATTGAACGATATCAATGGCGTCCATCTCAGGTTTAGTATGTCATGGGAAACAAACCCAAGGGTTCAACACAGCTAACTCATATCAAAGACAGCAATGTGATACGTGTAACCATCTTTTACTCTCTTCGATACCTTACTTTTGGTCGACGATAATTCCCCTTCAGACAACTCAGTGTCAGACGACTCAGACAAATTTGACTTACATTTTCACCGCTTTTTCCCCCCTTTTTTCCGGCACATACCTAGCAACTGAGAGCTGTGAGCGCACGGAGACTTCATCAGAGTGTTTTCTAATAAGCCATAAGCCAGGTCATATTTTGACCCAGTCTTGCTTGCCATGACCAGCTGTTGTTGAACTTCCCTGAAGCATCTAGTCGGCCTCGCTCTGCCGCCTCTGAGGGTCTGGCCAAAGTGTTGCGTCATCTTTTTGACGCGTTGATTGCCCTCATGGTCACCAGCCGACTCTGACTCATTTGTATGACCAGTCTGCACTGGGTCTGTCCGGCCGTAAAAGTCATTTGTTTGACTCGGTTGGGATTCGAACTTCCAACCTTCTGCACAGGAAACCAATTCTGCCGATTCCCCTACCGCGTCCGATCCCATCTTGCAAATATACAACATATATTTAGCCAAGGCCACATTACACACAAGTATAATCACTCTGCAACATATGTTTAATGAGACTCTGTCTCGACAGACTATTTTGACCTATCCAATATACCCTCCATTAAATTAAACGAAACCGGGTATATTGGTGCACAGTGTACATAGCCTCTGTGCATACCTGTATTGGGGTGCCTATCCATATTTTTCGCTTGCTGACCCGAGACAAGACTTATTTCTTGTAATTTTGAATAACCTATCTAAGGTCAAATCCTCGAGGACTGGCAGTAGCGAAGCGCACAACTCTGTTGTCATACAATGGGCGACTCAGGCCTCTGTGGGTTAGGCATAACTGGGCAAACATTTAAACCCACCGACAACACCACCGGCGGCTCCTGCTCCACCGGTGGCCACGAACACAATCTAGAATAACTTCCAGAGCTTGCCAAATGCAGCTCTCCTAAACCTAAATGCAGCTCTAACTAAACCTTTAAAGAAGGTTGCCAACTATGTTGGGCTTTTAGTAATATTCAATAATAATCCAATATCCTTTGGTAATGTAGGTAGTGGAGGTTGTTCTAGAAGACCGGAGCTCACCGTTCACACGTCCGTTCACGGCGAGTTTGGAACGCAAATTAATCAGGTGGGAGTGCTATATCTCACTGGGCTATAAATAGCCAAGAAGTTGAGGACGAGGTAAAATATATAAACATAAATATATATATAAATATATATATATATATGCTGCATAGGAGGGGGCGCAGATAGATGTGTGCGTATCCTGATCCATTGGCAAGTTTTTTTCTTCTTCTCTCAATGGCGCTATAATAACATGGCATTGAACGAAACAATGTTAAGTTTGTTCGTTGGGAGTTTACGTCCTAGCAACATCTAAGGTCATCAGGACGGGAACAATGTTAATGGGGGGGAGTTGGTGCTCTGGTAAACAGCAGTTTAATTTTGGCGTGGGGATAGACAAAAAGCCCAAACAAAAATTGTTTTGCATACTTGCACGATTTTCTTTCCACGTCTTTAAGAACAATCCCCCCCCCCCATAATACCCCCCAAACCCCACCAAAAAAGAAACCTGGCAATGTTTTCTTTTTGGTTGGTTAGTTGTCGGAGTTTTACGTCTTGGCAACATCTCAGATCATATCAGGACGGGTACAGCCTTTTGACAGTGCGCATTAATGGCAACTTTATAGTGCTGCCCCACAGCGACACCAGGCTGCCAGCACCATGACCTGATATCCCACTCAGTCACATTATCCTGACACTGAGCCAACCAGTCCTTGCGCTATCCTAATAATGCCAAGCGCCTGGCTAGGAAGCGACAAGTATCAATTTTTTAATTCATTGGTTTGACTCGACAAGGGTTCAAACCCATGGGTTCGAGTTCGAATCCCACGATCTACCAAAACGGGAGATGGACACTGAACTCATTCGGCCATCCCGTCCGGTCTTTTTTTTATAAAAGA
This sequence comes from Branchipolynoe longqiensis, assembly GCA_030323885.1. NCBI lineage: Eukaryota > Metazoa > Annelida > Polychaeta > Phyllodocida > Polynoidae > Branchipolynoe > Branchipolynoe longqiensis. Next base: position 68,689,251 of record CM059199.1, on the reverse strand, counting down.
AAATGTTTTGGTTATTTGTTTTTAAATGGCGACCAAGGTCATCAGTAAGTCATCCCAGGCCCTCTAAGGCCAAGCGGAACTACACCAATTACACGTAGTTAGCAAATAGTCTCTTCTTTGTGGTCGGGGAAATGGGTATAACAAAATGCTAATGAAATAAACACACACACACAAACAACAACACAACTATCCAGCCATGACACAAGTAACTTGCCTTCAGGCATTTACAACCTCATCAAGACATGCCATGCCATACAACCGGGCGCAGTGGCCGGTGTTGCGGATTCCGAGGGACACCAGTTTGCCAGGGACACTTCCATTCAAATGCATTGTCAACGGCGTGAGCAAATCTTCATACAGAAAAAATCAAATATCTCTAAAATTACACGGCCTAGAAACAAATTGCTTCGTACACATATAGAAAACATCCTAACCATTAAGATTATATTAAATTTATAAGGTTAGCGTTCTTGATTTCTATTAATTTTGAATAAACTAATGTTTTTCACTGTGCGTACCGTCCAACTCAAGGCATTGTCAATGGCCGTGAGCAATCTTCATAAATAAAATACAGGAAAAGTTAAATATCTCTAAAATGACACCACCTAGAAACAAATCGTTTGGTACACATATAGAAAACATCTTTACCAAAAACATTATATTAAATTCATAAGGTTAGTGATGATGCTGTTCGATTTTGTTGCATGCGCAGAAGCAATTTGTCCCTGGCAAACTGGTGTCCCTGGGAAACCACAACACCGGGTCGGTAGAGCACCGGCTTCTCGTGCAGAAGGTTAGTCGAGTCAAACCAATGACTTACAGAATTGCTACTTATTACTACCTAGCCCGACACTCGCCATTAATAGGATAGGGCAAGGACTGGTCAGCTCGGTATCAGGATAATGTGACTGAGTGGGATATCGAGTCATGGTGCTGGTTGCAGATTTGACGCCAAGTTGCGTTCTTACGTGTCAGGCAGGAGGGGGGCTGTAAATATCACAGTTAATATAATAGACGGGTTTGTAATTCCAGCCGCGTGGTGCATTCTGGGATGTGTGGCAATCAAACTGAGTGCAGCTGCTGGTTTCAGCTCGTTTCAGCTAATGTTCAAAATGCATAACTACCTATTAACAATTTATATATTAAATTAAGAGGTGAATCTTTTATCTACCATTGCATTTACATAAAACTAATCAGCATGTCAATTCATGTTGAAGCTGTTACTGCTGAAGACGATGATGTCAGAATTGTGATGGATGTGTCACAGTTAATGGTGAATATCTTTTTACTTCAAATATCTTCAACCTTTAGCCATTTATAATAAAAGTTACTTCAAACTGTAGTAGTCTGCACTGACCTCTCAGGCAAGTAACCACATAGACAGGTAGGCGTGGGGAGTGTGGTGATATCAGGGAGCCTAGGTGGTGTAATGGTTAGCCCACTGGCCTGTAACGCAAAGAGATGTGGGTTCGAGTCCCGCTCTAGGCACAATATTTCCCATTTTCATCACCCCCATGACACTGGTTGCCATGTCCATGATCCTGTACAAGCTATGCGCTGTATGGTTGTTGAACCTACCCTGTGTATGTGTAAGTGCATTGCCTGTATGTATGTAATTGTAAGCATTAAAAGACTTACAATTCCAGGGGGACGAGTGTAGTAGTCTGCACTGACCTCTCAGGCAAGTAACCACATCGACAGGTAGGCGTGGGTAGTGTGATGATATCACAGAGCCTAGGTGGTGTAATGGTTAGCACACTGACCCGGAATACAAAGAGAAGATTCAAGTCCCACTTTAGGCGCAATATTTCCCATTTTCATCACACCCACGACAAAACTAAAGTACAGCTGAGTAATTATAACGATCAACTTAATATTGTTATCTAACACTAAAAAGGCAGAAAACCAAAAGCATCGCACTCCGCAACTTAAGTGACTTCCAGTGATGAAAATGGGAAAAATGGGAGGATTCGAACCCACACCTCATGCATTCTGGACTAGTGTGCTAACCACTACACTACCTAGGCTCCCGGATATCATCACCCTCTCCATGCCCACCTGTCTATGTTGCTCCTTGCCTGCAATGCAGACTACTACTACACGGGCCCCCCTGCAATTGTAATTCTTTTAAATGGTTTACATCCAAAAGTTGTTTAATGCTTACAATTACATGTTGTATAAGAATTATACGAGTATAATAACCTGGAATATCCCTCCTCTCCCTCATTGGTTACTCGACCCCAGGGACTCTCATAGTCATCTACTACTCCATCCCCCCCTCCTCAGCTCAGTGGGGGCCCCCCCCCCCCCCCCCCCCCCCCCTCAGACTGTAACCGCCACTCACTGAAGCGCTACACTGTTGATGAATTAGAGGCGTGCAAACATAGCAGCCACTGCTGAATGGGCGTTAGATATAGAGGGACTGACTGTAAAAGACTATAGGGCCCTTCTCAAGCACACTAACTTTATTGCTGTACATGCCATGAACAATGATTTTAAGGACGTGGTGCACATAGCCTATGACAACTCAGTGCGTAAGATAACTGCAATATGCGGTTTCTCTGCCTTCTTAGAGGCATACAATGGTAGGAGTGTTATCCACTATGGCATGCAACACCTGAGGTATAAGAAGGTGAGAGGTGGCGGATCTGGGCATATGTGAGGGTCCGATAGGAAGCGCCCCTGCTTTAGGTGGAATAAAGACGCCTGTGGCAGCTCCGAGAAGAACTGTACCTATTCTATGTCTGCTCAAAATGTGGCAGCAAATCCCACAAGCATATAAAATGTACCAGAGACTGACGTGTGATGGGGGCCAATGGTGGTATCGCTGGTAATAGACCTGTCACATTACGGCGTATGGCGTAAGCGCATGCTGGCGTATCGGCTTGCGTCACATACCCCGTCATACGCTGAGCATATGCTTTGCATACGCTGCGCATACATCGTATACGCCCGTCGTATCCCTCATACACCATCATACGCGCGTCCGTCCTAACATTTTTAGTGCATTCTAAAAGATTTCAGCGTATGGCGATGTAAGGCTCATACGCTCCTCATACGCTATGCATACACTAAGCATATGTCGTCATACGTTGCGCATAAGCTATACGTACGCCGTCTTCCGTTACGCATATGCTAAAACTGCTCCTTCGGCGTATCTATAGCATATGTACCATACGCCTGGCGTGCATGTAACATATTTCAGCGTATTCGTAGTGTATTCTCAGCATGTACAAAGCGTATATTCAGCATATGCCCGGCGTATGCTCTCGGTATATAAAGGCACCACAAGGAGGGAGGGAGGGGGAGGGAGGGACCGGGTGTATATGGCATATGTGTAGCATATCCGTAGCATATGACGGCGTATGACGGCATATGCGCCAAAAACTGATACGCACTCACCCGCTACTCATACGCTACTCATATGCTACGCATATGCTCATATCAGTGCACAAAGGTCAACATACATCACCATACGTCGTTCTGCAACGGTTTTCGTATGTTTGCGGTACATTATCTACGCGCCACCGGCATACGCCGTAATGTGACAGGCTCATAATACTAATAACATTAGTGACAATGTACTCGGTGTTAGACATTGAACTTGCATATATACACACAAGGAAGGTTGAACGACCATACAGTGCATAGCTTGTAAAGGATTCTGGTCATGGCACCAGTGCATTGGAGGGCTGATGAAAAGAAAATGGGGAATATTGTGCATAGAGCAGGATTCGAACCCACACTGCTTACATTCAAGACTAGTGTGCTAACCAATACACTACCTAGGCTGCCTGATGTCATCACCCTCTCCATGCCCACCTGTATATGTGGCTCCTTACGTGAGAAGTCAGCGCAGACTACTACAGTAGTGACGAGAGGGTGCTCTCCTTTGAATCACAGCTAAACCCTATGAAGGGGTTTCAAAACACACAAACTACACAGTGCCACATCCGCTCGTGATGTGATGTTGGCTCAGTTATTTAGCCGGCCCTTTTCTAAAGCCCTTGTACACAATGACCAGCTGTAGGTAGACGGCATCGTTCAACATGGGGCTTACCACGCAGTGCTTTTGAACGTCAGGTGAAGTTACAATGTAGCATTGCACCATGTTATGTGTGTACTGTCAGCTCTTGTATAACAATGCACCATGTTGAGTCTGTACTGGCAGCTCTTGCATAACAGTGCACCATGTTGTGTGTGCACTATCAGCTATTATATACCAGTGCACGATGTTGTGTGTGTACTGTCAGCTCTTGGATAACAGTGCACCATGTTGTGTGTGCACTGTCAGCTCTTATATAACAATGTGCCATGTTGAATATGTACTGTCAGCTCTTGTATAACAGTGCACCATGTTGTGTGTGTGCTGTCAGCTCTTGTATAACAATGCACCATGGTGTGTGTACTGTCCTCTGTTGTATAACAGTGCACCATGGTGTATGTGCACTGTCAGCTTTTGCATAACAGTGCACCATGTTGTGTGTGTACTGTCAGCTCTTTTATAACAATGCACCATGTTGTCTGTGCACTGTCACATCTTGTATAACAATGCACCATGGTGTGTGTGTACTGTCAACTCTTGTATACCAGTGCACGTTGTTATGTGTGTACTGTCATCTCTTGTATAACAGTGCACCATGTTGTGTGCGCACTGTCAGTTCTTGTATAACAGTGCGCCATGTTGTGGGTGCACTGTCATCTCTTGTATAGCAGTGCACCATGGTGCGTGTGCACTGTCAGTTCTTGTATATCAGGGCAGCATGTTGTGTGTGTACTGTCATCTCTTGTATAACAGTGCATCATGGTGTGTTTGTATTCATCTCTTGCATAGTAGTTCACCATGTTGTGGGTGTACTGCCAAAATTTGTATAACAGTGCACCATGCTGTGTGTACTGTCATCTCTTGTGTAACAATGCACCATGTCGTGTTTGTAGTCAACCCTTGTATAGCAGTGCACCATGTTGTGTGTGTAGTGTCATCTCTTGAATAACAGTGCACACTCTTTTTGTGTGCACTATCATCTCTTGCATAACAGTGCACCATACTGTGTGTGCACCTTCAGCTCTTGTATAGCAGTGCACCATGTTGTATGTGCACTGTCAGCTCTTGTATAGCAGTGCCCCATGCTGAATGTGCACTGTCAGCTCTTGTATAACAGTGCACCATGTTGCATGTGCACTGTCAGCTCTCCTATAACAGTGCACCATGTTGTCTGTGCACTGTCACATCTTGTATAAGAGTGCACCATGGTGTGTGTGTACTGACATCTCTTGTATAACAATCCACCATGCTCTGTGAGTACTGGCATCTCTTGTATAACAGTGCATCATGTTGTGTGTGTACTACCCCCCAAGAATTATCTCCACTGCAAACCTTAATTGATAATACTACAAAAAATGACGCGAGCTCGACCGAGGCAACACCCAATAACAGCTGACACCTTGTGGCCCTCCTTACCACAATAATTTGTATTCTGCTGAATATATATAGCTCAGAGTCAGAATAATGTGACTGAGTGGGATATCAGGTCATGCTGCCGGCGGCCTGCTTGTCCCAGTAAGGCAGCACTATAAAGTCACCATAACTGGTGCACTGGCACAAGTTGGTATCCTCCCTGATATGACCTTAAATGTTGCCAGGACCTAACACTCCAACAACCAACAGCCGATGAGTTGCAATGAGTGACCTGGGCACCACAACACCATGGAGCATTTGAAGATGTGCACGGCTCAGCAGTGTTGGCGAGTTGGTAGAACGGTCCCACGGAAAGAAATAGACTACATCACGGTTCCGACTGCGCATGCACTGAAAACGGCCTTGGGAGCAAAGCAAAGGCGTACGGCCATTGAGTTTGCCTATACGCGCATTCAAAATTAATATAAATCCCAAACCCTAACCGTATCAATTTAATATAATCTTTTTGTTAAACCTGTTTCTGTATGTGTTCCAAGCGGTTTGTGTCTAGGTGGTGTGGTTTTATCAATATTTTACTTTTTCTGTATGGAGATTACTCACTGCCATTGACAATGCATTGAGTACTCTGGCTGTGGCTCTAACACTAGTCTGAGTGCCTAGATCTTTCTAAATCTAAATGCACATGGCATAAGATGTGCTGATTATATTGATGTAAATGCAATGCTGGATAACAGATTAATATCTTAATTTATTATATATATATTTTTAGTTAGTATTCTATGTTTCAAACAAGAGCTGAGATGAGCTGAAACTAGCACATTTCATAGCTGCACCCAGTGTATTAGCATATCCCATGTGCTTTTGGTGGGGGTTGTTTAGCTCTGACCCATCCCACAATGTACCGTGCCGCTGGAACCGTGATGTAGTCTATTGCTGAGTGGAGGACGAGGAGTTAAAAAAAAAACACCGAGCTGTAGGAGGGGGACTCTGTTTTGATAACAAACGTATTGATGGTGCGTCTGGGACTGGAGACAGGATTAAGCTTCAGGACTTTGTGACGGTCAACACACGGACGTGTCTGGGAGGAGGGGAGAGGAGGAGGGGGGAGAGGAGGAGGGGAGGGGAGGGGGGAATGGGGATGGGGGAACGGGGCAACATACGGATGTGTCTGGGAGGAGGGGAGGGGAGGAGGGCGAGGAGGGGGAGGAGAGGGAGACGGGAGGAGGGGGGAGAGGGAATGAGGGGAAAGGGGGATGGGGAGGATGAAGTGGAGGCTGTAGTGTATGTGAGTGTCGTGCATAGCGCGGTGGTGGCGTCGGGTCACGAGAGGTCACGGAAGTTGTAGTGGTGACGGTCGCCGGATAATAAATTCAGTTCTCATACGCAACTCAACGGGTTCGTTCATACCTTACATGGTGTCAGAGTAGGAGACGAACCATGGCGCTTACAGGTCTGAAGCCGGCGGCGGCACTAAATCTAGAGGACGACTTGAGCACAAATTGGCAGCCGTGGATATAGGCATATGAGATCTATGCCGTGGCTACTGGTGCAGTAAATAAGACGGAAAGTTCTTTATTATGCGACAGGCTCGTGTGTGGTGTGAAAAGTAATATTCTAAGAGACAAGTTGCTTCAGACACAGAATTTGTCTCTCGAACAGTGTATAGAGATGTGTGTCGGCTAAGTGAGCATACATCCGCAGCTCTTATGCCGGCGCAAATCGCGGGAACGATTGGTGAGCAAAGCGTGGACGCCATCTTGGTTGCCAGTAACCAAGGTAAACAGCAACAGACACGCCCCCCAAATTGGAAACGCCCCCAAGTGCAGCCATTCCGAGCGACCGGCAACAAAGTGCAGTGCCAATGGTGTGGTTATTCGCGTGTATGTGGGCACTGCCCAGCTAAGGGGAAGGAATGCGCAGGGGAGTCGCCTCGGTACATGAAGTGGGAGTGGGCCCAAACAACACGTGTGAGGAGAGTGCCAGTCATGTATCGGCAGTAGAAGACGAATACGATTTATTCATAGGAGCAGTAATGAACGAGAATGAAGAGGACAAGGAACCGTGGTTCACAGTAGTAGCAGTCGGATGGGGTGAGATAAAGTTCAAGTTGGATACCGGGGCGGAACCGAATCTTATCCTGAGACAGATGTTCGACAAACTCAGGAACGTGGAGATGATGCCGTCGCGATGCATGTTGGTAACCTTCACTGGACAGCGGTTCAAACCTGAGGGAGAGATCAAGCTCAACGTACGCGGACATGACATCGTATTTCAAGTGACTCAGACTGGTGGGCCGATCTTAGGATGACAAGTGTGTGTGCAGTTGGGTCAGGTTGCACGCATAGATGAGGTAACAACGTCAACAACAAAGGGCTCTACCGTCAACGCAGCGAATGAAATGGTAAATCAATTTAGAGATGTTTTTGAAGGGTTTGGTTTAATTAAAGTAGATGCTAAACTGTACATTGACCAGAATGTTAACCCTGTAGTTGATCCGCCAAGGCGCATACCACATGCGATAGTAGATGATGTAAAGGAGGAACTTGATAGAATGGTAAAGCTAGGGGTTATTGTACAGCAAATCGAGCCTACTCCATGGGTGAGTTCAATCACGATCATCAGAAAGCCAGGGAAAGTCAGAATTTGCCTTGATCCGACGGAATTGAACAAAGCTATACTGAGGGGGCCGTATCCCATTTGAACAGTAGAGGAAGTGGTTGCAAAGATACACAATGCACGGTACTTCTCGGTTCTGGATGCTAACTCAGGGTACTGGCAAATACAGCTGGATGAAGCCAGTTCAATGCTTTGCATGTTCAACACCCCATGGGGCCGGTTTCGATTTACTAGATTGCCATTTGGAATAAAGACTGCTGGAGACCTATTCATACAGCAAATGAATGAATTATTAAATGATATTGATGGTGTGCTAATCATGTCAGATGACATATTGATTTACGGTAGTACAATTGATGAGCACAATATACGTCTAGCGGCTGTGTTAAAGCGAGCACGTGAAATTAATCTGAAGTTAAATCCCTCAAAATTGAAAATTTGTAAATCAGAGGTCAATTACGTAGGACACTTGTTAACAGCTGAGGGATTAAAGCCAAACAGAGATAGGGTGCAGGCGATTGTAGATATGAAAGCACCAGAGGACAAGAAAGCGTTGCAGAGATTCCTCGGTATGGTTGGGTATGTGAGTAAATTTATATCAGGGTTGTCGGAAATTACCAAGCCATTAAGATTAGTGTTACAGAAAGAGGTAGCGTGGCATTGGCAGGAGCCGCAGAGTGCAGCTTTTGAGAAATTAAAATCACTGTTAATGAGTGCCCCTGTTCTGAGGTACTATAATGCTAAAGAGCCAATAACGTTACAAGTACATGCGTAAAAGTCGGGGTTAGGTGCAACGTTATTACAAAATCAGTTACCTGTAGCAATGGCATCCAAGGCACTTGACAGTACGCAGAGCAATTATGCAGTAATTGAAAAAGAGCTTCTGGCAATGTGCTTTGGATGTATTAGGTTCCATGAATATATATATGGTAAGGAAATCACTATTGAAACAGATCACAAACCGTTAGTTGCCATAATGTCGAAACCATTACATGACTTGTCAGCCAGGATGCAGTGCATGAGAATGCGGTTGCAAAACTATGATATAAAAGTGACATATGTTAAAGGGATCAATTTGTATTTTGCAGATACATTATCCAGGGCTCATACAACCAACACAGCCCCAAGACACCTGTTAGACACAGATATCTCAATAGCTGAGATCGAAATTGCACCAGGCGACACAGATACAATCGTAGCGGAAACGAAAAAAGATGAGACTCTGCGAGAAATAGAAAGACTCACATTAACAGGTTGGCCAGAACATTCTAATCAAGTAGTAGCCGCAGTAAAACCTTTTTTCACATACAGACACGAGATCACGAGACAAGGGGGACTCTTAATGAAAGACAATCGAATAATAATACCAAAGAATTTACAGCAAAATATTATAGATAAGATTCATGACTCTCACATGGGAATTGTAAGGTCTAAACAGTTGGCGAGGGATAATGTATTTTGGCCTGGGTTGAGCAGTCAGCTGGAGGATAAGATTTCTCGGTGTCACATATGTCAATGTTTCAGACACAAGCCGCACGCAGAACCGTTAATAAGCCATGTAGTACCGGACGTGCTGACTTATTCCATGTTAATAGCAAGAATTACATCATGATCATTGATTATTATAGCAAGTATCCAGAGGTCATTGAGTTGAAGTCGACTTCCAGTGCAGCTACAATAAGTGCAATGAAGGAAACATTTGCGCGGCATGGTATACCCAAGATCGTCGGGTCAGATAACGGTCCCCAGTTTCCAAGTGAGGAATATCACTGTTTCAGTAGGGAGTATGGGTTTGAAGCAGTGTACTCGAGTCCGATGCATGCACAAAGTAATGGACAGGTTGAGCGTACAATACAGACGATTAAAAGAATGATGAAAAAGGCTATCGTGGACAATAAGGATGTGAATATCATGTTGCTGAATGTAAGAAACACAACCAGTCAGTATATGAAGGCTTCGCCAGCACAGTTGTTAATGTCCCGAATGCTACGGTCTAGGATACCGACGGTTGAGGCAAATCTAAAACCCAAAAGACAGTCGTCAACGCATAAACAAATCGTCAAAAATCAGGAAAGGCAAAAAGATTACTTTAACAGTCGTGCACGAATTGAACATGTGAAACTAAATGTGGGGGATAAGATAAGGTATCTAGATTATAAGAAAGAGTGGGTCTCATGTATTGTTACACAGCAAGATGGGCAAGGAGGAAGAAGTTATGAGATTGAGAATAAAGACAAGCACAGAATACGAAGAAACAGACGATTCCTGTTTAAATGTCCAGACGTGACAGAGCGGTCGCCACAGCAGACCACAGTAGACAAACATCATGAAACAAAACAAGGTAGCGAGCCGTACAAAAAGCGATATGGGAGGGTGGTACGCCCTGTAATATGAATGAGGTGGTGGTGTTAGTTAATCTGGGATATGAACAACAAAGATAATGGTGAGCAGGTGTTGACTTGTGTTGGAGGTTGGAGTTGCAAAGAA
>CM059199.1:68574185-68678229 GCA_030323885.1 Branchipolynoe longqiensis | reverse complement strand
GAATAAAAACACCAAAAGCAAAATGCAATACCTTCCTCGCAGCATTCCATGCAGCGAGACAAGATAAATGCGTTAGACAAGCTTGAGAGGGAAATCCTTGCGTGCGAAATTGAATTGCACGCCAGATGGCGAGAATTGGCCGGGTGTGAGACAAACATTGCTCCAAACCCTGGCGTTACAGACTAAATGTTGGAGGCGATTCAATGGCAAGAGAGGCTAGGCCCCTCCAATAGTGTTAACGTAAATGCGTCTAACGCTTCCAGCAGTACTTCTGCTGCTAATCTGCCACAGGCTGAGCAAAATGCGCCTGCTGGCGCCCGTGCGGAAAACGTGAGCCCCGACTCCTTTGCTGCTTACCGCTTTACTGGTGCAGAGCAGGCACTCATTAAGTCCAACCCAGCAATTCGCTGGGCTGTAATGGAAGCTTCCAATATTACCCCTGGCATTGGCGCCTCGGCTGTACATCGGTCTCTATATTTGCACGACCGAAATATAAGTGTCCAAGAGCAGTACCAACCCACTAGGGTTACAGCTGTGGAAGTGCCCCCATTCGATGGTATTAACCAAGACTGGGAAACCTGGTGGGAAAAGTTCAGTAAGGCGATGTCAGTTAACATGTGGAATGAAACCAGCGCGTTAACGCGCCTTATCCATCTACTGCAGGATGGTCCTGGCCAACTAGCTGTGGATAGGTGGGAGCAAGATAATTGCGCCACCTTAGATGAGTTGGTGGAAGCACTGGCTTGGCAATTCAAGGGGATGGATCCCTTGTCTAAGTGGGAGCTCTTTGAAAAGAGATTCCAACGTCCGTCGGATTCAGCAAATTCCGTATATTACGGGATGATGCTGGAGTCAGATGCCAGGAAAGCTGGCCAAGGTTGTGGAATGTTGCGCAACTTAATCGCGCGCAAAACTGTTGCCGTGTTCATCAACGGTCTACGCGACCGAGAAGAATGCGACATGATTTTGAAACAATGGTCTCCGGGTAGACACACCATGGAGGACATTTATCAAATGTTAAGGGACCACGCGGCAAAAGCGCGCATGATCCCAAATAAATGCGCGGTGGCGGGAATCACTTCCGCCGTAGCAGACTTGTCATATGAAGACCCATATGATCAGGTAGATGCGGGTATCTGTGCCTTCAATGGCCAGGGTTCTCGACCCCATAATAATTGCCAGGAGCATTCCAGTAAAAGGGAATGGACGGGTAGGCGTCCACCGTATAACGCTGATATGCAGGGTAGACCCAATAGGGCGTTTCAAGGGAATCGTCCCAATCGCCCTAGGAACTCCGATCAGACAGAGTGTTTTAGATGCAGGGGCTTTGGCCATATGGCCTATGAATGCGCGTTACCGCAGCCTCGTTCCTTAGAACAGGCTATGGTAGATGGGGTCCGTAATGGATGCGACGATTCGCATCATGTGCCTGAAATCCTAGCTAGGCTACAAGCAGCTGGTAATAAAAGTATTGCACGCGAGAGCGCCAATATTGAGTGCACTGTTACAAACATTGCGCGCGGTGGCCAGCAAGTTGCGCCCGGCGGCCAGCAATTTGCGCCTGGCAGCAAGCAATTTGCGCCTGCCAGCAAAACTGTTGCTGCAGTACACAATGAATTGGGTTCGCCCGAGTTTATGGCCAGGGAGTGTTGTCAGCTATGGTTCTTCAGGGAAATCTTCCCAGCGCATCTGTTGAGAGTTGTGCTAAATCCGACTCGCACAATCTCTCCTCAGAGTTGTGCTGCACTGAAGGAAAACCTACTCGTATTAACGTCCGTCAGGTTTTCTTGGTGGGTATGCGGTCGTTGTGCTCACAAAAGGCGAGCCATGAACCAGACTTGTGCATGGACTATATATTGAAGAAAACCGGTCTGGACTTACACAACGTAGGAGAGCGAGACCAGTTTGCTATGAATATTTGTCCGCTTAGTGGAAAAAGAGCATTAGAGGATCCAAAGGATTCTTCCTTATTGACACCGGGGCAGCTATGTCCGTGATAGGAAAGAGTTTCTTTGATAATCTCAATTTCAATACGCATAATTTGGTTTCCGACGTGAAACCGCTGAGTGTTACTGGCCTAGTAATCCCACAATTTGGTTGTACGGATATCCCGCTGGGTATCGCCAATCAGATTTTTTACTTGTCAGTGTTAATAGTAGACATACCAGAAGATGGTATATTAGGGAGCGACTGGATGTCATTCTATGAGGCCAGTCTCTCCCCACATGACGAGACATATAGACGGGGAGGGTCAGTGTTTAATTGAACCCGACTCTGAAATGCTCAGTTCCATGGGAGTCACAGCAGCACCATCATTGATCAATAGGTCAAATGGGGCTGTTCTACGACTTCGTAACACCACAGATGACTGTGTCCATTTGCGACAGGGCCAAATTATTGGCAATGCAACAGAGGCCAGATCGCATGGTTCTATAGACAGTCCTACTGCTGCCATGGTGTTTGACTTGCTGAAAAGAGAACGCGGCGTCGAGGCATTTGGAGGATCCCCCAAACCGGTTTTTCCTGTCGACAGGACGCAATTTGCGGGCCTGCCCCAAATTCCGGACTTCATATTGTCCATGGCGGAGGCCACACATTTGGAACACATGGAGGATAAAATGAGAATCGCAGAATTCCTCTTTGAGTTTTGGGATATATTTGCGAAACCGGATGCTAAGCTGGGGTGGACTGATGTGGTGCAACACCATATAGACATCAGAGACAACGCCCCCTTTTGGATACCATACCGCAGATTAATGGACTCAAAGAAACAAGCCATGGAGGACGAAGTTGCCAAAATGATGGCAGCAGGAATTATTACGGACAGTACAAGTCCTTATAGTTCGCCTGTTCGCCTAGTTACCAAAAAGGATGGAACATGGCGATTTTGCATAGATTATCGCAAGTTAAATGCTATGACACGGAAAAATGTGTACCCCTTACCGCGGATAGACGAGAGCTTGGATAGTCTGGGAGGAAATAAGTGGTTCTGCACTTTGGATCTTCAATCTGGATACCATCAAGTCGCGATGCAACATGATGACCGGGAGAAAACGGCTTTCACGACCCATATAGGCCTATATGATTGGAAGGTAATGCCTTTTGGTCTATGTAATGCTCCTGCTACCTTTGAAAAAATGATGGCAGAAATGTTAAATGGCTTACTATTTACTCACTGTCTAGTCTATTTGGACGACATCATTATATTTGGCGACAGCGTGATTGCTTGTCGTAACAATTTACGGGAGGTTTTTCTGAGACTTCGCAAATTTCAACTAAAACTTAAACCATCCAAGTGCCACCTGTTTCGCCGGGAGGCAGAGTATTCAGGCCGTATTGTCTCTAGGGAAGGCATAAAAGCCGACCCAAGGAAGATTGAGGCTATAACCAATTTGCCTGCTCCTAAATCTCCAAAGGAGAAAGAAAGTTGACTGGGGTTTGCTTCCTATTATCGAGATTTCATCCCTCACTTTGCTAAGGTAGTCGCTCCCATACAGGACGTGGCTAATGTTAGCACGCAAGCCTTTGACTGGGGGGAACCCCAGGAATCGGCATTTATAAATTTAAAACGGTTATTCACAGAAACACCAGTGCTTGGTTATCCACGGCCAAGTGGGCAATTTATCTTGGACACTGACGCGAGCGCATTTGCTATAGCACGTGCGTTGAGTCAGATACAAGATGAAGTTGAAGTACCAATTACTTTCGCCAGCAACAGGTTAAGTGCCTTTCAACGGCGGTATTGTACCACCAAAAGGGAATTAATGGCGATCGTCATATATACTAAGAAATGGCGACATTATTTTTGGGATTCTGAATTCCAGATCCGTACTGACCACCACTCGCTGAAGTGGCTATTAAATTTTAAGGAGGCGGAAGGGATGATAGGACGTTGGTTGGCTTGGTTGTCTCAATTTGGCCTAACCAACATGCGGATTACCTATTGACCCGGCCCACAGCATAGTAACGCTGATGCGCTGAGTCGCATTCCTGTACGTCATTGTGGCATACCGGAATGTGACGATTGTGGTGCGCATACAGCGGTGGTTGCATCTATAGACTCAAATTCAGAAGATGAAAGCAATTTTAACTTCTGGACACAGGACAAATTGCATCAGGCTCAAGCAGCTGACGACACATGTTCGACAATAATCGCTTTGTTAAATGCGCACACAGTGAGGCCTCCTAACGATCTCACGAGTGCGGAAAATATGGAAACTATCAAGTTTTTAAACCAATGGGACCAGTTACTGTTGGTAGAGGGGTTGTTATGCAGGAATGCGCTCAACCGCGATTCCCTTACAACTCATCAACACATTGTTATTCCTTTCCTTCTGCGAGAGGAAATACTCACATTCTGTCACTGCCATAAGACTGCTGCGCATTTTGGGAGAGAACAAATTCTCGACAAAATACGCGCACAATATTATTGGCCAGGCATGAATTCTTGCGTGCGCGATTGGGTTAAAACCTGCCCAAAATGCGCTCTCATTAAACCAGGGCTGGGAATGGCTAAGATGCCATTACAGCAACAAATGACCGGCCAACGTTGGGGACGATTATCCTGTGACTTTGTCTCTGGATTTAAGCTTACTAGCCGGGGAAATTTGGTAATGTTGGTGGTACAGGACCATTTTACTAAATACGTACAAGTCTACCCGTTATTCAATCAAACGGCGGCAGTGGCCGTGCAAGCTTTAGTAGACAATTGGGTGCTTATTTTTGGTGCCCCCATTACATTACACTCTGATCAGGGAAGGGAGTTGGAGTTGGAGTTATTTCAGACTATGCTTAAACTTATAGGCTGCTATAAAACCCGCACAAACCCCTACTGTCCTAGGTCAAATGGGTTGGTTGAACGGTTTAACAGAACCTTAATTTCAGCTCTGGCCTGCATGGTAAATGAAGATCAGAGCAACTGGGATTTGCAAGCCAAATATGTAGCACATGCATATAATTGCAGCATACACGCAGCCACCGGGGTTACTCCAAATACGCTAGTGTTTGGGGAGGAATTGCGCCTACCCTGTGACTTACAATTTGGAGTGCTGAATAAACATTCGGACAATTCGTGCACACCGGCTTTCGTCCGATGACTGGAGTGTTGTTTCCACAATGCGTGCGGCAGAGTTTGTAATAACACGGGGAAAAGTATTCAAAGAAATACAAATTCTTATGGGAACGCCAACTTTCCCATATTTGTAGTGCAAGACTTGGTACTAAGATATCATGTTCCCACGGCACACATTAAACTTGGACCCAACTGGGACGGGCCTTGGAAAATTACTGAGGTCATATCTGATACAACGGTGGTAATTAGGACGGCCCTATCAGCCGCTCGTAAATCTAGCATGGGGCGTTTGAAATTGTACACTGGACGTGTTCCGGCTGACATGAAGGACGGTGATGAATTAATCAACGCTGCCTCTGCGCGGGAACCCGAGATGGTGCAATCTCCTGAGCTGACCCAGCTGTTGGCCTCTCCCACCCGGGGGGAGCCGATACCAGGGCTGAGCGACAGTTAAGGTCCATTAATTTATCCAGGGTGTGGGGCTATCAGGTTTGGGATAGCACCAGCCCACGTTAAATGTTATATCACAGCAATCATCTACATAATAATACTACAGTCATAATACAAAAACACCTGACTTAAATTTAAATTGGACATTTAAATAATCTCGAAATCCAACCATCTTGGCGGTATTGGGTATTGTTGTTCATGACAAGAATAAATCGACCTCTCATGTAGGTATATTAACTTGGATGGGAGGAAATATCATACAAGTTTGTTAACGGTGTATCCCTGTGTAAAAATTGCTGAACATCTACGCTACGAGCTAGTTTCCCTATGGGAATTACTGCCGTCAACTCTCTACATTTACAAGTAGAATACTTATTCAAGTGAATCATGGGTAAATATCACCCGATAAAACACGAGTTTAAGGGGATTTCTAATAAAAGTTATTTAAAAAGGTGGGCTAGGCCAGCTATCGATGGTTCAGCTATGGCCTAGACCAAATTAACATGCGTACCGAATAAAAACACCAAAAGCAAAATGCATACGTAAATTTAAATTTGTTACTAAAAGTTATTTAAAAAAGGTGGGCTAGGCCAGCTATCGATGGTCCAGCTATGGCCTAGACCAAATTAACATGCATACGGAATACAAACACCAGAAGCAAAATGCGTATGTAAATTTAGATTTTCACTAAAAGTTATTTAAAAGGTGTGCTAGACCAGCTATCGATGGTTCAGCTATGGTCTAGACCAAATTAACAAGCGGCCCGAATAATAATGTTAACCATTCGCAAAGGACAAAATAAAATAAAATAATATGTATATGACTAAAATTACTGGGTCACGGCCCGCACGCAGGAGGCGATGCATCAGGCCCACCTCTTCTTGGTGCCCCCCGTTGCGTGGACACCGTCCACCAATCGGTCGTAGTAGACCGCGCCCCCCATCTCCACGGTCTGCTCCCCGCACTCCATGTTCCGCCTCCAGAGAATTCGATTGTAGAGGGTCAGCGCGGTGTCGATGGCCTCCTGTGGGAAATAAAATGTGATAGTATTGGGGGAAATAAATCGATAAATAGACCCAATGCTATTCGAATGGGGACAGGGTGAGACAACCTAAATTATTAATCTAACTTGAGCCTTTCGTGTCAGGGTTTCTTTTCCACCACCGTGGAATGGACGACCCAGATGCTATTCGCATAATCAAAAAGAAATTGGGCATCCCAGGTAATTAATATAAATGGGGCCAAACGTGACAGGGTTCCTTTCCACCAGGGTGGAGCAAATGCTCACCTGATCCGCATGCGGAGTGGGGTGCGCGCGATGGTATGCCGCGTATTGGGGCGCCGTCCACCTCTGCCAGGCCGGTGTGGTGGTTTCAGCGGTTCCCGTGCTCAGAGGTGTCCCTAGCTTCTGCGCTGCTTCTGCGCATGTGCGGATTTCGCATCAACTCGGGTCACCTGAGCCACTTATTGGCGCATGCGCACATCCTACAAACTCGGGTCGAATAATCGAATACGCTTCTCCGCGCTTGGCTGGACAATCTTTTTTTTTTTTTTTTTTAATAACCGATAAAAATACAGCAAAATAGGATTTAAAGTAGTTTATGATGGCCCAGTTTACCTATATTTCCATTTAATTAATCTAAGTTATTCTTTTTATGCACATGGCACGTGTATTTGTCGACTCCACTCGCCGTGTTCTATTTGAATTTCTGACGACTCGGATGACCCGAGTCGCCCGGGTAGTGTTAATCGATTACGGCCATCCTTATTAGATTCTGACGCATGCGCAGAAGCGAGGGACACCTCTGAGCACGGGAACCCGCTGAAACCACCACTTGCCTCTTGTAGTAACCCTCTGTCCCAATCTTGGGCCGACAGCGGGACAACCGCTCCTCACATCAGCCCCATGGTGACTGAGGAGGCATTCACTTTGGTAACCAACAGGCGCCCGAAGGATAGTGATACGGAAGATGAGCCTACCCACTCATCATCAGGTAAGTCGGCTAATGTCACTCGACTTTCTCCAGCAGAGGCTGCTAGGCGTTCACCCCGCAGAAGGGCGTCTGAACATGTGGCCGCGTGCAACCCTTCCCCGTCGGCGCTGGAAGGAAAAGTAACTGCCCCAGCCTTAAAGGCATTGGGAAAGGAGTACGTGACGGATGATGAGGACCTACCTCAACCCGACCCAACTGCGGATCCACAATACAGGACGATGGCACTTCGTCTCGAACGGTTGGAACTAGGTGAGCTAAAATGGGATAGCGATATCCCAGTTGGTACTATCCCTGATCGGTATCCCCGTCTAGTAAATTGCGTGTACAATCGACGCACTCTTGGTTCTGTCCCTATTAAAAAGGCAGCTGAGTTGGGTATGTTGCAGGAATCTGTAATGGGAGTACAATATTTTGATCCTCCACGCCCTGAATGTAGATTAGCCATGTATATGTTGCCACCAACACCTACGGGCAGAAGCAAATTGCGCCTCCCCCCGATTCAATGGGAAGATGGGGAGGACTCCGATGTGGAAGACTGAGTCAAACCGGCCTTCAGCCTTACGTGTAGCAGCTCCACAATATCATTACTGCTGTCTGTGATTTGAATAAGACGTTGTATAGGCCTCATGATATTTCCCACTTGAAGTTTGTTAGGCATACTTTCCGCCCCAAAGACAAGTGTCAATTCTGTAAATATTTCCTGCAATGCGGCGTAGCAATGCCGGAACAGTTAAAACAACCCCACCGTCGCTATAGACGTTGGGATGTTATGGCTCGTCACATTTGTGAAGAGCATTTGTATACTGTGGCGAAATGGTCGTGTGACGACCACAGGTCCGCAGCTTGTCCATTTTCTAAGACAACAGGAAAACCCTTCTCCACTCACAGGAGGGGATTGATGTTACGCCATTTAATGTCGTACGGTATTTGCACCAAGGCGGGTCACAAGCGGCCCCAGTCCACCATTCGGAGACTGGCGTGTGTGGCTAAGGATCCGTCCTTGTCGGATAAGTGCAGGTACACCTACCATCCGGAAATCGCCATCCAACGCGGTCGCCAATCTCTCTCTGAGACTTTGCGGCTGCCAATGGCTGCGCACACGCTTGCTGTGTGCCTTTACGGCGGCGCCAGGCTCAACGAGAAGGTGTATTATGCTTCATGCAGACGCCGCCTCCAGGCCCAACCCGCAGTAGCTGCTAAGGCTATGCCGGTGCCCACCAAACCTGCTAAACACAAGGGCGCCAAACCACTGGATCCTGCACTGCCTACAGTAGGAACCGTATCTGCAGCAGTCCGTCACGACTTAAAGCGCCGGGCCATGGCGATGTCCGCCGCGCCTCAGCCCGAGGCACGGCCATCCACGAGTACGGACGCTTCCTTCCCGCCGGATTTATCCCCGGCAGCGAAGAAGCGGCTTATAGAGCGGTACAATTGCTTACCACCCTCAGTTCAGGAGGTGCTCGCGCATGACTCCGGCCCGGAGTCCATGGACGCCATGAACCTGTTCATGAACATGGTGGGACCCATGGCCACATTCTGCATTAATCGTCTGGATGCGGTCAAGGTGGCATACACCCAGACGATGTGGAATACGCTGAACATGGATTTTTAAAAAAAAACAGCGGCTGAAGAGAAAGCCAAAACCAAGGCACCGGAAGAAAGGTACCGCTTCATGATGACGCAGCACGATAGGCAGCTGCGCAAATGGGAGGAGATGAACATGAAATTCAACTTCACCTTTGGCATGTCGGCGCTGGAATGGGATGGGACTCCAGAGGCTCTGGACCTATCCAGGTTTCCAAAGTCCAAGCTTCGTGTTTACCTTCCCGAGGGGGAGGAAATCGCGCAGGTCACCGCTGCCGGTGACCATGCCATGACGGCGTCAGAGGAGCCTACTACTTCTACTGCACCGCCTGCGGTACCATGTTGGATCCCGGGGAGCCGCAAAGATGTTCCTCTGGGACCCTACGTCGCCCCTATGGAAACCGCGCCTCCTGCGGTTTCCCACAAAGGGAAAACTACGTCACCCAAGGGTGAGTCAACAATGGCTAGCCCGGAGTTGCTACCGCCAACCCTCAGTCCCCAGCCACCTAGTAGGGCGACAATCATCGGCCCAAGTAGCATTGAGTCTACTCTGGGGAAATTTGCGGCCGCCTACCAACTCGACGATGTGGCGGCCGAAAGCGTATGCGCGCCTGCACAGGCGGCGGCGCAACCTTCAACGTCGTTGGCCACGCCGCCCGACGCCAGCAAGGATTTAATGTCCTTGTCTCCATTTACTCTGCTGGAAACCACTGAGGGACTCGCACCCCTCAGCGAAAACCCGCTTGTTTTTACCTCCGACGAGGAGGGCGAACTGTTGGATGCCTTTTCCGACGTTACCGTCTGCACAGACCCGATGGATATAGGTGAGTCCTTGGGGGTATTGGTGGACTATGCATCCTCCTGCGCGCCCGGGGTAGAGGAACCCAAGAAGGGGTCGGTCCACTGATGGGTAAAATCCTGAGTTCATTTAAAAAAAATAAAATAAAAATATATATATATGAATGAATAAATACTGTTGTTATTACCACCTGACGGTGTACTGTCATTCAATACAGCGCAACGTAGATAGGCTTAGCCTATGGCTATAACGTATCCTCCTCCGCTATAATACGTAATCATAGAAATATTGCTGACAAATAGAATATTCATACGTATATAAATATATGTATCCCATACATAGGTTTAGCCTATGGCTATCGCTTATCCTGTTTAATTATAATACGTAAACATAAAATATTGCTAACCCATACAATATAGTAATGCATACCAGTTTATGTCTCCAGTGCAGGCTCGGCCTATCATTGTTAAGTAATTAATAAATAACACTAAATAATTATTTCAGTCAATATTCTAAATTGGGGGCTATATCAATAGGGCAATAATTATTCCAAATTAACCATCCTAATCATAGAAAATTATTTCTAGATAGTCTGATCCTCTGTTAATCATTTCGTTATGTATTAATGTTCTCTCTTTCCTTCCACTTCCATATGCATATGTTCACAATATTACACCGTGCCCGGGAGCCACGGCTACCACCAACAGTCATGCGCGGGTTTCGCGGGGGAGCAGCAGGCGCATTCCAGGACCACACCCACCCCCATCAACCAAGGCGCGGCACGCATTGGACCTGGAAGACGTACCCCCGCAAACCCAGCCATCGCCATCTCTCGCTCCAGGGCACCACATCGGGTATCGTTGGGGGCACATAGACATTCAGGATTTTCAGGTAGGGCATAAATTGAAAATTGTATTATTTGGAATTAAAACAACTACACCAATCTTTTCACACCCCGCATCTAAACATCCTATCATTAATTATAACAGAGGATCAGATATACCGATTTCATAATCGCTCACTTAGCTAATAAACCTTTCCATTATACCTAGTTAGTCATATGTTTTCTCTGAGGGTAACAGCTTGTTAGTAGAAAATCTGATTGTAACAGGCAGTTTATGAATTACAATTAAATTGGGGATCACTAAAAATATAACACAAATAGTAATATACTCATAAAAATATTCATAAAATTATGAACAACTCTAGGCCTAGTGGGGAGGAGGAATCCTTGTTATAAATACCATATTCCAAATTATTTACGTCCAGGAAGAGCGTTATAATAAATCTATGTTCCAAATTGAGCACAAGATTAACTCCTTAGTTCCTTGAAAAAGTAAATTAACAAAAAAAAAATACCATCAAGATAAAACCTCACCCATCTATATCAGGCCAAGGGTAAGAAAACAAAATCATAAGATGGTACTATTCCAAATTTGCACACGCGCAACACATTCAGCTATTTCCATGCTACAACAAAATAAATTTACCACTGGCGATTTGTTGATGGGTACGCATTTCCTTGTACGCGCAAATGCCTCTCGCAGGCCCGCAATTGGCGAGTGTTACTGCTGGTACTCCTTGCAAGTTGAATGCATTAAGGAATGTTCTTTGGTATTCCTCGCTAGGTTCTACGTTGCTCTGAATATTAAAAGTACTTAAATCACCAATGTTCGCCACCTTTTGATATTCCTATGGAGTAGATATTTGTTTAACCGTGTGAGTCTTCCCTATCCGCATTTGAATAAAGTCACTAGCCTTTCAACTTTCTAATAATACGCGTAAGGTAATGTGCATGTGCGCATGTGGTTTAATAAGTATATCTAGTGAGGCAACTGTCCTTTCAACTTTCTATTAATACGCGCATGTGATGTAATAAGTATATTTAACCTAATACTTATCTTTATTAAAGCCACCCCAGATAGCACACAACCGTCGGCCCGACGGCGTCGCTCCGTCGGCCCGACGTGGAAACCGCCGTCGGGCCGACGCTTTGTCCAACCTCCCGCCGTTGACTCGAGGGCGGATCCCGCCGTCGAGTCAACGGCGGAAACCGCCGATGAGCCGATGGCGACAAAACAACGTCGGCCCGACGGCGACAAATGCCGTCGGGCCGACAGAACATATTTATTCAAAATCAATAGAAAACCTTATAAATTTAATATAATATTCATTCTACTGGCCTAACTGGGTGCCTCGTCCTCCTGTAGGTAGCCGATGAGTCGGATGACCTCCTCTGGTTGGACAGTGCAACAATATTAGTTTTATTCAAAATTAATAGAAATCGAGAACCCTAACCTTATAAATTTAATATAATATTTTTGGTAACGATATTGTCTATATATGTGTACCAAGCAATTTGTTTCTACGCGATGTGGTTGTAGAGATATTTTCCTTTTTCTGTATGGGTTAGGGTTAGGGTTAGGGTTAGGGTTAGGGTTAGTGCTTAATTAAATACAGAAAAAGTGAAATATCTCTACAACCACACCACATAGAAACAAATCGCTTGGTACACATAGAGACAACATCGTTACCAAAAAGACTATATTAAATTGATATGGTTAGGGTTCTTGATATCTATTAATTTTGAATAAAACTAATATTTTGCACCTGTACGTATTGACACTATAGTGACAGTGTCTTCTCGGAAAAAAACAAGATGGCGGTCCTTCGTCAACATTCCTTACCGGGAATTCAAATCGTACTAACACGATTAATTGAATTAATACATCGTAATAAATTACAAAACTTTTACAAAATAATCTATACATATTAATAAACAAACCTGTTAAATAATTCCTTAAAATTCCTGCGATTTCGGGAGTTAGTGGTTGAAAAAGAACGCTGCTCAACGATCGCACGTGTTCCGCTGGCAACTCGAGCCGGAAACCATATTTAACGAATGGTAGACAGGAAGTGTGAACACTTATTTGTCACTCTTTTTTTTTTGTACATTAGTTGTCCCAAGCAGGGGAAATCTCAGATGTGGAAAATGAATGCAAACCAGCGGCAAACCACCACCGTCGGCGCGACGTTGGCTCGACGGTGGCCGACATGTGGAAAATGAATGCAAACCTTGAAACCAGCGGCGGCCCACCACCGTCGGCCTGACGATGGCTCGACCGTGGCTCAGATGTGGAAAATGAATGCAAACCAGCGGCGGCCCACCACCGACAGCCCGACGGTGGCCCGACGGTGGTTCGAATGTTGAAAGGGATTGAAAACCAATGTCGGACCACCACCGTCGGCCCGACGGTGGCCCGACGGTGGAAAGTCGATGCCGACGGTGCGACCAATAGCCGACGTCGGCCCGACGGCTGTATGCTATCTGGGACTGTCCTTCCACCTTTATGTACGGTAATGCGCCTGTGCGCAGGTAATGTCATAAGTATATTTAACTTAATACTTATCTTTATTAAAGCCACTGTCATATCAACTTTATATTAATACGCGTACGGTAATGCGCCTGTGCGCATTTGGTTTAATACTTATATTTAGTAAGGAATTATTTGGTCGAAACGAAGCTCACTTGGCTGGCTTTCACTTCTTCCATTCGTGGGTACTCACTCCAGGTCTCCCCCTTTTGAGTTTAGCATTATAATGCCCACAGAGACGTGTTCCGTAGTGTCTCTTCCATTCCTTACTAAGGCCATGCTCATACCGACGGGACCATAATACGCGTAAGGTAATGCGCCTGTGCGCATGTGATGTAATAAGTATATTTAACTTAATACTTATCTTTATTAAAGCCACTGTCCTTCCACCTTTATATTAATATACGTACGGTGATGCGCCTGTGCACATGTAATGTAATAAGTATATTTAACTTAATACTTATATTTTTTAAAGCCACTGTCCTTACAACTTTATATTAATATGCGTATGGTAATGCGCCTGTGCACATTTGGTTTAATACTTAAATTTAGTAAGGAATTATTTGGTCATAACGAAGCTCACTTGGCTGGCTTTCACTTCTTCCATTCGTGGGTACTCACTCCAGGTCTCCCCCTTTTGAGTTTAGCATTATAATGCACACAGAGACGTGTTCCGTAGTGTCTCTTCCATTCCTTACTAAGGCCACGGTCATACCAACGGGACCATAATACACGCAAGGTAATGCGCCTGTGCGCATGTGATGTAATAAGTATATTTAACTTAATACTTATCTTTATTAAAGACACTGTCCTTCCACCTTTATATTAATACGCGTACGGTAATGCGCCTGTGCGCATGTAATGTAATAAGTATATTTAACTTACTACTTATCTTTATTAAAGACACTGTCCTTCCACCTTTATATTAATACGCATACGGTAATGCGCTTGTGCGCAGGTAATGTCATATGTATATTTAACTTAATACTTATATTTATTAAAGCCACCGTCATATAAACTTTATATTAATATGCGTACGGTAATGCGCCTGTGTGTGTTTGGTTTAATACTTATATTTAGTAAGGAATTATTTGGTCGAAACGAAGCTCACTTGGCTGGCTTTCACTTTTTGCCTTCATGCGTACCAACCTCAAGTACGGTTAGAAAGAGTCAGGAGTTCTTCCTTTTCCTTGGAATATAGCATTTCTTCTCTCCCTAGAAAGGTCTGCGTTCTCCTTGGCTGGTTTTCACTTCTCGCATTCATGCGTACCAACCTCAAGTATGGTTAGAAAGTGTCAGGAGTTCTTCCTTTTCCTTGGAATTTCTTTCTTTCCTGCAAATGTCCTGATACCACCATAGGGATAAGTCGAGAGTTCATTCACATGGAATGCAGCATTTCTTCTCTCTCCCGAGAAAGGTCCGCGTTCTGCTTGGCTGATTTTCTCTTCTCGCATTCATGCATACCAACCTCGTGTACGGTTAGAAAGAGTCAGGAGTTCTTCCTTTTCCTTGTATTGTAGCATTTCTTCTCTCTCCCGAGAAAGGTCTGCGTTCTCCTTGGCTGGTTTTCTCTTCTCGCATTCATGTGTACCAACCTCAAGTACGGTTAGAAAGAGTCAGGAGTTCTTCCTTTTCCTTGTTATGTAGCATTTCTTCTCTCCCGAGAAAGGTCTGCGTTCTCCTTGGCTGGTTTTCTCTTCTCGCATTCATGTGTACCAACCTCAAGTACGGTTAGAAAGAGTCAGGAGTTCTTCCTTTTCCTTGGAATGTAGCATTTCTTCTCTCTCCCGAGAAATGTCTGCGTTCTCCTTGACTGATTTTCTCTTCTCGCATTCATGCATACCAACCTCAAGTATGGTTAGAAAGAGTCAGGAGTTCTTCCTTTTCCTTGGAATGTAGCATTTCTTCTCTCCCGAGAAAGGTCTGCGTTATCCTTGGCTGGTTTTCTCTTCTTGCATTCATGTGTACCAACCTCAAGTACAGTTAGAAAGAGTCAGGAGTTCTTCCTTTTCCTTGGAATGTAGCATTTCTTCTCTCCCAAGAAAGGTCCGCATTCTCCTTGGCTGATTTTCTCTTCTCGCATTCATGCGTACCAACCTCAGGTATGGTTAGAAAGAGTCAGGAGTTCTTCCTTGTCCTTGGAATGTATTCCGATGTATTTCTTTCCGCAAATGTCTTGATACCACCATAGGGATAAGTCAAGAGTTCATTCACCTCGAATGCAGCATTCCTTCTCTCCCGAAAAAGGTCCGCGTTCTCCTTGGCTGGTTTTCTCTTCTCGCATTCATGCGTACCAACCTCAAGTATGGTTAGAAAGAGTCAGGAGTTCTTCCTTTTCCTTGGAATGTAGCATTTCTTCTCTCCCGAGGAAGGTCCGCGTTCTCCTTGGCTGGTTTTCTCTTCTCGCATTCATGCGTACCAACCTCAAGTACAGCTAGAAAGAGTCAGGAGTTCTTCCTTTTCCTTGGAATTTATTTCTTTCCTGCAAATGTCCTGATACCACCATAGGGATAAGTCGAGATTTCATTCACATGGAATGCAGCATTTCTTCTCTCTCACGAGAAAGCTCCGCGTAGCCTCTGGGTGCTTTGAGTACTCATCGCTCTCATCATCCTTCAGTACACTGTCAGGTTTCTTCGTATTAACATCTGTCTTCGCGCTCTTGGTGATCACCTCTTTTCGGGCACTGGTTGATAGAAAGGACTTTGCACACTCATCCTCCTTTGTGAGTTCCTTGGTGGGCTTCACATGTCTTCGCTTGGCCTGAAGGATTATGCGTGGAATTGCTCCCTCAGATATGGCCACCTTATTCGGAACCTCTTCCGACTTGAACGCCACCGATGGTGACATCTGCAGCACATGAAGGGATCTTCCTAAATGTACCTTTTGGGTTATTTCAAAATAAGTTGCCACTTTTCCCCGTTAGGAAAGTTTAAATGAGCCAGTATGGGAGGTTGTTTAAAGGAATCGAGATATGCCATAAGTTCTTCACCTTCCTTGGGTTTTCCACTTTTCCAAGTGTGTCATATTGGCCTAACTGATTCCCTGCTGTACAACCAATATACCTATAATATAGAACTTACAATATTACAATGTTGCCGCAAAGTGAACATAGCAGGCATATAATATATACAAAATATATACAAACCAAGGTGGCGTGAGTTTTACGAGATAATAATAAGAGTGTGTGATTTAAATAAACCCTGCATATTGCATAGCCCAGTCATGAAATCCCCAGAATTCAAGAAAAGTCTGGACTTCTCGAATGCAACATTTCTTCTCTCCCGAGAAAGGTCTGCGTTCTCCTTGGCTGGTTTTCTCTTCTCGCATTCATGCGTACCAACCTCAAGTACGGTTAGAAAGAGTCAGGAGTTCTTCCTTTTCCTTGGAATGTAGCATTTCTTCTCTCCCGAGAAAGGTCTGCGTTCTCCTTGGCTGGTTTTCTCTTCTCGCATTCCTGCATACCAACCTCAAGTACGGTTAGAAAGAGTCAGGAGTTCTTCCTTTTCCTCGGTTTTGCCACTTTTCCATAGGACGTGTACGGGTATGTGCCTGTGCGCATCTAGTGTGATAAGTATATCGATTGGAGTATGTATATAGTTGAAACGAAGCTCAATTGGCTGGCTTTCCCCTCTTCCATTCGTTGGTACTCACTTCAGGTCTACCCTTTTGAGTTTAGCATTATAATGCACACAGAGATTTGTTCCGTTGTGTCTCTACCATTCCTTACTAAAGCCACGGTCATACCAACTTGACAATAATATGCGTACGGTAATGTGCCTGTGCGCATGTAATGTAATAAGTATAGGTAACTTAATACTTATATTTATTAAAGCCACTGTCCTTCCAACTGTACAATAATATGTGTATGGTAATGTAAACTTTATATTAATACGCGTAGGGTAATGTGCATGTGCGCATGTGGTTTAATAAGTATATCTAGTGAGGCAACTGTCTTTTCAACTTTCTATTAATATGCGTAAGGTAATGCACCTGTGCGCAGGTAATGTCATAAGTATATTTAACTTAATACTTATATTTATTAAAGCCACCGTCATTTCAACTTTATCGTAATACGTCATTTCGACTTTATAATAATACACATCCTTTTATAAGGAGTTTGTCCATTAATATAGGTTAACTATTATACCATTGCTCAAGTTAAAATGTGTTGGTAAATTTAATGAAAGGAATTTTCACGGGAATGTAGCTTCCGACGTGGTGCTCGCATATATGGCGAAAGACCCGTTGGAGCTAGGGATATAGGTCTTGCGGCCTAAGTTGTATAAAGTCGTATAGATTCTAACTTAAAATAATGAGCGAAACACTGCCAGTGCATGCTACGTGCGCATATTGCGTATGGGCCGCGCGCAGGCATTTTGAGTATAGACCTGGCAGTTGGTCAGACACTCGTGAGCGCAACATTGTATTCGATATTGGAGGGTGGTTGCCCAAGTAGATGGTGTAGTTGGACTTGCTGTTGGATTGCTATTGCATAGTTGAAGGGGTGAAAGACTATCTTTTATAATGAAGTATGGTAAATTATCGAAAGGGAAGCAATTTGCGCGCTCGCACAATTTGCGCGCCCAGGCATATTGCTTCCGTCCTACTATTCTGTACACTTTCTGTTGGGGTCTATGCCATAGCTGCAACACCGATAGCGGGCATAGCCCAACCCCTAAATCGCCTATTATGAGGATTTAGAAAGCCTAGTATACGCGATTCGCGCACTATCGTGCTAGCATTGATCTGCTGTTTTTGGGGGTTCAGCATTTAGGATGCGCGAGGCATTGACGTTACCTGGTCGGGAGTGAGTCGTGGTGCGGTGCCCCAATTGGGAAAATCCGCCGGGAGTATGTGATTATACGGGGCCCACATAGGATATCCCATCGGGAGTACCACGGCTTACGGTGCCCAATTTGACTTTACGGTCGGGAGTATAATCTGAGTATACGGTGCCCAAACAGTAAGATCCGGTTGGGAGTATTGTGGGGTGTAAGTCAATTTTTCTGTAACTTAATGTTTTTTATTGTGTGCTTTAATATATCTAGTCTCCCCATTTTTTCTAGCCCACGACATAGCCAAGGGTGGTACGCAAAAATGTGCAGTGGCGTTTTAAATTCAAACATTGTAACTATATACCCCTAAATGCTGCCCAGCGGGAGAAAAATGTGGAGTGGGGTTTAATATTTCATGTATTGCAACTCTTCGAGAAAGCGCTAGCAACTCGGGTTAATCACCCCATTTTATCGATATATTCCGTTCTACATCGGATATATCTCTCTGCCATATTGCATTTACACAAGCGATCATCCATCTTTGGATCATCGGCTGTGGACATTGCGGTTTGCAGTTTATTTTCGCACGCAGTTTATTTTCGCAAGCGATCATCCATCTGTGGATCATTGGCTGTGAATATTGCAGTTTAAAGTTAATTTAAATGTTATTGTCGGCATGCAAGATCAAGATGAAGAAAATTCCGGCCAGCAGTAATTTTCTCGCAGCAGCGTCGCCTTCGAGAAGTCCATCCAGGAGTCTATTTTGGGCTAGATCCCGTTAGGTCGGCGGTGCTCCAGGCCAGGGCGGTGGTTGTATTAGCATGTTATTATCATTGAGCGGGCTCGCGACTTTGCTCCTATATGCCTTTCTTGGGAGCTTGTTTTTTTTTGCATGAATATTGACGATTATTTATGGTTTTATTCGGTCTTTATATGTAATAAACACAAAAATAAGTTGGACAGAACTATGCATCAAAAAAGATAATGAATTTTAATAACATGGGTCGTAATGCTCGCATTGCGGTTGATTTGTGGTAGGGGAGGAGGACCCCCCCCCCCTCCCTCTTCCCTCCTCCCTCCGCTGCCGCTCTGACGCAACCCCCCCCCCTCTCGCCAGCCTTATAAACCGGCCGCCTAGCTGCTCTCAGCCACTCGCCTCTCATCACTCTCCTGGAGGACTCACTTTTTCTTTGGCTCTCTCTCCTCCCCGTCTCCGCGACGCCTCGCGTGCCTACGCGCCTCCGCGACTTCACTTCCACAGCATCATGCCTACCGCAGCACGAGGACGGAGCCGCGCCGCCGGCCGCCACGGGGCGCGCCGGGGGAGGAGCGCATCCAGCTCCTCTCACGATGTCGCATCTGCGACATCGGCCCCAGCCTCCAATCCGAGGCGACCTCCTGGGCCACCTCAGTCCACAGCGCATGGATGCCCAGGCCGCCGCCATGGAGGCGCAGACAGCCTCCATGAATCACCTCACCACCCTCGTGCAGTCCATGGCCGCCGCCCCTCCTCGGGTCACCGCCCTGGCGCCCTCTGTGGTGGATCGCCTCGCCGAGCTCCTCCAGGACCTTACCTCTGGGACGACGGGGGCGGCCTGCCTCATGCCAGCCCCCGGACGCTCGCCCCAAGACGTACACCCCACCTACAGCCGCTACAGCAGTCAGAGCCTCTACTCCACCCAACAGGCCGCCTCCGCGGCCCGCCTCCCTGCCGCCCCTCGCGCCGCCCTCGACCACTCCCCAGCTCGGCCGCTGAGGCGGTGCGGGACATCCCGGAGTCGGCCGAGGCGCAGAACACGGGACGACGAAAAGGTAATCCCTCGGGGTATATATTTCCTAACGACCTCATAGAGAGGGGGGCCGAGGGGAAGGCAGTGAAAACGGGCGAGGCCACCATGGAGGAATACAACCTCACCCTCCGGATGCTTGAGTTGCATCCGGCCTTCCCCTCGGACTCCCTCCCAGGACTACTCCACCACAACCTCACGGTGCTAAGAGACTGCGTCACCCATCCGTGGCCGACCGTCCGGCGCTACTCTGGGAGCATATTCGCCTGGATCGCCGACGGACGGCTACTGGATGAGTGGCTCGACCAGTCGCCATCAACACCCACCGGATGGACATGATCACCACCCCCACAAGCGCTCCCGGAGGAGTCAGAGCATTAGCCCGTCGGGCCGCAGCCCGATCAGCCGCCCCCCAGCCCAGAGTCGTCCAATCAGCCGACCCCCGCACCCTCTACACCCGCGAGGCCTACGGGACCCCCGGCTCGCCTGGAACAGGGATCCCGCCTCGTGCGACCTCGTCCCGGCCGCCGAGGTGCACGGAGACCAGGGGGCGCGCAAAAGGCACGCCTGCGCATATTGTGCGAACGTGCGCCGCATGCTTACGGCCCATAATGAGGCTGTCTGTTTTACGAAACGCACCCGGGACCGCGCCTCAGGCGCCCTCGCGATGACCTCGCTGGATTTTTAGTCCGGCGGCTGCGACCCACCCCTCGGCCACCCCCGCCCCTCCCACCCCCCGCCCAACCCCACCACGGACCCCCGCCCCCCGCCACCAGGTCTGCCATCAGAGACCCCCGCCGCCAGACTCGCCACCGCTCTGATGATGTCATCAGAGACTCCGCCCCCCGCCACACTACACCCATCATCCACGCCAACCGCCGCGCACCGGACACTCCCTGGAGGAGACCGGATGCTGCCGGCCACAACTTCCACCGCTCAACCCCCGATACCCGAACCATGCCAACCGCACCCCTCACATCTCACCCCCCCTCACAGCCCCTGCCACTTCAAGTGGC
Organism: Branchipolynoe longqiensis; assembly: GCA_030323885.1. Taxonomy (NCBI): domain Eukaryota; kingdom Metazoa; phylum Annelida; class Polychaeta; order Phyllodocida; family Polynoidae; genus Branchipolynoe; species Branchipolynoe longqiensis. The sequence continues at coordinate 68,657,376 of CM059199.1, read as the reverse complement.
CGTCACATCTCTGCCGCACCCCGCACCCCAGGGCACCCCCGCCGCACCCCTCAGAACTATGCCGCCACCACCCCTCATATCCAAGCCGCCAGCCCCCCCCTGCCACCCCTCACATCCAAGCCGACAGACTCACACCCCCCGCCAGGTCTCACCGCTCCACCCACCGCCCCCGCCGCCCCCGCCGCCGCCCCTGCCACCGCCCCCGCCACCGCCCCTACGCCCCCGGGCCCGGTGATACCGCATATATCCACCACCTTCCCGACTTCGACGTCGACCCCCGCCCCCACCCCCCCCACCACCACCCACCCCCACCTCGACTCATGCACCACCCCCTCTGCCCGAGACTTTGACTCCCCCTCTCCCACACACACAGAACCTCCTCCCTCGCCCCCACCCCCCCGCCCCCTCAGCACCCAACAGGGACCACTCCCCTCCCCCCCGCCCCCGCCCCCCCTCCCCGGCGCCCTCGGAGAGCCTATGCCGAGGTCATCAGCCCCGCCCTCCAGGAAACCCTCCCCCGGCGCCCCTCCTGCGGCCCCAGCCCCCACCCCCACGCCTACCACCCCACCCTCCTCTCCATATGTCCCCACCTTTCAGGCGCGGCCTGGAGCTCCCACCCCACCTTCTCCAGGGCCTACGACACCCTCCGTGCTGCCGGCCTCCCCAACTTTTTGGCTGCCCGCATCCCCCTCACCTCAGCCCTCCACATCCCCGCATGGAGAAGCCGCCTCCGGGACTACCACGATAAGGACCGCGTGGACCTCCTCGAGTTTGGCTTCCCTGCGAACTACTCCCCGCCCCACCTACACAAACCACCGGGAAGCCCCGGGGCACCTAGTCCACCTCCGGGACTTCATATCCACAGAGCTCGCCCATGGGGCTCTCGCCGGCCCCTTCCTAGCTCCCCCGTTCACCCCCTGGACACAGGTCTCCCCGATGATGACCCGCCCCAAATCCGACCCGGGAAAGAGGCGGGTCATCGTCAATCTCTCATACCCTCCCGGAGGCAGGGTAAACGCGGGGATACCCCAACATGAATACCTCGGGATCCCCCATGCCTACAGGCTCCCATCTGTCGCCGACCTGGGGCACCGCCTCGTTCACGAGGGCACGGGGGCCTACATCTGGACGGCCGATATCTCCGGGGCCTACCGCCAGCTGCACGCTGACCCTCTCTCCTGCCCTCTCTTCGGGGTCACCTTTGAGGGGGCCACATACGTCGACCTCGCCCTCCCCTCCGGATGCCGATCCTCGGGCGCCGCCTGCGTCAGGGTCACCGTGGCGGTGGCCTGGATCCTCCGGCGGGAGGGCTACCACGCCCTCGTCTACGTGGACGATTTTGTCGGGTGTGAGCTGACCTACCTTAGCGCCCGCCAGGCCTTCGAGGGCTTCATTGCCCTCGTCGGCGCCCTCGGCCTGGAGGTCGCCTCAGGTAAATGCCACCCTCTGGCGGTGCGGGTCTCCTGGCTCGGCTTCGCCATGATGATCTGCATCGCCCCTGACAAGGTAGATGAGCTTGTGGCCGACTGTGAGGCCCGAGTCGCGGCCCCCACCCTCGGGTGCCAGGCCCTCCAGAGCGTCCTTGGCTGCCTCAACCACGTCGGCAGCTGCGTCCTCCCCGCGAGGAAGTTCATGGCCCGCCTCCTCGCGGCGCTGCACAGCTGCCACAGGTTCGCCACCATCACCCTCGGGGACGAAGCCCTCCGGGACCTGGCCTGGTTCGCGGCATATGGACGCGCCTCCAACGGCCTCCATCTCCTCCGCGCGCCGGTCACCCAGAGGGTCGTCATTGAGTGCGACTCCTGCCTCACCGGCGGGGGCGCATACTCTTCAACCCTGTGCTACGCCCGAAGGTATTCCAAGGACTTCCGCACTCGCTTTCCCAGCATTCACAAGCTCGAGGCGGTCAACCTCGTCGTTGCCCTCCGCGCCCTCCTCCCCGTCGATGTCGCCGGAGCCAATGTGGTCATTAATACCGATAACATGGCCTCCGCCGGCGCCCTCGACTCTGGGAGGGTGCGCGACCCTACCCTTGGGACGTGCGCGAGGGAACTCTGGCTCATGGCGGCCGAGGCTTGCTTCGAGGTTACCATCCTTCACAAGACCGGCACCGACCTCGCCGACGCCCTCAGCCGCGCCCAACTAACCGGGCGCTGGGCCTCTGTGGCCCGAGACGATGTCGTCCACCTCGGGCTTGCATACACCTATGCAAACCATGACTAGTTCCCTTATAACCCCGGGCTTTAACTACAGGCTACACTGACACCGAGATCGCCGCCATGGATGGACACCGCCTCGCCTCCCTCGCCCCGTCCACCTGGAGGAACCGCCGCCGCCAGGCCCAAGGATATGTCGAGTTCGCCTCGGGCCACTGGGATCCTCTGGCTCCCACCCCCTTTGACGTGGCCACCTACACCGCCTCGCTCTATGCCCGCCGCATCACCCCGGCCTCGATTCGGTACTCCATCTCCGGGGCGCGCTCCTGGCTTGAGGCGGCTGCTGAGGGGGCGAGCTGGCGTCCGGTCACGTCCCCCACCCGGCGCCCCCTCTCACGCCTGCCTGCCTCGCTGGCGTCGCCCCACATCTCGCCCTTGCCGGGCCCTCTAGCGTCGTCCCTCGTGCCGCCCTGCTCCTCGGGTACTATGGGATGCTGAGGCAGTCCAGCCTGCTCTCCCCTTCCCCCGAGGTCTGGGGCAGGCCACACTCCATCACCCGAGCTGAGGTCGCCCCCGCCCCCGGGGCCCTCCGAGTTAGCCTCCGGAGCTCGAAGACCATCAGACTTCCCTCGGGGGCGGTGGCGCTCTTCATCCCAGCCTCGCCCGGGCACCCACTCTGCCCCGTGGCGGCATGGGACGCCTCCACCGCCCTGGTGCCAGCCTTAGACGATGACCCCGCCTTCATCCTGCCCTCGGGCCGCCCTCTCGACCCGCGGACCCTGACATCCATACTATGCGGTGCCCTCCGGGCCCTCAGGGTGCCCTTCCCGGATGGCTACACCCTGCACAGCCTTTGCCGGGGAGCCGCCCAGGCTTGCCACCATGCCGGGGTGCCCCTGGAGGACATAATGGCCTAGGGTACCTGGACATCCGAAGCCATGCACGCATACGTCCCTCTGATCACCCCCTCGGGCGCCCCTCGAGCCCTCTCCTTCGTTTTGGTGGAGGGCTCTTTGGGGTCCCTCCCCCCATGATTGACACTGACCTCAGGTCCTTGATGACTTTCACATGTTACGACATTGTACCTCATATTAATACTGTTTCATTACCCTGATTGCTGTTAATTGTTCATTATCCTGATTGCTATTAATTAATTATCTAATATTGTCCTATTTCTCATATTTTCTGCACTTGACCTTACTGTAGATTAACCGCTATGGGAAACCTGATATTCGATTGCTTTATATGTAATTAAGGGCCTTATGCCTAAGCAAGCCTTATGCAGTTATTCTACCCATCTACGGGAATATTACAATAACACATTAACAGAATTAACGTAGTGTTACTTTAGGGCGGAATTTACAACATTCACATAGACTGATTATCAGTGACAGCGACAGCATCCCTAGCTGGACACATACTTCTGGAATAATTCCGTAACATTAATAATACCCCAAGATGTGAAGCGGGCAGCCAGTTAGTTGAAATAACCTAATTTATTGATCTATATATACCTTAGGCCGATAAATGTGTGTGATGGCAAATTGTGTATGTAGACGAAACTCTGGCTATCCGCCCGTAGCACTGGGAGGACACCGACGGCAACTGACTACCTGCAGACGGGAGGAGGAGCCGCACCAGCCCGCGGCAGGCCTTGGAAATTTACATGGAAAATATTACATAATATTACATGAAATTAACTTGTTGGCTCGCCTTATAGCGGGGGTCGAATAGCCGAACGGTTAAACTATGTTATATACATTGATTTGATCTCTTGCCTCATGGCTGTTGCTGGCCTGAAAACGAATCACTCTATTCTAGCAACGGTCATTCATAAAATGAAGCAACTGACAACGGATGAATATGACATCCACCTGTGCTGGGTGCCTGGCGATGCCGGCATACAAGGAAACGAATGAGCTGATCGGGCTGCGAAGAAGGCCCTGAACTGTGATCTTGAACCATGTCTGATTCCTCACTCTGATCTGAAACCACTAATAGCCACCCACATAAAGTCCAAATGGCAACATGAGTGGGATGAAAACATTAATATACTTAAAGAAATTGAACGATCTGTGGGAAAGCTACCACAGACTCATGCGGGAGGTCGACGGGACCAAGTGGTCCTTAGCCGCTGCCGTATTGGCCACTCGTGGCTTACACATGCTTTCTGCTCAAGGGGGAACCTCCCCATGAATGTATTTGGTGTCAGTCCCCGCTGACACTCAAACACATTTTACTAAGTTGCGTTGATTGTTTGGCCCTGCGCCAACAGTTCTACACTGCAGACAGTATGCATGACCTTTTTACTAAGGTAAAACAGGAACACATTTGAGCCTTTTTGAGGGCAGCTGGACTGTACCACCTCATATAGTTTACCAAATAGATTCTATCAATTATTAATACAACTTTTCTTTTTCTACGGGAATTTGTTTCCCTTGACTACAAATATATAATTCTGAGCTTTCTAATTTAATGAGTGTCTATTGGCACATAATTTATTGTCTACTTTTGCATGTAAAAGCGATGGTTTGAACAAAAAACTAACATTTCTTGCTGCAAATATGGCCTATGCAGTTGACACGATGTAAAGCAACCACCAATCAATCAATCAATCAATCAAGCTAATTGATTTCATGGACTATGGATTCCCACTAGGATATATGGGACCTATATCCAACACATCCCAAACACTCAACCACTCCAGCGCAACCCAGCATCCAGCAGCAGTGGACGTGTACATAACAAAGGAAGTAAGTTCATGGCGCCCTATACGGCCCATACAAACAAACTCCTTTTGTTGAATGGTTTCATGTATCGCCATTATTGACTCACGCAAAATCAGACCCAACTAAACGATGGATAATAGCTGATATGTCATTTCCAAGAGACACTTCAATCAATGCCTACATAATTAAAAATACTGCACTCGGCCACACAAGGGAGCACTGCCTCCCAACAGTAGATGGCTTCACAAAAGAGTTGAGGGAGGCCGGCAAGGGGAACTTCATGTTCACAATGGACATATGCAGCGCATATAAAAACTTCAGGTCCTTCCCCCTTAACTGGCACCTCCTGGGCTCAAGATGGAGAGATGGATACTACCTTGACACATCAGTACCAACCGGCGTCCGAGGATCCAGCTGCCATGTACAAAGAGTCACCGAGGCCGTAGTCTACATACTGAGAGAGAGGGGTATAAGAGCTACAATGGACCTCGATGACATCATTCTAGTCGCAAGTGACAAGCAGACATGCCAAAGACATTTCCGGATAACACAACAAATATTCAGCGACCTCGGGTTACCAGAAGCCGTCGAGAAGACACAACAGCCAGCCAGCAAAGTATGATGGCTGGGCATATGCATTAATGCCCAGGTCATGACCCTTACAATGCCGCGAGATAAAGTCAATAGCACCATCAGACTAGTATGCACAACAGCAGCCAGGGAAAATGTGACACAAAAACAGCTGCAGTCGCTCCTGGGGAAGTTATTCCACACATCCAAATGTTTCCAACCGGCCTGGCTGTTTGTTGGATGACTGCTCCACGCACCATGCAGCATGACCAGCAACCGCATGGTAGTCACCAATGAGATGAGGCGGGACCTGGCCTGGTTCCCGGAATTCACCCAGGTATGGAACGGGACATCACTAATACCGACAAACTAGCCTACTACCGAAATAGTTGTTGCTGCATGCATGGGAGGCATCGGGGGAGCAGACAGCAAAAGCGCCTACCCCGCCCAACTAGCTGACGACACCAGTGATGACCCAGACAGCATCAACCAGCTGGAGGTGGCCAACATCCTTGTGGCACTCCACACATTGGCTAAACACAAACTGGCCGGAGGACACATCCTAATAAACTGTGATAACACCGCCGCAGTTCAAGTACTAGCAACCGACCGTGGCCATAACCCACGGCTCCTCCAGATTTCTAGGGCCACATGGATGTTTCAGGCCATGAACAACATTTGTAAAACGTACAGGCACATACCCGGTGACCAGAACGAGCTCACCAATGCTCTCAGCAGAGCACAGATAAGCCATGTACACCGTAACAATGTCATTAGAATATGCACTGCTAGAAACATAAAGCCAGTCATCCCCATCATAACCGCATACCAACAACTTGACCCTCTCACCACCCACTCCACACAGATCCAGCCTACACCACACGCATGCAGGCAGCGGAGGTGAGGCAGGACGCCGCTAGGGCACCTGGCACCCGCACGACCATCAACGCATACACACGTCACTGCATGACATACGGGGTGGCGCCGCTCCAGCCGACACCTCTCGAAGTATGTTGCTGGCTAGAGGAGCTAGCGGGCCAACAGTGCCCATCCTCCGTCGCCAACTCCGCATCACACCTAAGGATGTACCTCCGCATCCAGGAGGCCTCGACACAGCCACTCAACCACATAACGGTGCGATTTGCCCTCGATGCACTGAAATGGTCCAAGTCAAACACGCCGAGGCCCGCCCAAGAAGCCCCAATACCAGTCATACAAGTGGCAGTGCAACAACTAAAAAAGGACCCACAGGGCAGACTGGTGGCCACGGCCATCCTCATAATGTTCTTTACAGGAGCACAACAGTCGGAGGTGGCCCCACGATCAGCCGCCATTTTCGACCCCACTCGGTACATGACCCAGGACGATGTCGAGATCAGGCAGGGGAAGCTCCACATCCACCAAAAATGGGCGAAGAATATGCCAGCGACACACCAATCACACAACAGGTGGCTCACCCCATCCCCTGACCCAGACTTCTGCCCCATGCAAGCATACCACCACAGGCTACTCAAGGCACCAACCAACCACAACCCAGAAACAGCCACTACTTACCTTCCCCGCGGATGGTGCCACAATGGCCATGCCCTACATCGCTAGGGAATGGCACACTGCCCAGGTGGCTACTGGGGTACAAGCCCTATACACTCTACATGCCATAAGGAAGGTGGCAGTCACCGTCGCATTCTTATCAGGCAGCTCCGAGCTAGAAGTCCAGTGCTTCGGAGGCTGGGACTCAAATGCCCACAAAATTTATATAAATACCGTGGACTCCAATAAAGTAAACAAAGCACTCATCAGGAAAACACACAACTAATATGGCTTGGCGGACTGATTGGCCGAGCCAATCAATACAGAAAACAACAAATCAAACAACATTTATCAAATTACCACTCAAAGACATTTGACATTTGAGTTGTTATCTACCACATGATTGACACATGAGCAATTGAACTATCAAATTGGTATGATATTCAACAAATCATAATTAGATTGTTCATTTACTTCTCTCATCACCATTTTTATTCGCTCTGCTTGTTAAATGTTATCTTCTCATATAATCACTTGTTATTGCTATGTTATATCATCTATGTGCTGCATGTTACATCTCATCCCATAAACTGATCATATACCATGACCTTATGTCAGTCGTTGCTGCTCCCATACCAACATAATGGATGATGATGGGATGGAGGCGCCCAAATAAAAGCCATGTCTTCCCAAACTCAGCTTCCACGTATTCTGTGCCCGAGAGCAATGAGTCGTAAAACAGCTGTTAACACTCATATGGGACTATTTCAGTTTAAACGCATGCAGTTTGGATTAACTAATGCACCAGGTGTTTTCCAAAGAATGATGAATGTAATCTTTGCAGAATTCTTAGGAACAAGTTCTTTGATTTATTTGGATGATATTATAATTGATTCACCTGATGAGGAGAATCATCCAAAAGATGTAGCCATCTTACAACATAATTGTATGACTATTAAAGAATCTAAATGTGAATTTGGAGTAGCTGAAGTAAAACTCTTAGTTTACGTTGTATGTGAAGCAGGATTAAAACCTGATCCTGAAAAAAATTATTTCAATTAGGGATATGGCTTCTCCGACTAGTGAAAAAGAAGTAAGACGTTTGCTAGGGTCAGCAGGGTATTTTCGACAATTAATTGCTAACTATGCTGATGTTGTAGCTCCTATAACTCATTTGACTAGTAGTAAATGTAGCTTTCTGTGGAATGTAGAATGTGAAAATGCTTGGAATGAGTTGAAAAATCTCCTATTGGAATGTGTCCTTCTAAAATTTCCTGATCCTTTTAAACCATATAAGATGTATACAGATGCTTCTGAGTACATTCTAGGTGCTGTTTTGGTACAGGAGGATGCAACTGGAATAGATAGGCATGTGCATTTAATAAGCACTAGATTTTCTTTTGCTCAGCGTAATTATCCTACTATAGAAAAAGAAGCATTTGCTATAATTTATGCTCTAGTAAAACTAAGACCTTACTTATATGGTGCTGACTTTACTATTTACATGGACCATGCTGCACTGAAATGTTTTTTCACTAGGGAAATCCGTAATACACATATTCAACTTTGGGCTGTATTATTGGCGGAATTCTCAGCACCTATTGTCTATATGAAAGGAGTAGATAATGTATGGGCTGATATGTTGTCTAGGTTGAGACCTAATACAGAGGCTAAAGAACCAGTGGAACAGGCAATTCCTTTTAAGCACTATAAACTGTCATTTAATGAGGTAATTAATGAAGAGAAAAAGATGCAAGAATATACATTAGGGGAGAATGAAGAAAAGAATGATTTAATCATGGATAATCTACTTTATTCTATGATAGCTCCTACTAAGAAAGATACGTATCCTCGACTAGTCTTGCCAAAATAATAAAGGAATTCTGTAATTAAAATAGCTCATACTGAGGTAGGTCACATGGCTATGTCGAAAACACTGAAACAATTACAGGAACATTTTTGTTGGCCTAGTATAGGTGCTGATGCCCACAAAGTAATTGCCAATTGTCCTAATTGTGTAGTTAACTGTAGCAGGCGCACATGCGCATATCCACAGTCGATGCCATTACCGGTTTCACCTGGTATTGTGATTGCTGCAGATCTTTCTGGTCCATATCCAATTAATACTAGAGGTAATAGATATACTCTCTATTATTGATCATTGTAGTGGTTGGGTAGAATATAAGTCATTGCGAGACAAATCAGCGAAGGGGATTCATGATTATATATTCAATGATTATATTCCTCGTCATTCAATTCCTTGCATGTTTATCAGGTTGGAGAGTTACCTGGTTTTAGCTACGGTGGTCATTTGGCCACCAAGTTCATTTTCAAGGTGGAATGTGCAGTTTGACACTTTGGGCTCTGATAAAATGAGTTTTGGGATGTTTCCAATTTGGAATACATCACTAGAAAGCAGAGATTTGTGTATCATTTTTTGAATATTTCCAGGCCATTTAGTTGGGACCGATTGAGTAAATTAGCAGTGAATATTAGGAAATATTTCAGTAGATACAACATATGGCTACAGGCCAGAACTGCCCTTGATAGTACTGTGTTGGTATAGCAGTAAATCCCAAACATTAGGGCACTTCCAGTCAACCATTGGGGTATATACTGGTCTTGGGCCCACTCATATACTTCCACTTGCCACTTGGGGAGGAGGTCGTGTGGGGACTGTTGTACATCATTTAGATATATGTTTTGCATACCAATATATATATGCATAACAAATAATTCACTGTGATTATGCATCTGATGCATAATCACTACAAAGATGGCTTGTCTTGCTGGTACAACATTAAGAAACACCTACCTTAAAAATTATTGTATTTGATTTATTTTATTGTTGGTTATCACTTTCTATTTCTATTCATATTATTTAAGGGAAGGCTGGTCCTGGAAGGCCTGGTGCGGGAGATGTATTCTTTATATACCAGTTGTTTACCACTATATGTATGCATAATATATAATTCACTGTGATTATACCGAAGCATAATCACCATGAATATGATATATGAATGTGTGTGTATGTGTGTATGTATATGTATGTATATGTATGTATATGTATGTATATGTATGTATATGGATAAATATGATACATATACCTAAACAAACATATACATACATATGATTTATTGATTGATTGGTGGTTGCTTTGCGCCGTGTCGGCAGCATAGTCCATATTCACGGCGAGAAATGTTTGTTTTTGTTCAAACCATCGCTTGTAAAAGCAGACAATCAATTATGTGCCAATAGACACTCATGAAATTAGAAAGCTCACAATCATATATTTGTGGTCAAGGGAAACAAATTCCCATAGAAAAAGAAAAGTTTTATTAATAATTGATAGAATCTATTTGGTAAACTATATGAGGTGGTACATTCCAGCTGCCCTCAAAAAGGCTAAAATGTTTTCCTATTTTACCTTAGTAAAAAGGTAATGCATACTGTCTGCAGTGTAGAACTGTTGGCGCAGGGCCAAACAATCAACGCAACATAGTAAAATGTGTTTGAGTGTCAGCGGGGACTGACACCCAATACATTCAGGGGGAGGTTCCCCCTTGAGCAGAAAAGCATGTGTAAGCCACGAGTGGCCAATACGGCAGCGGCTAAGGACCACTTGGTCGAGCATGCTGCGGCCCCATCTCAAGCCACATTGAAGGTTGGACACATGGTGTCCTGCCTCAAGTAGCCAGACAAGGGGGTTGTTTACCATGCGCTCCATGGATTTACAGAAGCAGCTTGTGAGGGCTATGGGATGATAGTTGTTGGCTTCACTCTGGTCTTTACCAGATTTGGGAATCGGTATTACTGTCGCCTCCTGCCAAGAGGCAGGGACGACCCCCGACTCCCAGATGTTGTTGAAGAGTTGAAACAACAGTCTCAGTGCATGTTCAGGGAGATGTTTAAAAAATTGATAATGAATTCCATCAGGTCCAACTGCTGTGTCATGCGAGCTTTCCAAAGAACACCTCAACGCTTTCGCTCTTGGCATTCCTTTTTTTTGGTCCATTAGTTGTTTAAGCAGGGGAAATTTCAGTCATAGACGACTGGTCTTCCTCATTCCACTGCTGGTCGATAGAAAGCCCGAGCCTACACTCTTACTGACCCAAGGGATTTTTAACCTTCCACACCACATAGATATGGTATGAGAGCAACTGGCCTTTGATGACGCTGTAAATTATCCACAGTGGTGGAAATCCAAATTGGCAGAGGTGGGGGCACGGGGAATCGAACCGCCGACCTTCAGATTAGGATTCTGACCTAGAAAAAAGTCAGACACTCTAACCACTCCGCCACAGAGAACACCATTCCTTGATGGCCAGAAAGCCTGGGAGGCAGTTTGCCAAAGGATGAGTTTCCAGCACAGGTGGAAGCGAATTCTTCACTTATTTCGTCGAGTGATGTGAGAATGGTGCCGTTGTGTTTCAAGTGCTGGACTACAGAAGAATCACCTCCCCTGTGTTTGATTCTCCTGATCATTGTCCACACTTTGCCCAATGGCATGTGCATGGTGATGCTAGAAACAAATTGTCTCCAACACTGCCTCCGCGCTTCTTTGATTGTTCTGCGCGCACAAGCATGCAGAATTCTAAAGAGCGCCAGATTTTCAGCAGTCGGTCTCCTGTGGAATTTATGCTGAGCTTTCTTTTATTCCTTAATAGCCCTCCTACAGCCATCATCTAACCATGGAGGTGTCAACCGCTTGGGAGTTGCAGAGGTCTTCAGAACAGTTTTCTCTGCGATCCATCTCAGCATCTCAGTGAAGGCATCGATGTCACTGATGTCTGGAGTGAACTCCTCGCGACATAGGGTCTGGAAGGTGGGCTAGTCGGCTTTACGAAGCCGCCAGCTCCTCTCTCGCTCTACGGGAGATGGCCCCCCGCAATTAAGAATAATTGGGAAGTGGTCGCTCCCGCAGAGATCGTCCCAGACCCTCCACGGAAACTCCAGCGCCAGTTTTGGTTTGGCAATGCTGAGATCGATGGCAGAGTATATTCTGTAGCCGGGATGCAAATATGTGTGCGAACCATCGTTCAATACACACAGAACATGACCGTCCACAAGGTCCTCAATTCTCTTGCCTTTGCATTCCTATTGTCCCCCCCCCAATAATGGGTTGTGGCCATTAAAGTCACCCATAAGTAAATGTGGGGACGGTAATTGGTCCACAAGGGCGTCCAGTTCTTGTAAAGTGAGAACGGAGCTCAGAGGAATGTAAATGGAACAGAGAATTACAGTCTTATGGAGCGTCAGAAGAACAGCTACAGCCTGTAGTGTCGTGTCTAACGCCACTGGTGTACATACCACATCACATCTGACCAAGATGGAGGAGCCGCCAGCCGCTCAGTCTCGTGCATGCTTGTTATGAATGGTGTAGCCTTTACAGCTACAACTCTCAGATGCTTTTATATCAATTTCTTGTAGGGAAACAGCAAGTGGATTGAGGTTGCAACAAAGAAGAGACGACTCTTCGATGTTGCTACTAAAACCTTGGCAGTTCCATTGAATAAGAGATGCTTCTGTCACTGTCATTTTGGAGCAGTGACAGGTGTTCTCCCCCTCGCCTTTGATTTGAGGGAGAGACTTTCACTGCGGGTTTCCACAGTCTCAGGCATCTCAATATCAGCCAGCACCCGATATCTATTTGACGTTAAGTTTTTGGAGATCGATGACCCCCTGGACGTTTTGTCCATAGGGGTCAAAGATCCCTTCGGAACTCGGTCCGACAAAAATTGTTCTTCTTCTTTTTGTGGATCGCCGGCTCGGCCAGCGTCTGCAACGCAATACCTATTATTAGTATTACTTTTGGTCGAAACCAGAGTTAATATTACTGTTATTACTTTTGGTCGAAACCGGAGTCGGATTTGGGACTGGGATGAAGGCAGTGGGCTTCCCTCCAGTCAACCATGTCAGTTCAGTCTGGCATTCAATTGTCCTGTTGGAGACTTTGGCTGCCATAGCATAGCTCTTGGTGGTTGGCGAGAGAGTATTCGCCTCAGCCAGTCTTCGAGCATCTGGGTAGCTTAGCCGCTTCTCAGTCTTGATCTGCTGAATGAGCTTTTCTTTTTTCCAGACAGGACAGTCTTCAGATATGGCCATATGCTCACCCAGGCAATTGGAACATTTTGCCTGGTTTTGACAACTGGTGTTGTCGTGACCTTTCTGACCGCACTTAAAATAGATGATTTCATGTTTGCATCTATCCTTGCCATGACCAAACTTCTGGCATTGGAAGCAGTGAAGTGGGATTGGGATGAAGACATCCAAATTTTGTGTTGTTGGTCCATTAGTTGTTTAAGCAGGAGAAATTTCAGTCATAGACGACTGGTCTTCCTCATTCCACTGCTGGTCGATAGAAAGCCCGAGCCTACACTTTTACCGACCCAAGGTCCCACACCACATAGACATGGTATGAGAGCAACCGGCCTTTGATGACGCTGTAAGTTATACACAGCATTGGAAATCCAAATTGGCAGAGGTGGGGGCACGGGGAATCGAACCGTCAACCCTCAGATTAGGAGCCTGACCTAGAAAAAAGTCAGACACTCTAACCACTCCGCCTAAGAGAACGACACAACTAAGGTATCCAATTTTCAAATTCTTGGGCGGAAAAGGCTTGCCAAAGGTGAGGTTATATGTCCCTGTTTTTATGGACTTGCTATCCCTCTTTATAACTATTCTTCGTACGTTAAAACTACTTGAGACTTGAGCTCATGTGTTATCTCATCCTCATCAAGACCATCAAGATCTCTAGTCCGGATTACTCCTTTGCTAGAGTTGAGAGTTCGATGAGGAGAGGCCTTGATGCCGACGCCTGCTACCGTGCTTGCATGTAGCAGATTGTCGGCATGTGCTTTCTTAGCAGACTCCACCAGAATAGGTCCACTTCGTAGCTTCTTCAAGTCTTTGACTGCGCCAGCGATTCCCGTAATGCCCTTGTGAATGGCAAAAGGGGAAAATTTGGCAACTGATGCCTCGTCATTCAATGATTTAATCATAATGAACCGTGGCCAATCATCAGCGTTCGGATGTGAGTCCGAATCCGAGTCTAATTTCTTTTCCATGTCTAGTAATCTTTTCTTATTATTTGTGGGGTTTTGAGTATCCATATTTAATTGTTTTTGGTTCGTTCATCCTCGCTCCCCACCCACCACGGAGCCCTCAAAATTGGGGTGTGTAGCGCTGTGGTAACCAACAGATACACACCAGGGATATGAGGATAATATACTCTAGCATGGAGGCAAAAAGGCATTACCAGTACTAGATTGACCCTAGCCACCACCTTCTAGGAAGTGAAGAATGACTTGGTAATTGTGTAAATATAAATATAAATACAGTTGTTGTACTATATATATATCCATTCTCCATTAATCTACATAAGGCTTGGAATGACCAGCCCATTGATTGGAACGGACCATTGTAACCTCTCGCCTGTTGTTCCACAAGGAGCCTTGGCCCCTTGCAGTCCTCATGCACCAGGATCCCTTCCTCCACCGACACAAGCCACGACTCACGGCAAACAAGCCGCCCCATTTGTCACCTTTTACGATCTGCAAGGGGGTGCAAGGGAACTATTCTACCCCTGTTCCCCACGGATGATTGTATTTAGAGATGATTGCATCAAATGTCTCAGAGTCGTCCTCCATTGGTCACTGCTAAGTTAATCTGTAAGTAGTCTGTGTCACTCTCAGACTTATTGCAACAATGCAATGGGCCTAAGCTCTGACATTTCACTCTCAGATTTTAACCAAGCTCTGCTATTACCCTAAATAATTTTAGATATAGATGTTATTTATTTATTTTTGATTATGCATGTACATGTACACATACACACACTTATACAGTTATGTATATATGCATATATGCACATCATCATCATCATCAATGGGTGCCGTCTTCTCGAAGAAGGTTGGCTGCAATGGACCTCCATCTCTTCCTATCATTTGTTCCTCTCACGCATTCCGCATAGCTCATTGCTGTCCACTCAGTGATGTTGTCCATCGATGTTGTTCTCCTTCTCCCTCTTGGTCTTTTCCCTTCTATCTTCCCTTCCAGTATTCTTCTCTGTGATTCCTGGTGTCATATCATGTGGCCAAAGTTTTTAATTTTTCTGTTTTTGATCGTTTGTATTATCTGTCTCTTTATTTTCATTCTTGTTAGGACCTCCACGTTATATGCACATACATATGTATATATTATATATAAATCTACGGTACACAAATAACATGAAGGAGAGAGAATGAGTTGGGTGCGTTATTTAATCACTGGCTCAGGGATTAATAGCCCTAGCGGTAAAAAAAAAGAAGAAAGTCCTGCAGTGTGTGTGGTGCGAGGGGGGCCCTCAGTGTGTGTGGTGCGAGGGGGAGCAACCAATTACCCCGACACCTGGTAGGTGTGGGGGGGGCCACCACAAATGTGCCAAGGAGGAATAGATATATAAATTATATGATCCCCTTGCATTTAGTCTCGTATAATGCGTTATACATCACATAATATATACTTAATATTGCAATGTCAGCTGAAGAATAACTTACCAGTGTTCCTAAATGTAGGGATGACTGTGTCAAATCCATCACAATAGTAATATATTTGCAAGTAACAAGTTGACTGTTGTGTAGTGTGTGCCTTCAGAAATGTGTGTGTGCAGTGCACTGTGGCACAGACCCTTATAAACCAAATCCAATCCACTCTCGCACCTAGTCCAATGTCATAAGCTGTACCACATTCACAGTCAGTGAGTTCAGCTGTCAGTGGAACCATTGGCAACCTGAGGTGTGAAAGCCCCCCCCAACCCCTCCTTGTAATGTATGTAGTTAGCCAAACACCCCCACGCCAATACTGCATGACGTCACAAGGATCGGTTCTAAATAAAATCAGTTATGTTACAGAACTCACGGTGTTGACACATCTTTTATATGGTGTCAGATGTGGCGGAGAAGGCTGTATAAATGGCGCTTTCAGGATTAAAACCACCCGGACATCTAATATTGGACGAGAAAATGTCAGTTAAGTGGAGGTCATGGATACAAGCTTATGAAATATATGCTACGTCAGCTCGAGTGTCGACGAAGTTGGAACGAGTTCACTGCTGTGTCTTTCTACACGTCGCTGGCGGTGAGGCGCAGAAACTACACCGTACGTTTGAAATCGACACTCAGGATAAAGACAAGATGGCACCGTTGATCCAGGCTTTCACTCAGTATTGTGAGGGTAAAACCAATATTACAGTTGTACGGTACAAATTTAACTCTTTCAATCAGTCCAGTGAGGATATGGACACATACATAAGGGAGTTAAAACATAGGATTCAATACTGTTCCTATGGCGCACTTCAACGTTCTTTGCTGTGATTGCATTGTGTGTGGTGTGAGGGACGATGAGCTATGAAATAAGCTTTTAAGGTCCCCCGATTTGACTTTGGAGGAATGCATACAATTTTGTCAACTCAGTGAAGTCAAGTTGACTCAAGTTACAACACTGGGAAGTAATCAAGTCGATGCAATGTCTACTAAATACAACATGGGAAGCAAAGCATGTAACCGTCCGTCGTCATGGAAAAGCGCATCAACAAGTCGATATAACCATGGTGCGACTATGACAACTGCCAAATGTGGACGGTGCAGATACAATCATCAACATGGGAGCTGTCCAGCTGGAGGAAAGGAATGCTCAGGTTGTCATAAACTTGGTAATTTCGTCAAGATGTGTCGATTGATCCAACGGCAGTCGAATACAGCTCCTGTATATGAACTGGGCATCCACCAAGACGACGTCCGGACAGAAGAAGCCGTACAACAGGAGGTCGACAATTACGATTTGTGTGTCGGCTTGATTTCACAGGGCAGGTCCCAGGATCCAGATATGTGGCATGCTGAATTAATGTTAAATGATCAAGCAGTGTCTTTTAAATTAGACACGGGTTCGGAGGCGAATGTGTTACCACGGAAAGTATTCGACACTCTAACGGAGACGACTTTGAATCCTTCGAGATGTCAGCTGGTCACATATGGAGGTCATCGGATACTACCTGCTGGAGAAACAACACTACGAGTCCGGGGTACAGATTTGCTGTTTCAAGTAACAGATGTTGGGTGTGTAATCCTAGGCAAACATGCATGCGTGCAGTTAGGACTCTTATCAAGACTCAACACATTGGAGGCTTTACCTGGCATGAATACAGCAAAGACAATGGTAAAGTCATATTATGATGTTTTTACAGGTTTAGGATTAAAGTAGATGCAAAAATTTATAGTGATACTGCTGTAACTCCTGTAATAGATCTACCCCGTAGGGTGCCTTTGGCAATTGTTAATGATGTGGAGGCTGAGCTTAAACGTAAGTTAGAATTAGGCATTATTGTAAAACAAGTAGAGCCTACACCTTGGGTAAGTTCCATCACAATTGTTTGTAAGCCTAACAAATTGCGTATTTGCCTTGATCCGACTAAATTAAATAAAGCTATATTAAGGGGACCGTACCCCGTCCGAACCGTAGAAGAGGTAGTTGCACAAATACATGGTGCAAAATATTTGTCAGTTTTAGATGTCAATAGTGGTTACTGGCAGATTGAGTTAGATGATGCCAGCTCTAGGCTATGTACGTTCAACACACCTTTGGTATTAAAACGGCAGGTGATATTTTTATTCAGGAAATGAACGACATACTAGTAGGCTTGCTGGGGTTTCATGTTATTTCGGATGACATATTAGTTGATGGGGTTACTATTGAGGAACATAACAACCGTTTGGAGGCCGTTTTGAGATGTGCACGAGACGTGCACCTAAAATTAAACCCTAAAAAGTTGAAGATATGCCAAACCAGTGTAAACTATGTTGGTAATTTAATCAGGTCTGAGGGACTCAAACCAAATGCTGACAGGATCCAAGCTATTGTAGACATGCCAATACCAAATTACAAAGCGGCAGTACAGCGTTTTTTGGGGATGATAGGATATGTTAGCAAATTTATCCCAAACATGGCATAGATCACAGAACCATTTAGGCTAGTTATTAGAAAAGATATTGCATGGCACTGGGATTCAGATCAGGATAGGGCTTTTGGGCAGCTGAAGCAGTTATTCACTACAACACTTGTCCTGCAGTATTTTAATAAGCAAGACAAAATTGTTCTTCAGGTGGCCGCGTCCAAGTATGGGTTAGGAGCTACCCTGTTCCAACGTAATCTCCCAGTAACAATGGCATTTAAAGCATTGGACGAAACACAAATTAGTTATGCTGTCATCGAGAAAGTGTTACTGGCCATATGTTTTGGGTGCCATAAATTCCACGAGTATATATACGGGAATGAGATAACAGTTGAGACAGATCATAAACCCTTAGTTTCTATTATGTTGAAACCTATCCACAAATTATCAGCCAGGATGCAAAGAATGCAAATGAGACTCCAATATTATAACATTAATGTGAGGTACTTAAAAGGGTAAAATTTATTTTTTGCAGATGCTCTTTCCCGAGCGCACTCCTCAGATGTGAACCCGGAAAACATCTACGATCAAGAGATATCAGTAGCAGCTATAACTATAAATATAAATGTATTAGAGGAGGTTAAAAAACAGACATTGTTAGACGATGTACTGATAAAAGTAAAACATTTCACTCTTAGTGGTTGGCCTGAAGGTACAAAATCAGTTGATCTGGATGTAACTCCATATTTTACTTTAAAAAATGATATTGCATATGGTGATGGTGTATTAATGAAAGGTACACAGATAATAATTCCCAAGGTGTTGAAACCGCAGATTTCGGGGAAATTACATGAATCCCACTTAGGAGTGGTCAAATGCAAACAGCTAGCCAGAGACAGTGTGTTAACTAGCGGTATTTTTCACACTAGAATCTTTATAGGAAATATAACCCTAACGTCGGTGTGTGGAGGCCGGAAAGCACTAATGTATTATATTACTCAAGCGATGATCCGCTTACTGTATCTGCTTACTATATCTGCTTACTATATCTGCTTACTATATCTGTTCCAATAAATATCAAACCAACAGAAATTAAGTGTGGTAAAGTCTAGTAGGGAGGGGTGGCTGGCTCCTCCTGCTGTGCTGTCTCCAGGTCATCTGCCTGCCACACCCCCTGCCCAGCTCTTTTATTCAGATTCAACATTCAAAATACAGGTACAGTTGCTGGGAGTCTCCTCAGTCAGAGAGTGTCACATGGCATTTCATTGGCTGAACCCCTCCAGTCAGTGGTGGGGGGTGGGGTGGGGGGCCAACCCACCCACCCCAAGTCAGATACATATTTTCCCATCAAGTTCACCAATTACACTTATATGGGAATATCAACTCTGTTTATATTTACATAACACCCGTGGTCACCAGTCCCTTAGATTGGGACAACTCCAAAATAGTAGGAGTTTCTACATGCCTTACTTTGAGAATTAGATATTTTATAATCTTTTAGTTCAGCAAACTGCCACCAGGTGGGGCAGGGAGGGCTCACCACACACACACACA
The DNA here is from genome assembly GCA_030323885.1 of Branchipolynoe longqiensis. Classification (NCBI taxonomy): domain Eukaryota; kingdom Metazoa; phylum Annelida; class Polychaeta; order Phyllodocida; family Polynoidae; genus Branchipolynoe; species Branchipolynoe longqiensis. The sequence continues at coordinate 68,637,907 of CM059199.1, read as the reverse complement.
CACACACACACTCCTCCCACCTCCAGCCTGACACCTGGCTTTGGCAGGTCCTGCAAACACTCACACACACACACACAACCCCCATGCATTGTCACCTGTGTCCTAACACTCCCTCAGATACTGGCATCTGTAAGTCATACCATAACAATAACAAGCACACAGAAATTCTTGACTTAATTATTATACCCATTCTGTGGCATTCTTCACAGACTATTTGTCTGGGTGAAGAAACCAGTCTGCATCAACTGTATATGCTGCCCTTAGTTTCAGCATTTACCTCCTTTCATACAATATATAATACCAACAGACTTCAATTCAGGAATACATGTAAATAAACCAATACAGTAATAATTTTCCAGAGTTCTTATCTCCAGTGGTTATATTTGATGTAGAACCTTAGAACAATCTGATATTAATTATCATTTCACTTAATATACATAATCTACCATGGTTTCACAACTTGGTTTGAATATTATGCACATGTATTTAGCAACATGATAGAATGAATTAGGTATTATTAGAGAGGTTTTATAGTGGTACTTATATAATTTGAATATTATTATAATGACTTTATAGAAATAACTGGATGATTTAAATATGATTAAAACAGTTTTCTCAATGCTTCACATATGAGTTTTATGAAAAGGAGATATTTTAGAATATATTTTAACTATTATTTATTTATGAACCAGATCTAAAAAGTCGGAATATTTTACAAGTGTGTTTTGGCCTGGATTGAGCAGCCAGTTGGAGGACAAGATAGCCAGATGCCCCATTTGCGAAGAATTTCTGAATTTACCTCTCAAAGAACCTTTAATTAGTCACTCTATAGATGATATCCCATTTAGCAAGGTAGGAGTGGACTTGTTCCACCTTGATGGTAGAAATTACCTTCTAGTAGTCGATTACTATTCAAAATTCCCTGACTTTATACAATTGTTGGATACGTCCAGTAAAAGTGTTATCTATGCTTTAAAACAAACTTTTGCCAGATTTGGGATACCCAAGTTTGTAGTGTCGGATAATGGACCACAATTTGCAAGTCAAGAATTTCAGACATTTTCTTCTGAGTACGGTTTCGTCTCAGTTTTTACGAGTACCATGCATGCTCAGAGCAACGGACAGGTGGAGTGTCATGTCCAGACCATTAAACAGATGATAAAAAAGTGTTATAAGTCTCAGGGAGATGTGCAGATCGCATTACTTAATTACCGAAACACCACCATACAGGGCAGGGCGTTGGTGCATCCCCTGCACAATTATTAATGTCTCGTCGGCTTCGCGACAAGTTACCTGTTTTAGACCGAGCACTCAAAGCGAACGTTCAGCCCTCCAAATTAGCTCAATTAGGTGACAGACAAGCTTTACAAAAGAAATATTTCGACAAACATGCAGGTAAGACTCAACCTCCTCTGAGACAGGGTGACCATGTTCGGTACCGAAGCCACACTAATGAATGGAAACGGGGGATAATTCTAGATACACGTAACAGGGACGAGAGGGCCTATGACCTAGTAAATGAACGTAATCACGTATTACGGCGCAATAGGAAATTCCTTTACAAATGTAAAAATGTTGAAAATGATAATCTCACACATGTTACAAAAGTTCTGTCATTCAGACATTAAAACCAAACAAGACTAAGTCCATATGTCACAAAGTATGGTCGAGTCATTAGGCCACCTGACCGGTTTTAGGTTGACGTACCATGATTGCATCAAGGTATCTGTAACCATAAAGAATGTAATCTAATTTGTTCCTTTTTACTGGTTTCAAGTATCCAAACATACACCCGCTAAGACCCGTATGTCACTATGTACTGTACTCAGTAAGCGGGTAATACCATTAGTATTCTAACGAAACTGTTTTACGACAAACTGATCGCTCATTCTTAGTCATTAAAACAAATGCTATGTTGTCTGTTCTGACGTTCATTCGTCATGTCGTCTTAAGGCTATTCGCTTACAATATCTTAATGACAATGAATGCACATAGTCATGTTTAATATATATTATGGGTATGTTCACTTCCGTGTAATCGCCACTATACAACTTTGAAAGCTATTAATCATATACATATATATTCTTGAAGATATTGTTAAATAATGTGCTTATAACCTTGCAAAATGCAGTGATACACATACCACCACACAGTGGGTCATAAAAAGAACAGACAACACAATGTATACCTGTAAGAAGTGACATCTATATTCACTAATAGTTTCTATATATATATGTTCCACACTGATGTTACAGATCAACTAAGGTGCTGTTGCATCAGGATAAACATGCTTGTTACAGTGATGCGCGAAAAGGAGGAAAGCAAGGCAGGGGTGGAAGAAAGGCGTTTTATTGTACGCCTCAGCAGAGCAGGCAGAGGAACATATCAAGAACAATACAACAAGACAGGAGAATAGGAGGCTCATGAGGAGCAAGGCAAGAATAAATGACAAAAGGGCTCATAAGGAGCAATGCAAGGAGAGTTCATAAGGGCTCAGAAGGAGCAAAAGTACATGGTAATGATAAGGCTGTCAGTGAGGGGGAGCCAAGGAGCCCTCCACCAGGAAGGAAGAGGAGAAGAGAAAGAGATGGGTGAGTGGGTGGAGAAAAAGGAGAGAGCTGGAAGGCGGCAGGAGGGCGAGTGCCTGAGGGAGGCGGGAGGCGGCCTTATAAGGGGAGAGAGAGGGAGGGGCGACAGCAGGTGAGGTGTGAATGCTGCCGGCCCGGGGGAGGGGGGGAGAGGCGGCGAGCAGCGGGCGTCGGGTGAGGCGCGAATGCTGCACGGCAGGGGGCGGGGGAGCGAGCGGCGCGCGGCGGCGTCGGGCGAGGTGTCAGCGCTGCGCGACAGCCGGGGCGGGGGAGGGTCTCCTCCTTCCCTCGCATCAAACGTAATGCTTTGCATTACGACCAAGGTTACTTATTCACATATTATATGTATATAGTGTCATATTACAGCATTGTAGTTTATGTTATCATAAATGACATTTTCATTGGCTTATAGTAACATTTACTCGCACATGGACTGTTGAACAGATTTGCATGTTGTTAGCATATATGATGTTTTTGTCCAGGACAGGAGAAGATAGGAAAGTGACATTTTACGTAGGACAGTAAGAAGGTATTCCAGTTGGGTATTGTTCTTAAGGGGTTGCTGCCTTAAACATGGTGAAGGCAATAAAGTAAGCCAGATAGCTGATATACTGCACCGGGCTGTCATTAGGTGATAAGTTATGTCATTAGGTGATGTTATGTTAGGCGGTGATAAGCTATGCTATTCGGTGATAAGCTACGTGAGTCGGTACCTATGGTAAACGGGGAAGGTGTAATGTATGTAGTTATCCGAACCCCCCCACGTCAATACCGCGTGACATCACAAGGATCGGTTCTAAATAAAATCAGTTACGTTACAGAACTCACGGTGTCGACACGTCTTTTACACCCCAGACCCCCCCCATCTCCCATGCCGCCATTGCGGTAAGGGGATCGGAGAGCCGCAATGTTGCATGCTCCCCCCCCCCCCCCCCCCCCCCCCCCCCCCCCCCCCCCCCACCCACACCCCCCACCCCCCCCCACAAACCCCACCCTCAAAAATAAAATAAATAAAATATAAATGTAAAAATTATTTAGGGTAATGGCAGTGCTTGGTTAAAATCTGAGGGTGAAAGTGTCAGAGCTTAGGCCCCTTGCATTGTTGCAATAAGTCTGAGAGTGACACAGACTAGAAATGGATTAATTAAGGAGTGACAAATGGAGGACCACTCTGAGATATGTGATACCATCATCTCTAAATACAATATGTATGTATTCATATATATAGTCATGTATATATGTCTGCATATGTATTTATGTATTTATGTATACATATATTTATATATGTATGCATATATATGTTTACATATGTATATAAATGTATATATATGTATGTATATGTATGTGAAGTGGGTGTGTTTAGTCTATTCTTCAGAATGGTGAAGACGACCTGCAGCCTCGCTTGATCCAAGACGGACGGGGCATGGATCCGTGGGTGTCGTCTGACAGTGGGACTCCCAGCGAGGTTGCAGGGCCGTCAATTTTGAGAAGTAAAATACAATTTAACAGGCTCGCAGTTCTTGGGCCATGTGTCGGTCAGACATTTAATTGATCGAAAGGTAGTGTGCAGCTTGGTCTGCTATATACGCGGCTCACATTTATGAAGAGAAAAACTACACCCCACTCTGCAATAATTTAATAAAGGCTGTATTGCTAACAACTTAACTGCGCTTAAGTATTTTTATATTTAAATGTCTACTCCCACGGCCGGAACGTTCACGGCTCGTGATTGACCCCAAATTGGGTCAGATTAGTGTAACAATCGTATATTCGCTATCAGTTTACAACCGAGTGAGTGGGCAGGTGTCCCCTCAAAGTGTGTGCCCGATACCCCTGGCCACACTAGGACCCAATTATGGATACCCGCATTAGCTATTTCAATTTTGTTCTGTTAGTGTGGTGTGTCGGCGATAGCCATTGCCACTACTAGGGGTGTGCCCCTCATTATTATCGGCCATCCTGAGAAATCATCGCTTTTTGGATTGTTCTTCTTGTCACTGGGATGAAATATTTACTTAAAGGACATCAGTCCTATTACTAGTTAGCACATGTTAAATTATTATACAGACCATCAGTAAGGTTACACGGTGCCGTTTTATTAAGTATATTGTATATTATTAAATTTCTATCTCTGTAGTCTGAGAATTAAATTTATATGTAAACTAATGCTTAACACTTATTAGATAGCTATATTATGTTTAACAGAATCATCTTTCTTTTTATGTGATGTATGCGTATATGCAGGCGTTTGTGCTTTGCCATGGTACAATTTATGTAGCAGTGGTTCATTGATATGACGGCACACACCCCCATTGAGATCCCGGAGGGTTTCCTGGTTCAAGTGTAGTTTAGGTACAGTGTCGTCTTGCACGTGATATACTGGGATGCAGCCTTGAAAGTAGCCATCTAAATTGGAGTTGAATTTATCTGTTATGGTAACCCCACTATACTTGTTTGACCTATATATGTAGGATTCCAGATGCGGGAGCAAAGTCGACAGGTACATTGTCGCATAAATACACTGTTATATTCCAGATGCTGGGACCCGCTTATAATTGGATATACTCCACATTGTTAATACTAAGGAAAAAGTAACAAACCTGTAGTTGATGTGTCACAGCATTCATTGGTTGTGTTTCCCACAGATGTGTTAGTTGATCTGTGTGTTGAATATGTATTTAAAATCTTTGCTAATCCAGTACTGGGTATGGATACTTCGGTGTTATTCAGTGCTTTATTAGTGCTACATAGAATAAAAAGGTAGTCATGTGTTGGCTACGGGACTGACGTTCTCGTGGGCCTGTGGTCGTCAGGTTTTGTCATCCGTAGTGGGTTCCGGACAGCCTTTGTTTTATTCTGCTATAGGGCCTATTGAAGGGTTGCTAGTCCGGGAACTACATGGGGGAAGCCAATAAATAACTAGCTTCATCATGGGAACTGGCTATTGTTATTTCCTTCCCCTGGCGAAGATGAGAAATAACTGGTTTCATCACGGGAAATGGCCACGTTATTTTCTTCCATTAGTTACTATCATCTGTGCTATAGTCAGGTATTGGTGTCCGTTGAAATTATTTTTCAAGAGTGATGTGGATGATGGGGGTTATTTGGAGACCCAGATCGATCAGGCTACGACAAGGTCAACCCTGGTGAGGATCCTATGAATCTTAGGATATTTTGTAGATGTAATAGCTTGCATTTATGGCTCGCGTTTATGAAATTGTTGACCAGAGAGCTGGCTTGTCTCAAATCGGAAAACAAAAATTACACAACGAGAAGGAAGGACACGGGCCTCGCATTCCATGCCATATGGACTTGGTTCAAGCGAGGTCGCGATTACGCTTATGATGTGGTGCTACAGCCACGAACCCTGGTAGTCTCTCCCACTTTTCCTTTCTTAGATGAACATCAGTTCCTGTTGTTCGTCTGGGGAGACTGTGAAGTGGGCGAGACTACTCAACCGATTATTTGCGGGCTCGCATTTTGAGATTATTTGTGAGCTCGCAACTGCCACATTTGCGAGGCCGGGTTCCCTGCTGTAAAGCATTGCTTGGATATGTCGATTGTGACTATCCTAGCAATGATAGGAGGTCGGGCGTTCGGACCCAGACCCATCGGACATGTTTTTGCACGCTCCGATGTTTCAGCCGAATATTTAGTTTTTTATTGTCAAAATTCCAAACTTATTTAACTTAATTATATGGGAGGGGATTTAACTACTAACATACATTATATTGCTGAACCATATTTAAACTAATAACATACGTTATATTGCTAAATTCATCCTGTTAGTAAGAGGTAAGAATAAAACGGTGAGCTCCTAAGAAGTGACTGGAATGTTCCTTGCATTCTTTACTATTCTCCAGACTTATATTATTAACTGCTATGGTCAACTTCATATTGCTATTTTGATTGCTCTATAAACTTATTTAATTAAGGGCCTTCCACCCCACGGTCTGTACGGAGTCAAACTCTCCACCTCGGATATTGCTAGCCAAGGGTCAAGCTGGCAGGAAGGCAGACAACCGGCGGCGGGAGGCACAAGACATTCAGATGGAAACAATTATTTATATTAACACGTAGGCTCGCCTTAAGTGGGGGTGGAATAGCCCGACGGTTAAATATCTATATGTATATGTAGGAGGGGGCAGACCAACACGGAGACTAATAGGCAAATATCGTTATTTTTTATTTGGCTTATTTCATCGTCGGGAAGGCCACCGTAACCATGAGTCAACCATAACTATACTTGGCTGGGCAACCCACCCTACCCATAATAATTATAAGTGATCAAGCTAATCAAACATAGTGTAGCATAAGCAGCAAGAACCATAACAATAACATAAGTGAATAGCAATAATCAAGTCATAATAATTTAAAAAAATTCAAATGAGAACAGGACAGGAGCAGGTGTTGACCGGTCAAGGCGAGCGAGGGAATGGGCCGCAGTCCTACAGAGAAGGGGCGAGGAAAGGTGGAGCGGCGGGCGCCACCTGATGGATTAGAACCCAAATGGTCAATAGTTACAAGCCAACTTTCAACACCAGATGGGAACTCTGCGCCCTCCCTACACCAGCATATCCCAGATATACGCGTGTGTAGGAGGGGGCAGACCAACACAGAGACTACTAATAGGCGAATATAGTTATTTTTTATTTGGCTTATATCATCGTCGGGAAGGCCAGCGTAACCATGACTCAACCATAACTATACTTGGCTGGGCAACACGCCACGGAAGCTTGCGACCCCAGCCAATCAAGTAGTGTCCGCGAGGGCCGTTGCGATACGCATATCTTCCAGTATGCGATCAGAAAGTGGAGTACAAATGTATCTAAAGACCATGTCCGATGACCAATCGCCCCTGGTCCTGATTTCTTTGAGGGAAGCACCCTGCATCGCTAAAAAGGTGCACCCCCCTCGATGTAGGGAGTGACATGAATAGTCCTCTGGAAGTAAGCCAGCACACTCAGCAAAATGCTTAATCATGGCCTGAACAGCCTCATAAGCAAGAGCTACTAAGGATTCATACAAACCCAGAACCAAAAAGGCTAATGAGTCATCAGACGCTGGTGTTTCGGCAACGTTCTTTTCTAACCAATATACCACACAAAGGTCAGTATTCGCCACCCTGGTAATCGGAATTAACAGCTTCCGCTGACTGAATTGAATTGTTTTTGACTTATGTATAGTTAAGAGGGCATCCCAGTCATGAAACGTGATATCCTTATGCAGTAGCATTAATCCGAATGCGTTATTTGACACTTTCGTAACAACCCCCTAAATGCAGTCAAAAGTGCCCCTCTGGTGGCCGCGTGACCCAAGGTACTGGCAAATAATGAGAAAATCAATAGTAATTGTTGAGGAAGCAAAGGAGCAGCCCTGCGGACTTTGCATCCCAACTTGCATTTAGCTCCTCCCAACACAGTCTTTCCAATATAGGACGTATAATCAATAGGTTCAGCATCCTGTGATTCCAAAAATATATTCAGGCCACTGAAATAATTAGTAATCGACAAGTATTTCAAGAATCCCGACAACCAAGTAACATACAGTGCCACATGTGTTGATGAACAAGGGGTTGGAATCAAGTGTCCCGGAAATGAATGTATCAACCTCATGTAAGTCTGGACCTGCATGCTACGCACCAACTTTGAGTTAGGCGCGTAGTAATGCGATTGAAGCTCCTTCATGTTCCGTTGGAGATCTAAAAAAAAAAGCAACATTAATCGATGTTAAACAAATAGTGGCAACACATATGTTTAGGCAAGTTAGCCTGCATTTCTGATCTCAATGAGACAGTGGTCCATCTGCTTAGTGCATCGCATACCTTATTCTTGTCCCCAGGGAGCTGTGCAGAGGAAATCTCAAAGTTATATTGACAAGACAGCCAAAATAATCATTGAATCCAGTCCATAATAATGCGATTCTTTGACCTACCAGATGATATTGCGCAACTGACTACAGTACTGTCAGTCATAAATATGACTGACTTACCCTCCCACAGCGAACCCCACCAGCGAGCAGCCGAAATGGCAGCCCACATTTCCCTCACATTAATATGAGCTGACACACAGAATGGGTCCGAGGGGGCGAAATGATGGCCCAACCTCGCTTCTAGCTCTAAGGTATCGGCGTCTTCAAACGCACCGGCAAACCAGTCATCGGCATGAATGGTGCCAAACCCATAATTAGACGCATCCGAATACATAGCTACTACTGGTGCATGGCGACCAAGAATTTTCACAAACATGTTAAGCTCATCTATAATTTCCAGCCACCAGCCAATTTCCTCTGTGAATTTGTTAGTCAACCGCCATTTAAAATAGGGTAACTTCAGTATTGCAATACCGTCGTAAATCCGACTGCAGAATGATCGGCCACCTTTAACAACTGTCGCGCAATGCGCCAGCCGACCAGGTAGCTGTTCAAGTTGCTTCTTTGTCAGCTAATGCATCTCCATAAATGGACGTAGCTGGATCTTTAATTTCTCTATCTTGTCCTGCGGTAATCTAAGCTGTAAGGCAATTGTATCGATTTCTATACCTAAGAATCTTGCACACTGGGTCGGTGACCGTAATTTCTGGTAATTAATTTTTAAAAACTATTTTCTTATTAAGGTAATCACTATGTTCTGATATTGTGCGCACAACTCCCAATCGTGGCCGAGCGATGCAAAATCATCTAGATAATTAATAGTGCAAGGAACCCCCAACGCATTGCGCAACGCACAATGCAATCCCCAATCTCTGAAAAAATAAAAGGACTTGATGACAGCCCCATACACATTCTATTATCTAAATAATATTGAGCATCATTTCCTAAGTCAAAAAGCAAACCTTGCCTAGGTCGATCTAGGGGGCGTATAGCCACCGATCTGTATGCATTTGTAATATCCGTGACAGCAATGAAGTCAACTTTTACCATCTCATGAACCAGAGCATCCACCCCCCGATACAAAAATGATTTGGTCACTTCATCAACATAATTATTTATAGAAGACATGTACGGTTTAAAGCAATCGACAACCATCCGTAGATCGCTGTTAGCCTTTTTAACACAAAACACATTATGTACACAGTCCGGTCGGTTTGTTAGTTACAATACTAATATAACCATCAACCAATTCCTTGCGAAGCTTGTTAACAATAAATCCCCTCTCAACATCCTGCAAAGCAAAGGTTACTGGGGATTCATAAGAGGCAGGACAATTAATATTAATGACATGGAAACCAAAAATAAACAAAAATAAACCCCTTTGAGCATATAGTTCCAATTACAGTCTAATGTACCACGAAAAAATAGCTCACACAACAACCGGCACGCCTTCAATTGCGACAGACAACCTGCAATATAGTGAGTACAATGACAACTCCCCAAAGAACAATTTGTATCAACAGTGAACACTACAGTATTATTATCATGAGTTAAGTCCACAGCTGTGACCACAAGGCACATCCGTAGATCTGTCACTGATAGCCAATCTGACTCAGGCAGCTCCCAGCCCGGCGGTGCAGGCAAACCGGCCATTTTTCGTCGATTGGTCCGTTCACGGTCGATTGCACCTGCCAGTGCATATGCGTCACTGTTCACATCCGATGTCCTTGCAGCCGCTGCTGCGGCCGATATTGAGTGCACAGTCACACAATCCTCATTGGCCGCCGTCACTCACGCGCACGTGTCCCGACGCGGCAGCCACATCCAATTTGCACTTGGACTCACTGCTGAATCAGTCAACGAAGTAACCCACTGTGACTAATGTACCACACTACATGCCTCACTGTCTCTTGTTGTCTGAACATTCCCAACCTCAGTATTTCTGCTAAAAATTTGTGGTTCATCCTCAGACCATGTTCGCCTGCCTCGTACCACCGTATCTCATTCCTTAGTGCACACAATTTTTGTATGGACCGATGCGCCACATTTGGCACACCAGTGCCCATATTGACACTCCAAGGCTGGCTATGCACACTCCTGCTGCTTATTGTGTGCATAGCATGGCCTTTTGCCATCCTTCATAAAGACGCTCCAGGTGTCAATTGGCTGTGAGGTTGACTTACCCGTCCGCATGTTTTCAAACAAGTAATAATCCAACGCATGCTCCTGTGCCCCCGTAGTGAACGCCTTAAATCCAACCTCCACAGCCTCGCTCCTTACTGCGGTATCATACCCAACATGGGCCGAATGGTAAAATTTGTCCGCTCTCGCCATACCAGATATGTAGGGAATATGGCAAATAAATGTCTCCGCGTCCTCCAAAGACGCGTCGTCCCTGTCTAGCATCCAATGGCACGCTGCTTCTACCAACTCATGCGGGTTCAGTTTGGTTACACACTTCTTCTCACGTACAAAAGTCTTTAAAGCCCACTTACTCTTAATTTTCTTGTCAGCACTCGATAAATGGTCTCGAGAATTCAACGAACTCGACGAGCGACGCCGGTGCTTGCGACGAGTGTCTTTGGACACACTTCTATCACGAGCCGGTTTCTCGGTCACCTCTAACTGTGCCAGTTCTTCCTCCATCATCGCTAGCTTCCTACGTCGCTCCAACGTGCATAGCCGTGCCTCCAGAACTCTCTCTTTCTCAATGAAAGTCTTCATCCACATGGTGCACCGGCACTCCCTCCATCTTCCTCGGCGCTTCCAGCTCCACCTTAACACCCTGCTCTTTTGCCGCCATGGCTGTCCTATTACGTGCCGACCTGCGAAGTGGCCCCCGCATCCTATTACACTTAGCGTTCAGAGGTGCTCCATGATTATGTCCACACGGCCCGCAATACGTATCTGGCATATGGCAACACCTGGCCTGGTACCTGCCCTCAACAGACCCACAGTAAAACACTCACAGCGACACAGACTGGTAGAATCCTATTTGCTCCTCCACTGCTGCAGTTCCCATGGCCAATTCATGGTAACAGTCGTACAAATGTATATATATATATATATATACCCACCCCCACACACATTACATTATCACTACAATAACTCTACACAAGCCCTAAACCTGTATAGCTAACTGGGATGGCCATATGTGACTTAGTGTGGTAGTACTTGTATCCATTATGATGAACTAAGTGTGAAGTTTGTCGTTGGCCTAATCACTCCCCGAGGGTATTGTCAGACTGGTGGTGCATGACAAGCAACAAACCACCAAGACAATTATATTCAGCAGCACATGGGCGTATAAAATGTCACTTCATTGCTCCAGCTTTCAAGCTGTCATGACTCAGGCTGTATCTGTCACTGCACATGTGGCAAAAATACAGCTAGTCGGCTCCCATCTACCAAATACAAAGACCGTAGCAGTTTTCCTTTGTAAGCCATATGGCACTAGTATCCAGCAGCACACGGCGTACAAAATGTCACTATACTGCCCCAGCTGTCACGGTGTCATGACACCGGCTATAGCTGTCTCCGCACACAAGCTAGTTGGCTACCATTTATGAAATAATGGACACTGACTTAGTTGGTAACTCCTAGCTGGTTTATCCTAACATCGAATGCACTAGAATTCAACAGCACATGGGCGTATAAAATGTCACTTCACTGCCGTAGCTATCAAACTGTCATGACACGGCCTGTTGCTGTCACTGCACACATGACGATAATACTGTAACTTCTTCAGTGTGCACGGTTATTCATAATGAGAACAGGACAGGAGCAGTTGTTGACCGGTCAAGGCGAGCGAGGGAATGGAGGGTATGAGCACCATACAATAACATAAGTGAATAGCAATAATCAAGTCATAATAACTAAATAAAAAAAAAATGAGAACAGGACATGAGCAAGTGTTGACCAGTCAAGGTGAGCGAGGGAATGTGCCGCAGTCCTACATGGAAGGGGCGAGGAAAAGTGGAGCGGGGGGCGCCACCTGACGGATTCGAACCCAAATGGTCAATAGTTACACGCCAACTTTCAACACCAGATGGGAACTCTGCGCCCTCCCTACACCAGCATATCCCAGATATACGCGTGTGTAGGAGGGGGCAGACCAACACGGAGATTAGGCGAATATAGTTATTTTTTATTTGGCTTATATCATCGTCGGGAAGGCCACCATAACCATGACTCAACCATAACTATACTTGGCTGGGCAACCCGCCACGGTAGCTCGCGACCCCAACCAATCAACTAGTGTCCGGGAGGTTGACTTACCCGTCCGCATATCTGCCACTATGCGATCAGAAAGTGGAGTACAAATGTAACTAAAGACCATGTCCGATGACCAATCGCCCCATGTCCTGATTTCTTTGAGGGAAGCACCCTACATCGCTAAAAAGGTGCACCCCCCTTGACATGAATAGTCCTCCGGAAGTAAGCCAGCACACTCAGCAAAATGCTTAATCATGGCCTGAACAGCCTCGTAAGTAAGAGGTACTAAGGATTCATACAAACCTGGAACCAAAGAGGCCGATGCGTCCTCAGACGCTGGTGTTTCGGCAAAGTGTATGTGTATGGTATGTATGTGTATGTGTATGTATGTGTGTGTATGTATGTATATGTATGTTTTTATTTGTATGTATATGGATGTGTATGCATGTGTATATATGTATATGCATGGGTATGCAGGTGTACGTATGTGTATGCATGTATATGTATGTATATGTATGTATATGAATGTATAGGTATATGTATAATAAGTATACATATACATGCATATACACACATATACTTACATATACATGCATATACATACATACCTATACATACACACATACATACTATACCAACACAGTACTATCATGGGCAGTTCTTGCCTGTAGCCATATGTTGTAACTACTGAATTATTTCCTAATATTCACTGCTAATTCACTGCTGTATTCCAATATGTAAAAATGCCAAAACTCAGTATGCCACAACCATATTTCTGAACCTGCACACTAATCCTATATAAAATTTGACATTGGTAATTGAACCAGGGGTCGAATGAGGTATTTAACCACCATAGCCCAATTGAGGTAAGCTCTCCAACCTGTTTATCTCTGATAATGGGTTAGAGTTAACAAATAAATTTGATAATGGATCATTTAAAGGAATTTGGAGTAGAGGTAAGACATACTACACCATATCATCTACAGTCTAATGGAATGGTTGAGCATTACCATAAAACACTATAAAGCATTTTGAGGAAATCAGTGAATTCTCATGCCAGGTGATGGGAAAATTCTTTACCTGATGTGATATGTGCGTATCATACTGTATCTTCTGATAGTACAGTTTTTTCTCCTTTCTTTCTAACATAGTTTGTTACTGTATCGATCGACAGGTACAACGTATTCAAACCTAGCTTATCGAATAGAGGGTTTGTCTATGGCTTTAAGTAAGGCTGTCAAAATTATAATATTGCTCATCTGAGAAGGAAGGGGAATGCAATTAAATTAACTCCAGGTGATAAAGTTGTTCTGTTAGTTAATGAATCGGGACACTTGGAGAGGAATTACGATCTAGGATGCATAGTGGTTAGATCACAAGGTTCAGTAGTGACCGTGGTAGGGCCTAGGAACGATCGAAAAATTGTGAATCGAGATAAAGTTAGAATAGTTGATTCTAATATTATTTGGGATGATATAGCACCTAGATTAATGCATACGATGAGGATAAAAGGTACGTCAGGACCTTTGCCGTTCCATCCTATCATTTTTGGCCAGGATAGACAAACTAATGTATTTTTGGTGAATAAAACAAAACAAAAACTTGGTACTGGCGCTTTTACACGCCAGCAGGCACGGAAGGTGGATTCAATAATTGGTAGTTCTAATTTATTCAACAGGATAGACCAACGCTGTGGAAGGATCGATGAATACGCAGACGGTGGAGTGCTTCGGCTCAGCTGAGAAGAAAATTATTTTTTCCTGCGCCACTAATACATAACGATTGCGCCATACCTAATCATTGCGCTAATGCAAAGCATGAACTAAAAATAGTGCAAGTCAACAGCTTAAAAACTGCTCGACAGTGTTTGCTAGGTTTAGTCATAAGAAATGTTTATTTTCCTACTAAACTTGCGCCAAGCAGGACTAGTTGTAACGTAAGTTGTGCCACTAATAAATGTTAGTAATTCATTAGAATTACAGTCATGTTTGAGTTGGAATAGACTCCACAGTAGCATTGCTATAGTAAGGTTATAGACACTTTCACTTACGAATGCTTCTGCTTACATTTCAGGTTGGATGATTTGTATAAAAGGAAGAAATTAGTATGAACATGGTAGGATTTGTATAGATATTATCAGCATTTCTGATTTCTCATTTCATCCATGAGGTATGTTGCTGACCGTTCGCCGGTCTAAGACTATTCAGTTCGCCGAACGCGAGTTGCTTATTCCTGTCGCTTGCGTGCCCAATACAGACTTGTGCACCATATTCTGGGTGAGGAAGCACTTCTCGCAAGTCAAAGTATCTTCCAGCGAGCCTGCCTTCCAGGTTCCCCGGGCAGGTGGCTATTCACCCCTGGACTACGCTACACTCCAGTCTATGATAAAGTGCTTTGCTGCACCAGCTGGCTTAGACGGTGAGAATTTCTCATGCAATTCTCTCCAGTGTGGCGGGTGTACTTACCTCGCTCTTCAACTGCCCCGATCGACAAAATTCATCTTAGGGGCGATTGGTCGTCTGACATGATCTATAGGTATATCGCACGCCCCCTGTCAGAGCGAATAATCTCGGACATGCGGGTAGCCTCTTGCCTCGGGGTTGTTAGTTAGTTCTGTCTGGATGGTCCTGGGGACTTGGCATTTGTAGCCCAGCCAGATACTTCTATATTGACTTTGATATAATAAAACTGTATCCACCACACTGCCTTCGGCTTAATGTGTACTTACACCAACGTATATACTAAAGTATATGCGGATGTAGGAATCGCATGGTTCTGCCCCCTCCTGCCGGTTCCACAAACCCCAGGGAGGGGTTTGGCTATTCCACCAGCCTACCCACCTGTGACATGTATACACCACTGATCCCACCGCCTGCTCACTCGCTTGCTGCCAGTTGGCTCATTCACACTTTTATTTGTATTCTTATTTTTATTGATATGTATATTCTTTCATACTATATATTTCAGTAGGGCATTTGTAGCCCAGCCCGATATTTCTACATTGACTTTGATATACTAAAACTGTATCCACCACACTGCCTTCGGCTTAATGCGTACTTGTGTACACATATATACATACACACATACACACATACATACACAAACATACATATGTATACATATATATACATATATATACATATATATATATATACATATATATGCAGACACATATGCATATATGTATACATTAATACATATGCAGATATATATACATGACTATATATATGCATATAAATACATATTGTATTTAGAGATTATTGCATCACATATCTAAGTTAATCCATATGTAGTCTGTGTCACTCTCAGACTTATTGCAACAATGCAAGGGGCCTAAGCTCTAACACTTTCACCCTCAGATTTTAACCAAGCACTGATATTACCCTAAATAATTTTACATTGTATATTCTATTTATTTTATTTTTGATTATGAGTGTACATGTACACATACACATACTTCACCCCTACTTCGCCCGAACCGAGGTCACCCGACACAAATTTACCTGACCCAACTTTACCCGACCCAACTTTACCGGACCACACTTTACCCGACCCCACTTTCCCCAAACCGACTTTACCTGACCCTACTTTACCCAACCCGTCTTTACCCGACCACACTTTACCCAACCCCGCTTTACCTCACCCCACTTTACCTCACCCAAGTTTACCCGACCCAACTTTTCCTGGCCTGACTTTACCCGGCCAGACTTTACCAAGCTTGACATTACCCAGCTTGACTTTACCCAGCTCGACTTTACCCAGCATGACTTTACCCATCTCGACATTACCCAGCTTGACTTTACCCGGCTCGACTTTACCAAGCTTGACTTTACCCAGCTTGACTTTACCCGCCCTGACTTTACCCAGCTCGACATTACCCAGCTTGACTTTACCCGGCTCGACTTTACCAAGCTTGACTTTACCCAGCTTGACTTTACCCAGCTTGACTTTACCCAGCACCACCCTACTTTACCCACCCGATCTTTACCCAACCCCACATTACCCAACCCCACTTTAACTCACCCCACTTTACCCAATCCGAGTTTACCTGAACCGACTTTACCTGGGTCGACTTTACCTGGCTCGACGTTACCTGCCTCGACTTTATGCGGCTCGATGTTACCCACTTCAACGTTACCCACCTCGACATTACCTGCCTCGATGTTACCCGCCTCAACGTTACCCGCCTCGATGTTACCCACCTTGACGCTACCTGCCTCGACGTTACCCGCCTCCATGGGTCAACTCCATGGGTCAGTTCCATAACTATTGTGAGGAAGCCTGGGAAGATACAGATTTGTTTAGATCCTACTAAATTAGATAAAGCAATTTTAAGAGGCCCTTATCCCACCGGTACTGTTGAAGAGGTTGTTGCAAATACAAGTGGGGCCACAGTATTCTCGGTGATAGATGCTAATAGTGGATATTGGCAAATTGAATTGGATGAGGTGAGCTCTCATTTATGCACATTCAACACGCCGTGGGGTAGGTACAGGTATACGCGTTTACCTTTTGGAATAAAGACAGCTGATGACATATTTATAGAAGAAATGAATGGTATACTGGAAGGGTTAGAAGGTGTTAATGTGATCACAGATGACATTTTAGTTTATGTACACTGCTGTACACTGGACAGTCCACCATCGAGCAGTGGGGGTTCATGTTGTTGGTGAGTGTTTTGAATTTCCACTCTCCACTGATTACAGCATGCACTGTATATCCATACTGGCATGCATCTGATGAAATGGGAGAGAATTGAAAAATAAAAACACACACAAACAAGATGGCGACCAATAGATAGGCCTACTCTTGATGCTCTTGATTCGATTATGACGTCCCGGGCAACTCGGGTCATCGGAGTTGCTAGGATTTCAAATAGAACACTGCGAGTCGAGTCTAAATATACACGTGCCATGTGCAAAACGACCCGACCCCAGTAACCCAACTCTTGGCTTGAGGTGTTAGGAGTGATGACGTCACATTTGCACTGGTACCGTCCTGTAGGATAGCAGCTACCAGTACCAGTCCGAAGTGGTTTTTAACATGTTTCTTCTTGTAATAACCCAGATTAATGAAATGGAAATATAACTAAACTATCCAATCATAAAATACTTTAAATCCTATTTTACTGTAGTTATATTGGTTATTACAACAAAAAAAGTGTTGGATTAAGCCACCATTTTTTCCACCCCCAATGTGTTTGTTTATGCAACCCAAGGTCGTAGCTTCTGCGCATGCGCCAAAATGTGACTCATTGCTTAATCGAATACTACCTACATTCAAACTTACTGCAACTTTACCAAATGAATGTGAAATATATAATGGAGTTTTATATCAATATTACTGTAATTGAACTGGAGTAGGTTATTTATGTAAAGGCCCGTGGAAAGTTCTAGATGCCAGATTCGGTGTGCATCGCACAACAAATCTAGGCCACACCATCTTGGTTCGGTGATCATCGCGCTTAAAAATTGGGCGTGGCGGTTAGAAGTCACGATGCAGGCTTAAGTTCTCCTCCTCTCACCGCCTCGTGCTGTGTTTACGGACTGATGAGCATGTAACCATGCGTCATGACTTATAACCGCCACACCCAATTTCTAACTGCGCATTAATCTTATATAGAATTCGACCTTGGATACCAAGGTCGAAATCTATATAAGATTAAGGTGCAGTTTGACAGTGTTGGCTCTGACACACTGAGTTTTGGGATATATCCATATTGGAATACATGACTAGAAAGCAAAAGATTATATCTAATTTCCTGAATATTTCCAGGACATCTAGTTGGGACCAGATTGAGTAAATTAGCAGTGAATAATAGGAAATAATTCATTAGTTACAATGAATGGCTACAGGCCAGAACTGCCCATGACAGTATTGTGTTGGTATATCAGTAAATCCCAAACAATAGGGCACCTCCAGACAACCATGGGGGTATATGCTGGTCTGTGGCCCACTCACATACTTCCACTTGCCACTGGGGGAGGAGGGCCTGTGGGGACTGTTGTACATCATTTGGATATATTGTTTGTATACAATATATATATTTGCATAACATATAATTCACTGTGATTATGGATCTGATGCATAATCACCACAAATATGACTTTTCTTGCTGGTAGAGCAACATTAAGAAAAACGCACATTGGTCGTAATGCGTAGCATTATGTTTGATGCAAGGAGAGGAAGAGACCCTCCCCCGCCCCGCGCTGTCGCGCTGCCTTCGCACCTCGGCCAACGCCGCCGCGCGCCGCCTCCTCCCCCCGCCCCCCTGCCGCGCAGCATTCGCGCCTCACCCAACGCCCGCTGCTCGCCACCTCTCGCCCTCCCCCGGGCCGGCAGCATTCACACCTCACCCGCTGTCGCCCGTCCCTTCCCCTTATAAGGTCGCCCGCCGGCCTCCCTCAGGCAGTCGCCCTCCTGCCGCCTTCCAGCTCTCTACCCCTTTTCCTGTTTGGCTTTCTTCACCTCGGACCGCTGCGTCCCCTCGGACCGCTCCAGGATGCCCAGACACGGCAAGGGCACGGGCCGCCAGAGCTCCCGGGCGACCGCCCTGGCCACGCCGGGACCCTCCTCGGGCGCGCCGGGAGGCGCGTCACCCTCCTCGGCCCCGGCGTCTCCGTCGGCACCCTCGGACCCCGCCTCGGGCAGCGAGACTGCGATTCTCATGGCTCTCCTCGACCTTGAGGCCCTCCAGCGCCTCCAGCGCGCCACCACCGCTCGCCTCTACGCCCGCCTGGACGCCCTCGAATCGGGGAGAGCCCGAGGGCAACCCCCTTGCACCACGCCAACCGCCTACACCACGCCGACCCCAGCAAGAACACGGCAGCCGTCTCACCGCCGCGCCCGAGGGGGCACCACTGCCCACCCCGAGGCGGCGGACGGCGTACACCACACCGCCCATCCCAGCACCTTGGGCACACGTCCCCGGGGGGGGGCGCGCCCTCCCCCACCGCCTCAAGCACCGCGGAAGGCAGCCTGGACCACCGCCGCGGCCACGCCGGCCCCCTCCTCGGGCTCGCCGTGATGCGCCTCGCCGAGCTTTGCCCCGGGTCCCCCCCCCGGCGCCTCGGGACCAGCCCTCGGGCGCCGAGGCCCCCATCCTACAGATCACGGCCCCTCGGCGTCGGACGGCGCACAGCACACCGCTCATCCCGTCACCTCGGGCACACCTCGCCGGGGGAGCGCAACCCCCGCCGCCACCTCAGGCACCGCCCCGGGGAGCACAGACCCCGTCCGCCTCGGCAGATTTTTGATCCGCCGGCCTCCCCCCGGCCGGCCCGGGGGGCCCTTCCCGGCGCCTCACCCTCACCACTGCCGACAGCCCCGCGACTTCCACCGACAACCTCCCAGCGACCACCGATCGCAGCGCCGCCCAGTCACAGCCGGGGATCATCACCTTGGACCTCATGCCTCAGACCACAGCCCAGCCCAGCCTCACGAGGAACCCTCTGCCGACATCACAGCCACCGACCCTCACGACACCGCCGTCCACCGACAACCTCCCAGCGACCACCGATCGCAGCGCCGCCCAGTCACATCCGGGGATCATCACCTCGGACCTCACGCCTCAGACCACAGCCCAGCCCAGCCTCACGAGGAACCCTCTGCCGACACCACAGCCGCCGACCCTCACGACACCGCCGTCCACCGACAACCTCCCAGCGACCACCGATCGCAGCGCCGCCCAGTCACAGCCGGGGATCATCACCTCGGACCTCACACCTCAGACCACAGCCCAGCCCAGCCTCACGAGGAACCCTCAGACCACAGCCCAGCCCAGCCTCACGAGGAACCCTCTTCCGATGGCACAGCCGCCGACCTTCACGACACCGCCTTCCTGAACCCGCCCGACCCGACCCCGACCCCCACCCCACCCAGCCCTGAGGACTTCGCTCCCCCCTTGCTCGACCCTCGTCGGACCTCCTCACCGGACCTCGCCAAGGAGCGAACCCTCCCCAGACAAACACCGCCGCCGACCATCACGACCACCGACAACCCCCCCACCAACCACCGATCGAAGCGACGCCCAGCCAGAGCCGGGGACCATCACCCCGCACCTCACGCCTCAGACCACAGCCCAGCCCAGCCCCGCCGGACCTCCTCACCGGATCCCTCCAAGGAGCGGGAGACTAGCGATCGCAGCGCCGCCCACTCGCAGCCGGGGATCATCACCTCGGACCTCACGCCTCAGACCACAGCCCAGCCCAGCCTCACGAGGAACCCTGTGCCGACATCGCAGCCGCCGACCCCTGCTCGGCCCTCCTCGGACCTCCTCACCGGATCTCGCCAAGGAGCGGGCCTCCTCTTTTTTGGCCGCCCGCTCCTTGTCGAACCCCCTCGGGCGCGCCGCGAGCCCTCTCCACCTTTTTTGGTGGAGGGCTCCTCGGCACCCCCTCCTTCATCTACTGACACTTGCCCGTCCCTTCCCCTTATAAGGTCGCCCGCCGGCCTCCCTCAGGCACTCGCCCTCCTGCCGCCTTCCAGCTCTCTACCCCTTTTCCTCCACCCACCCACCCGTCTTCTTCCTTATACTTTTTTCTTCCAGCAGGGTGGAGGGCTCCTCGGCACCCCCTCCTTCATCTACTGACACTCAACTATAAACTGAACTTCATTCACCTACATTGCTCCTCATGAGCCTTTTCTACTTTATTCCATTTATTGTGATTTACTTTACACTTGCTCCTTATGAGCTTCTTTACTGTTGCTCCTCGTGAGCCTCTCGCATTTCTCTGTATGCTCTGTTGTTTGAGGCGTAAATAAACGCCTTACTTCCACCCCCGCCTTGCTTTCTTCCTTTTCGCGCATCAAATATTATTGCATTTATATTTTATTTATGTTTTTGCTGCTTATCACTTTTGATTTATATCTATATATTGATTTAGACCGGGCGCCGAGATGCTACACACACTTTTTAAAATGTGATAAAGAGTTTATTAAAATATGTCTATCATCACTATATGTGTATATGTGTATATATATATATATATTTATATGTTCCATCCCCCACTACCCCCCCGCTACCATGGCGGTGTAGGGGTGGGGGTCCGGTCGGAGGAGGGGCGTGACACTCACCTGCCAACCAGACTCACCAAAAACTCTGATCGGACTCACCAAAAACTCATGACACTCACTATGCCCGGGCCCCGAGCTCGACCCAGAGACCGCCCCCCCCTCGCATGGGGGCACTACATATACGTATACAGTAAAACCTCTCTAAATCGACCGACCATGGGACCGACTTTAAGTTGTCCATTTAGGGAGGTGGTCGGTTTAGAGAGTTAGAATATCCTTACAATGGTATTGTTGTGACACAAACAAAGCGATTGATACAGGGGAGTGGTCGATCTGTGGAGGGGCCGGTATAGAGAGGTTTTACAGATATACATATAAAACACATATACATATATACACATATACACACATATACGCATACATGGGTATGCATATAACTATACATGTAAATATGTGTGCATACATATTACATATGCATATATTTATGTATATATACGTACATCTTTTGATAGGTAGGAGGGGCAGACACTATATATATATATGTATATATTTCACAATCAGATTTTAACCAACAATTCCAAAGAAAGCTTTCACACCTCAGGTTCCCAATGGTTCTCTGGGCTGCCCCTCCACTGACAGCTGAACTCACTGACTGTGAATATGTTAAAGCTTATGCCTTTGGACTAGGTGTGAGAGTGGATTGGATTTGGTTTATAAGGGTCTGTGCGACAGTGCACTGCACACACATATTTCTGAAGGCACACGCTACACAAGTCAACTTGTTACTTGCAAATGGATTATTATTTTGATGGATTTGACACAATTGCCATCGATTGAAAAGAATTCCTTTTTAAACAACTAATGTCTAAGAAAAGACAAATCATTTAAACTAAAACATCAGCAAACTGATAATTACTAATGCCTGGTTCCACTGTTTCTCGTTAGTGCACCTAGTAAGTGCACTTAGTAAGGGGGGGTTTATTCCAATGCATTTCAATTGGATTTCATCATCGATACCTCAACCATGGGGGTCGTTGGGACACCACAGGTGACTTTGCAACCAGTGTTCTCGTCTTGTCCTCTTTTCTACTTCTCTACGACTTGCCAGACTGGAGGCCTGTCAATTCCCTGATGTTGTCTTCCCACTTCTTCCTTTGTCCACCTTGTCTTCGTCCTCCTTTCACTGTGGCTTGCAAGATGGTTTTGGTCAGACCTGATGAATGAGAAATATGATGACACCACTACAGTCACATGACACACATCCAACAGGGCAGTCACATGACTCACAACGAACAGGGCAGTCGCATAACACAAACAACAGGGCAGTCACATGACATGCAACAAACAGGGCAGCCTCATGACACACAACCAACAGGGCAGTCACATGACACAACCAACAGGGCAGCCATGTGCCCCACAACTGCCCGGGTGGTCGCGTGGCCACTGTGCTGTTTCTGCTGATTCAGCTATTTTGGTACAGATATAGAAGGCCGTCCCTGGAGCCTCTCCTCGACCTGCAAGGTGTGCTGTATAACTTTGGTATCAACTGCTGCGAGTGTTCCGTCGGAAGTGCGGAGCGCTGCCACCAGGGGCAGCAGCAGTGGACAATCACTGAGGGAGACATGGTGCTCATCTTAGATTCATGCAAACAGGGCACTAGTAACAATGTAAGAGTAATATGTACTAACAGGTAGTGCCCAATTTGGGGTTATGAAACTGGGCACTAGTAACTGTTATGTATGTTCTAAGCCGGGACATGCCGGGAGCAAGCGATAGGGAACCAGCGGCCGGGCGACCAGCACAGACTGGGAGGCTCCGAAATAAACCATTACGCAACGAGACATCAACGCGCATTGTCGGTTATTTGTCATAACATTACAGTAACCATATAAGACTAATATGCACTAACATGTAGTGCGCAATATGGGGGTTATGGAACAGGGCACTAGTACCATGTAAGAGTAGTATGCACTAACAGGTAGTGCCCAATATGGGGGTTATGAAATAGGGCACTAGTAAACATATAATAGTATGCACTAAAAGGTAGTGCCCATTATGGGGGTTATGAAACAGGGCACTAGTAGCCATGTAAGAGTACTATGCACTAACAGTTAGTGCCCAATATGGGGGTTATGAAACAGGGCACTGGAAACCATGCAAGAATAGTATGCACTAACAGGTAGTTCCCAATATGGGGGTTATGAAACAGGGCACTAGTACCCAAATAAGAGTAGTATGTACTAACAGGTAGTGCCCAATATGGGGGTTATGGAACAGGGCACTAGTAACCATATAAGAGGAGTATGCACTAGCAGGTAGTGCCCAATATGGGGGTCATTAAACAGGGCACTAGTAACCATGTAAGAGTAGTATGCACTAACAGGTAGGGCCCAATAGGGGCATTTTAAAACATGGCACTAGTGACCATGTAAGAGTAGTATGCACTAGCAGGTAGTTCCCAATATGGGGGTTATGAAACAGGGCTCTCGTAACCATGTAAGAGTAGGATGCACTAACAGGTAGTGCCCAATATGGGGGTTATAAAACAGGGCACTAGTAACCATATAAGACTAGTATGCACTAACAGGTAGTGCCCAATATGGGGGTTTTGCAACAGGGCACTAGTACCCATATAAGACTAGTATGCACTAGCAGGTCGTGCCCAATATGGGGTTTATGAAACAGGGCAGTAGTAACCATATAACACTAGTATGCACTAGCAGGTAGTGCCCAATATGGGGGTTTTGAAACAGGGCACTAGTACCCATATAAGACTAGTATGCACTAGCAGGTCGTGCCCAATATGGGGGTTATGAAACAGGGCACTAGTAACCATGTAAGAGTAGTATGCACTAGCAGGTAGGCCCAATTTGGGGTTTATGAAACAGGGCACTAGTAACCATATAAGACTAGTATGCACTAGCAGGTAGTGCCCAATATGGGGGTTATGAAACAGCGCACTAGTAACTATGTAAGAGTAGTATATCACTACCAGGTAGTGCCCGCTATGGCGGGTATGAATCAGGGCACTATCAACCATGTAAGAGTAGTATGCACTAGCAGGCAGTTGCCAATATGGGGGTTATGAACCAGGGCACTAGTACCCATATAAGACTAGTATGCACTAGCAGGTAGTGTAATATATGTAATGTACAAACGCCCTGCCATAATATTATATGACGTCGCCACGACGTATGACGTCACTACGAAGGAGAACCAATAAACTCAGTTACGTTACAAGAACTCACGCTGTTAACACATCCTTTACATGGTGTCAGATATTACGGGTATTTGACTGTAATGGCCCTACACGGATTAAAACCCCCAGGACCATTAATTTTAGATGAACAGATGGCGATAAGTTGGAGATCGTGGCTTCACTCCTATGAGATATACGCCACAGCTGCCGGAGTATCATCAAAAATGGAGAAGGTACAATGTTGTGTCTTTTTACATGTCGCTGGAGTGGACACTCAGAAAATACACCAAACATTCGAAATTGTAAATGCGGATAAAGACAAAATAGCACTGTTAATTGCCGCATTTTCACATTACTGTGAAGATAAAACGAATATAACAGTCGTAAGATATGAATTCAACACATTTAACCAAACAAGTGAAAATATGGACACGTATATACGAGAGTTAAAGCACCGAATACAGTTCTGCTGTTATGAGACGCTAGAAGCTTCTCTATTGTGCGATCGTCTCATGTGCGGAGTTAAAGACAATGACCTGAGGAACAAACTATTACAATTACCTAAATTATCATTGGAGACATGCATTCAATTGTGGCGATTGAGTGAAAATACAGCGGCACAAGTGACGAATAATGTCGAAAGTCAAATTGATGCTGTTGATTCTCGGTACGTCAAGCGTGAGGGACCAGTGCAACAAACATCGCCATGGGTACCGCGGACAACAACTCGGTATCAACAACATCCCCAGTGGTCACAACAGCCCACTACAAGATGTGATCGTTGTGGTTATCATCATACAAGAGGGAGCTGTCCTGCAAAAGGCAAAGAATGTGCGGGATGTCACAGAATCGGTAACTTCATCAAGGTATGTCGTCAACAAAAGAGACAACAACAAAATGTGCCAGTGCATGGAATTGACGTTACTCTGGATCGTGCGTTTGACAGTGAGGATCGACATGTGCACCAACAGATGGATGTAGGGGAGTACAATTTATTTGTGGGTACCATCTACGACAATGACGCGCATCACAATGATCTATGGCATGAGACAGTCGTCGTCGATGGCCAAAATGTGTCTTTTAAACTAGACACTGGGTATGAGGCGAATATTTTGCCTCTCAGTGTCTACGAGTCAATCCAGGGTGCTGCCTTGGAAACGTCAAAATGTCAACTAATTACATATGGAGGCCACAAAATCAAGCCTGTTGGAACGACAACACTAACTATCAACAACATCAAGACGAAATTTCAAGTCACCGATGTTGGATCTGCGATACTAGGAAAGCAGGCTTGTGTCAAATTAGGACTGCTAGCACGAATTGACACGATAAACACTGATCCTGAAGTTGAAGATGCATGAACATGGTAAAGAAATATTCTGATGTATTTGAGGGTTTGGGTTTAATTAAGTCTAATGGAAAAATATATGTTAATGAAAATATACAACCGGTTATTGACCCACCTCGCAGAGTACCGTTAGCAATAACTGAGGAAGTACAAACAGAGTTAGACCGTATGGTAACTTTAGGTATAATAGTAAAACAAGAGGACCCAACTCCTTGGGTCAGTTCTATAACAATTGTACAAAAACCGGGTAAAATCAGAATTTGCCTAGATCCGACCAAACTAAATCAAGCTATTTTGAGGGGACCATACCCAGTACGAACAGTTGAGGAAGTTGTCGCAAACATACACGGTACTAATTACTTTTCTGTATTAGATGCAAATAGCGGGTATTGGCAAATCCAGTTAGACGACCCCAGTTCACTATTATGTACATTTAACACACCGTGGGGACGATTTAGATACACACGTCTACCATTCGGTATCAAAACGGCTGGCGATATATTCATTCAGGAAATGAATACTATATTATCCGGGTTGCCTGGTGTTCACATAATTTCGGATGATATTTTGGTACATGGAGTCACAGTACAAGAGCATAATATGCGTTTAGAGTCTGTCTTAAAACGTACTCGTGAGGTTAACCTCAAATTAAACCCTAAAAAGTTGAAAATTTGTAAAACAAGCGTAAATTACCTGTATTGCAGTATTTTAATAAACATGAACAGATTGTTATCCAAGTAGATGCATCAAAATATGGGTTGAGCGCAACATTATTCCAAGGTGATAAGCCTGTGGCCATGGCATCAAAAGCACTGGATAAAGCCCAGATCAGTTATGCAGTAATCAAAAAGGAACTACTGGCCATATGTTTCGGTTGCCGAAAATTTCATAATTACATTTATGGTAATGAAGTTATTGTACACACAGATCACAAACCACTAGTATCCATAATGATGAAACCCATTCATCAGTTGTCTGCAAAAATGCAGAGAATGAGAATGAGATTACAAAATTACAACATACACGTAACATATTTAAAGGGGTCAAACTTATTCTTTGCAGATACACTTTCACGAGCTCACACTGCAGACATAACCCCAAAGGACCTCTACGACCAAGACTTCTCGGTGGCTTCGATCAGTCTGAGTACAGATATTTTCCAAAGGATACAAACAGATACAAATTTTGATAAAATGTTACAGGGTGTAAAAGAATTAACATTGCATGGGTGGCCATCAAACAACAACAATCTCGACCCTTCTGTTAAACCGTATTTTACGTTCCGGCAAGATATCACATGGTTTGATAGTGTATTATTAAAGGGAGAACAGATAATAATACCAAAGTCGATGCATCACAAAATATTAAATAAATTGCATGAATCCCACTTAGGGATTATCAAATGTAAGCAGTTGGCTCGGGACACAGTGTTTTGGCCTGGTTTAAACAAGCAAATTGAAGACCAGGTATCCAGGTGCCATGTTTGTCAAGCTTTTAGAAATGAACAAGCTAAGGAACCATTGTTGAGCCATTCTCTAATTGACATACCATTCTATGAAGTAGGTATTGACTTATTCCATGTGAATGGTTTAAATTATATTATAATTGTAGATTACTATTCCAAATTTCCTGAAGTTATGGAACTAATGTCAACTACGAGTAAGGCAGTTATTTTTGCATTGAAGCAAAGTTTTGCGCGATATGGTATACCCCGGTTTGTCGTCTCGGACAATGGTCCACAATTTTCAAGTACAGAATTTAATACATGTTCTTCCGAATATGGTTTTAAATGCCTGTTCACGAACCCCATGCATGCCTAAAGCAATGGGCAAGTCAAACGTTATGTTCAAACTGTGAAGCGGATGATAAAAAAATGTCTTAACGGTAATCAAGATGTAAATTTGGCTTTGCTAAATTATCGTAACACAACACTGGATGGGATTGGTGCGTCTCCGGCGCAATTAGTAATGTCTAGAAACTTAAGGACAAGACTTCCTATATTAGAATCCGCACTCAGGGCGATTGCCCAGCCGTCTAAATTGAATCAAATGAAAGATAGGCAAATCAGACAAAAATCCTATTTCGACGCACATGCCGGCAAAGATCACCCTTTATTAAAGATAGGGGACACAATCCGGTATAAGAATTATCGAGATGAATGGAAACAAGGTAGAATTGTAGACACTAGTAACAGTGCACGACGAGACTACCAAATACTAAATGAACATAAAACGACATTACAACGTAACAGGAAATTTATATATAAATCTCCAAGTGATAATACCGGTGTGACAAGAAAAACACCAGGGGAATATCACATGAACAAAGTTAACGACCCACATAAATCTTTAACACAAACTACCAGGTATGGTAGGGGAGTTCGTCCTCCAATCCGTTTCGGGAGGGAGTAAAAATACAAGTCGGGTGTCGAGACATAGAATTTAGTATTCTGGTAGCGTCTCTGAGGTATGTATGTATATATATATACTAGACCAAAATACACGAGGTATTGCAACAAGTTTAGGGATATTGTATAGTCAAGGTATTCTTAGATTGTATAAGAGATTAACCAAACAGCTGCATACAGGAATCAACAGTCACGAAAATAAAGTCAAACAAAGAACGAAACTAAACAGTTACACACATAAGAAACAACGGCTGAAATACACTAAAGGAACACATTGTTGTATTCATTCGTATAGCGGTCCTGCTCACCACCACAATTCAGTGCCATGTATTTAGTGCATTGAAATGTAGCCTGTATGAATGTTAGGTTTGAACACATGTTTTCGTAGATCTTTCTAGACAGGATAATGAAATAGTATGTTTAATGTTATGATCGTCCATGATAGTGGTATGATGTGTAAATGTAATCAAGTTACATTGATGTTTGCAACATTATCGTGTTTGTCAAGAAAATAGTACACAGAAATAAACGATAAGTCTTAAGTATGTTACACATATCAGACCAATATGCCCATCAAATGACATGTAATAGATCTTGAAGGTCGGGCAGAGATATATATATATATATATCATTGAAAGGGGAAGATGTAATATATGTAATCAGGAAAAACACGAAGACAGCAAGTATAATTATGGTAACTTTAATCAAGGTAAGGTTGAAACGTCTGGTTACACAATGTCAGCTCACAAGTGCTTATAAACGAGGCTAGAGATGCTATGGCCCTACCAATATCATACGTGGGGTGGGTGGGAGGCCAATTTAAAGTCTGGTCAAAGTCTCCTGGTTCCTCCGGTCGTAATAACAGAACCCACTGCTGCGTCGCCTTATATAGCTAATTTGTACCCACAAAGCAGCGCGTCGACAGTTTTAGCACACTGCCTGCTACGTCATCAGAACCTGAGATCCACGGCGGCGAGGCTAAAGAACAAACCGCTAGCCGGCGACTGAGTTAAATACGTAGTTCTGAAGAATCCCGCTAGTCGGCGCAAAGACGTCCTGGCTACTGGCACGCCTTGTACTGTCTCCGTGATCCTGATTACCCGTAATGCCAAAGCATTACGCATAATCAGGAAAAACACGAAGACAGCAAGTATAATTATGGTAACTTTAAACAAGGTAAGGTTGAAACATCTGGTTACACAATGTCAGCTCACAAGTGCTTATAAACGAGGCTAGAGATGCTATGGCCAAAAAAGAGTCTGATAGCAATCTCGAAGCCGAGACCAATGGTTTCCGAGGGACATACGAGTGCACCGCAGATGATTTCCAGTGACCAAGGTCTCTTATGTCCTGAAGGGGGGACCCCGAGGCGGGCACAGGCCTGAGTCCCACCTCTACGAAGACTATGCAGGGTCATGGCTCCTGGGGATCCGATGCCCAGCGCAGAGAGAGCGTGTCGAAGAACTTTGGTAGCCCTCCTCGGTGTGATGGGCATCCCAAGCGCATCCAGGAATGCCGGGCCATCTGGATATGGCATCAGGCTCCGATAGTAAGTCTCCCATGCTTGTACCGGGCAGTATCGTGACCCAGGTATCGCTGGTACATGAATGACATGTGGCGAAATTGACTCCCAGGACGTCTTCGAGCTGCAGACCCTTATGACCAGGGCTGAATCAGTATGAGTTATGTCCTTGGCCCGTAACATGCGTCTTGTAGATGATGTCGTCTCCAGGGTTAGTAGATTACTCTGTCTGAGTAACGTAAAATATCCAATTATTAGGATGGCTTTTGACAAATTTGATTAGCCTACGATGATGTCTTTGGCGTAACCTGTGGCAAAGAAGGCAAGTATTAATTTTTGCCACAGATTATATGCATGATGAGATAGGGTCATCATGGCCGACATATGCTGGGTGTTTAATGTCGTGCCGGCGAACCGGCGCGCGTGTTGCCGGCTCGTTGCTTCGTCGATCGCCAGAGAATGTAGTGTTGTCCCGGTGGACTGGCACGCGTGTCGCTGGCTCCTTGCTTTGTCAATCGTCGGAGAATTAAGTGTTGTCCCGGCGGACTGGCACGCATCTCATCTGCTCCTTGCTTCATGAATCATCGGAGAATCCAACATCGTGCCGGCGAACCTGTGCGCGTGTTGCCGGCTCTTTGCTTCGACAACCGCTTAAGGCTTGACGACGTCTCCTGGTGCGCGTGTCGCCGGCTCCTTGCTTCGTCGATCGCCGGAGAATTTTAACGTCGTGCCGGCGAACCGGCGCGTGTATTGCCGGCTCCCTGCTACGTCGATCACCGGAGAATTTAGTATCGTCCCGGCGGGCTGGCACGCATATCGCCGGTTCCTTGCTTCGTCGATCACCAGAGAAATTTAACGTCATGCCGGCAAGGGTGTTGCCGGCTCCCGGCTTCGTCAACCGTTGGAGCAATTTGGTGGCTTGATAAGGTCTCCTGGCGCGTGTCGCCGGCTCCTTGCTTCGTCGATCGCCGGAGAATTTAAACATCATGCCGGCGAACCGGCACGTGCATTGCTGGCTCCCTACTACATCGATCGCCGGAGAATTTAGTATTGTCCTGGCGAGCCGGTGCGCATATCACCGGCTCCTTGCTTCGTCGATCTCCGGAGAAATTTAACGTCATGCCGGTGAGCGTGTTGCCGGCTCCCAGCTTCGTCAATCGTCGGAGAAATTAGTGGCTTAATAATGTCTCCTGGCGCGCGTGTCGCCAGCTCCTTGCTTCGTCGATCATCGGGGAATTTTAACGTCGTGCCAGCGAGCATGTTGCCGGCTCCCGGCTTCGTCAATCGTTCACCTGCTACGGTGATTCCCATACTAAAGGCTTGATAAAGTCTTCTGGCACGCGTGTCACCGGCTCCTTGCTTCATCAATCATCGTGCTGTCGACTCGCCGTGTGTCGCCGGCTGCTTCCTTCGTCAATCGCCGTAGAAATTTAACGTCGTGCCGGTGAGCGTATTGCCGGCTCCCAGCTTCGTCAATCGCCGGATAATTTAGTGTTATCCTGGTGGGCTGACGCGCGTATAACCGGCTCCTTGCTTCGTCAATCGTCGTAGAAATTTAACGTCGTGCCGGCGAGCGTATTGCCGGGTCCCGGCCTCGTCAATCGCCAGAGAGTTTAGTGTTGGACAGAGAAATTAGTGTTTTCCTGGTCGACGGCACCTGCTAGAGTGATTCCCATGCTTAAGGCTTGATAATGCCTCCTGGCGCGCATGTCGCCGGCTCCTTGCTTCATCGATCGCCGGAGAATTTTAACGTCGCGCCTGCAAACCGGCGCATGTGTTGCTGGCTCCCTGCTACGTCGATCGCTGGAGAATTTAATATTGTCCCGTCGGGCTGGCGCGCGTATCGTCGGCTCCTTGCTTCGTTGATCACCGGAGAAACTTAACATCGTGCCGGCTAGCGTGTTGCCGGCTCCCGGCCTGTCAATCGTCGGAGAAATTAGTGTGTTCCTGGTCGACGGCATCTGCTACAGTGATTCCCATGCAAAAGGCTTGATAACCGGGGTGTGTGTTGCCGGCTCCCTGCTACGTCGATCGGCTGGGAGAATTTAATGTTGTCCCGGCGGGCTGGCGCGCATATCACCGGCTCCTTGCTTCATCGTTCACTGGAGAAATTTAACATTGTGCCGGCGAGCATATATTTAGTGTTGTCCCGGTGGACTGGCACGCGTGTCGCCGGCTCCTTGCTTCGTCTATCATCGCGCCGTCAACCCGGCGCGCGGGTTGCCGTCTCCTTGCTTCGTTGATCGCCAGAGAATTTAGTGTTGTCCCGGAGGACTGGCGTGCATATCGCCGGCTCCTTGCTTCGTCAATCTTTGGAGAAATTTAATGTTGTGCCGGCGCGTGTGTTGCCGGCTCCCTGCTACGTCGATCGCCGGAGAATTTAGCATTGTCCTGGCTGGCTGGCGTGCAAATCGCCGGCTCCCGGTTTGTCAATCGTCGGAGAAATTAGTCTGTCGACCGGTGCGTGTGTTGCCGGCTCCTTACTTCGTCGATCGCCGGGGAATTAGTGTTGTCCCGGCGGGCTGGCGGGCGTATCGCCGGCTACTTGCTCCGTCGATCGCCGAAGAAATTTAACGTTGTGCCGGCGAGCGTATTGTCGGTGTAGTAAGTTCTAAACAACCGGCTCCCAGCTTGTCAATCGTCGGAGAAATCAGTCCGTCGACCCGGCGCGCGTGTTGCCGGCTCCTTACTTCGTTGCTCGCCAGGGAATTTAGTACTGTCCCGGTGTAACGATTTCAACTTCCCCCCTTCTCAAGTTCCCCCCCGGGAATCTGAAAACGTTTTCAACTTCCCTCCGGGGAACTTAAAAACGTTTTCAGATTCCTGGGGGGGAACTTAAAAACAGTTTTCAGATTCCTCCCCCTATTTTCAAATTCCCCCCTCCAGGAATACAATTTCAACTTGCCCTTCCTAAGATCGTGGGTTCGAGTCCCGGTCGAGTCAAACCAATGACTTTAAAATTGATACTTGTCGCTTCCTAGCTCGGCGCTCGGCATTATTAGGATAGGGCAAGGACTGGTGTGCTCAGTGTCAGGATAATGTGACTGAGTGGGATACCAGGTCATGGTGCCAGCGGCCTGGTTTCCCAGTGGGACAGCACTATAAAGTTGCCATGAGTGTGCACTGTCACAAGTCGGTACCTGTCCTGATATGACCTGAAATGTTGCTAGGACGTAAAACAACAACAAACAACAACAAGTTTCCCCCCCCCGGAATCTGAAAACGTTCTTAACTTCCCTCCAGGGAAAGTAAAAACGTTTTCAGATTCCCGGGGGGGAATTAAAAACAGTTTTCAGATTCCTCCCCCTATTTTCAAATTCCCCCCTCTGGGAATTTAGAATTGTTTAAAAATAAAGAAAATTCCACAAAAATATAAAAGTTTTAAAAAGATCAGAAATTTATGAAAAATAGTAATATTAGTCACCAAAATTTCCCCAAAAAGATTTTTTGTTAATCGAACAATTTCATGCCAAAAATTCACCAAAAAAATGTATATTTCACGAAAATAAAGAATTTCACACAAAAATTCTATATTTTTTTAATTATTCAAAAAAGCACAACAAATTGAAAAGTTAAACAAATCGAAAATTTCACGGAAAATTTAAAATTTCCAGAAAAATAACAAATTTAACAAAATAAATTTTAATTCACAAAAGATCTAATATTTCATGAAATTTCACAAAATAAGAGATTTTTGTATGTCTGTGTGTGTATGTCAGTCCGTAGTTCATTTTTATTTATTTAAGATGGTGTGGATTATAATTCCCAGGGGGAGGGAAAGTTAAAACGAGGGAGGGAACTTGAAAACGTTTTCAAATTCCCCTGGGAGGAATTTGAAAACGTTTTCAAGTTCCCGGGGGGGAACTTGAATATGGGGGGAATTTGAAATCTTTACACCGGCGGACGGCTCCTTGCTTCGTCAGTCGTCGGAGAATTTAAACGTCATGCCGGCGATCGTGCTGCTGGCTCCCGGCTACGTCAATCGTCAGAGATTCCCATGCTTAAGGCTTGATAACGTCTCCTGGCTCCTCCGGTCAGGCCGGCTGCAGTGAATCCCAATTTAAAGTCTGGTCAAAGTCTCCTGGCTCCTCCGGTCGTAATGACAGAACCCACTGCTGCGTCGCCTTATATAGCTAATTTGTACCCACAAAGCAGCGCGTCGACAGTTTTAGCACACTGCCTGCTACGTCATCAGAACCTGAGATCCACGGCGGCGAGGCTAAAGAACAAACCGCTAGCCGGCGACTGAGTTAAATACGTAGTTCTGAAGAATTCCGCTAGTCGGCGCAAAGATGTCCTGGCTACTGGCACGCCTTGTACTGTCTCCGTGATCCTGATTACCCGTAATGCCAAAGCATTACGCATAATGTACAAACGCCCTGCCATAATATTGTATGACGTCGCCACGACGTATGACGTCACTACGAAGAAGAACCAATAAACTCAGTTACGTTACAAGAACTCACGGTGTTAACAGTAACACATCCTTCACAATATCGGGTTTATGAAACAGGGCACACGTAACCATGTAATATTAGTATGCACTAACAGGTAGTGCCCAATATGGGGGTTATGAAACAGGGCACTAGTAATCATGTAAGGGTAGTATGCACTAACAGGTAGTGCCCAATATGGGCGTTTGGAACCATACATATTTATCGAGGTGAACCCACATACTAGGGTGATAACAACATTAAAGCCCTGGTCACATGCAGTGAACGTAGTTGAACGCAGTTGAACCTGGGATAGAATAACGTGGGTGAAATGTGTTAATACTATGTTAAAATACGTTAAGCTATGGCAGATTTTGGTTGATTGCCCACCTAATAGTTCGGATAAATACGTTACGGTACAGATCCCAGTATGGTATGATACGGATCCCGGTACGTCCAACTACGTT
The DNA here is from genome assembly GCA_030323885.1 of Branchipolynoe longqiensis. Classification (NCBI taxonomy): domain Eukaryota; kingdom Metazoa; phylum Annelida; class Polychaeta; order Phyllodocida; family Polynoidae; genus Branchipolynoe; species Branchipolynoe longqiensis. The sequence goes on along the minus strand of CM059199.1, from coordinate 68,602,842 downwards.
CAACTACGTTCAACTACGTTCAACTACATTCAACTACGTTCAACTTCGTCCACTAACGGCTATGTGACCACGGCCGAACGGCCAAGGTTTTGTGCGGGTCAAAGCATGCTAGAGTACGCTGAAGTATGTTAGAGTATGCTAGACTATGCTAGAGTACACTAATGTATGTTATCATCACAGAGGCTACGTCTGACTCAAACGTACCTCTCTTTTGAACATGTAGAAAGCTTAAATCGGAGCTCACGGCCCACACACGTTCTTATCACATTCTCATCACGGAGAAATATGGATGCCAGTATGTTCAATAATGTTCAACTATGTTCAACTATGTTCAACTACATTCAACTAGGTTAGTATCCACTACATGCAACTAGGTTCAACTACGTTCAACTATGTTCAACTATGTTCAACTAGGTTAGCATCCACTACGTTCAACTACGTTCAACTACGTTCAACTACGTTCAACTACGTTCAACTACGTTCAACTACGTTCAACTACATTCAACTACGTTCAACTCCGTTCAACTCCATTCAACTGCATTCAACCACGTTCAACTACGTTCAACTATGTTCAACTACGTTCAACTACGTTCAACTACGTTCAACTACGTTCAACTCCGTTCAACTCCGTTCAACTCCGTTCAACTACGTTCAACTGCATTCAACCACGTTCAACTACGTTCAACTACGTTCAACTACGTTCAACTACGTTCAACTACGTTCAACTAGTTCAACTAAGTTCAACTAAGTTCAACTAAGTTCAACTAAGTTCAACTAAGTTCAACTAGGTTAGCCTCCACTATGTGCAACCACGTTCACTAACGTGTATGTGACAGGGCCTTTACTATCTTTATCTTTCAAACGTTGCCCTCCTAGTAGAATAGTGCAATGTATTTTGACCAAATAACCAGCCAAAGCAATAGCCAACATAACATCGGACTCGCAAATCAGGTATAAATGTCAATAGCTGGGCACATCATCAAACATTGCAATTCAATATTACAGTGAATCAACAATATTTAGTGTATATATAAAGTGAGCAGAATTACTCTTGGCTCATGGTTCCCAGGAGGTGGGAAGGAGAGAATCTCCGCTCCACAATGAATATCATGGAGGTTAAGATGGAGTGAGAGAAACATTAAGAGGTTGCTGTTATTTATGTCCAAATAATTAATTATATAGTACATATATATATATATATATATATATATATGTATGATTAGGCGTTATATATGCATGCATTAAATGCTAGACTTCGGAAACGGTAATTTTGCTGAATTTATATTGTGACGTAAACTTTTAAGCCTATCTGATTTGCAGATCGGGTGGAGTAACTTGGGTATCATTGTTGTCATAATATATCGGACACCTTGGGAACACTTACCATGTGTCGATGATAGAACAAACAGTATATAGATCACCGTTAAAATGTGAGTATTGCTATAAGGATGCAAATTAATACTCTTAAAATGACCGGCAATGTCATAATACAATTAAAAGTTAGGATTGAGAGGACTGAGTAGCAATAGCGACAAAAGGTAAGTTTTTGAATATACTAGTCGTAAAGCCTCCCACACGGAACCAGCTATGATTATATATGCTGCGGTCCCTCAATAAACATCACTAAGTATGATGCATGGGGAGCTGTGGCAGTAGGTGGCTAACGCCGGAGGTCCTTTATGAGGCTCTTTGCAAGGAGGCCCATTACATGGAGGCCCCTTACATGGAGGCCCTTTAGATGGAGGCCCTAGATGTGGAGGCCCATTACATGGAGGCCCTTTACATGGAAGCCCGCTAGGTGGAGGCCCGGTACATGGAGGCCCTTTACATGTAGGCCCCTTACATGGAGGCCCTATATGTGGAGGCCATTTATGTGGAGGCCCTTTATGTGGAGGCCCTTTACGTTGAGGCACGTTATGTGGAGGCCCTTTGTGTGGGGGCCCATTGTGTGGAGGCCCTTTACCTTGAGACCCTTTACCGTGAGGTCCGTTACGGGGAGGCCCACTACATGGAAGCCCTATACATGGAGGCCCCTTACATGGAGGCACTTTACATGAAGGCCCTTTATGTGGGGGCTTCTATGTGGAAGTATCTATGTGGAGGACATTTACATGGAGGCCCTTTATATGGGGGTCTCTATGTGGAGGCCCTTTATGTGGAGACCCTTTACATGGAGGCACTTTACATGGAGGCCCTTTGTATGGAGGTCCTTTAGATTGAGGCCCTTTACATGGAGGCCCATTACATGGAGGCCCTTTACGTGGAGGCCCTTTATGTGGAAGCCCCTACATGGAAGTCTCTATGTGGAGGCCGTTTATGTGCAGGTCCTTTACCTGTAGGCCCTTCACATGGAGGCACTCTATGTGGAGACTCTGTACATGGTAGCCCTTTATGTGGAGACCCTTTATGTGGAGGTCCTTTATGTAGAGGCCCTACCTGTGGAGGCCACATGTGTTAAGGCCCTTTCTGTGGAGGTCCTTTATGTGGAGGCCCTTTATGTGGACGCCCTATATGTGGAGACTCTTTACGTGGAGGCCACATCTGTTGAGGCCCTTTATGTGGAGCCCCTATCTGTGGAGGCTGCATCTGTTGAGGCTCTTTCTGTGGAGCTCCTTCAGGTGGAGGCCCTTTGTGTGGAGGCCCTTTATGTGGATGTATTTTATGTTGAGGCGCTTTATGTGGAGGCGCTTTATGTGGAGGTACTTTATATGGTGGTACTTTAAGTGGAGGTACTTGATGTGGCAGTAATTTATGTGGAGGCCCTTTATGTGGAGGCACTTTATGTGGAGGTACTTTATGTGGAGGCCCTTTATGTGGAGGCCCTTCTTTGTGGAGGCCGTTTATGTGGAGGCCCTTTTTCTGGAGGCCCTTTATGTGGAGGTGCTTTATGTGGAGGTCCTCTATGTGGAGGTACTTTATGTGGAAGTCCTTTATTTGGAGGCCCTTTATCTGGAGGCACTTTATGTGGACGTACTTTATGTGGAGGCCCTTTATGTGGAGGGCCTTTTTGTGGAGGCCGTTTATGTGGAGGCCCTTTTTGTGGAGGCCCTTTATGTGGAGGTACTTTATGTGGAGGTACTTTATGTGGAAGTCCTTTATGTGGAGGCCCTTTATGTGGATGTTCTTTATGTGGTGGTACTTTATGTGGAGGTACTTTATGTGGTGGTACTTTTATGTGGAGGCCTTTATGTGGAGGCCCTTTATGTGGATGTACTTTATGTGGGCTTCCTTTATGTGGAGGCCATATTTGTTGAGGCCCTTTCTGTGGAGGTCCTTTATGTACAGGCTCTTCATGTGCAGGCCCTGTATGTGGAGGTACTGTATGTGCAGGTCCTTTATGTGCAGGCCCTTTACATGGAGGTCCTTTCTGTGGAGACCATGTATACAAAAGAAGTGTGTGGTGTCATAAACAGCCAAAGGGCAGGGTAATGTACATGGCCAGCCCTAAACCGCACAATGTATATTGAAATGTAAAGAGGAAATTAAAAGAAACTCAGATTACCAATCAGGGTTTTACTATTGCTGTTCGGGTCTTTAAATACTAAGCTCTCGATTGATTACCGAGCAACGGTGCTCAACATTAACAGTGTAAATGAAGCAGAGATGTGTAGATCAGCCAAAGCACACGTCCTCAGGTAGACAAATGGACGAACATCGTCCGTGAATTATTCTGTGTGGTGTTTCTTAGCAGTGAAAAGAATTCAAAGAGCCTGACTTGTTATTGACACTCGCCTCAAAGTCTGCATGTGTTGTATGTACATGGGTCTATTACGGCACATACATATGTGCATATATATATGCATATCCTCATTTAACTTGAGCTATCTGAAATTTGTTGACAAGTTCCTCTTCCCTTTCAAAGGAACACTGCTAGAGAGGATTCTTCCTCACACATCCGCATTTGTCCCCAAATATGGCCATTGTTTGTGCCTACACTTGCCCGTTGTTTGTGCCCTCTCCTGTTGATTCTCCTCCCATGCTTGCCTGTTGTTTTTCCCCACACTTGCCAGTTGTTTGTGCCCACACTTGCCCGTTGTTTGTCTCCACACTCGGCCGTTGTTTCTCCCCACACTTGCCAGTTGTTTGTCTCCACACATGCCCATTGTTTGTGCGCACACTTGCCTGGTGGTTGTGCCCACACTTGCCCGTTGTTTGTCTCCACACTTGCCCGTTGTTTGCGCCCACACTTTCCCGTTATTTGTACCCACACTAACCCGTTGTTTGTACCCACATTTGACCTTTCTTTGTACCCACACTTGCCCATTGTTTGTATCCACACTTGCCCGTTGTTTGTCTCCACACTTGCCTAGGGTTTGTCTCCAGACTTGCTCATTGTTTGTGCCCACACTTGCCTGTTGTTTGTACCCACACTTACCCGTACCCATTCTTTGTACCCACACTTGCCTGGTATTTGCCTCTAGACTTGCCTGTTGTTTGTACCTGCACTTGCCCGTTGTTTGTACCCACACTTGCTTGGTATATGTGTCCTTACTTGCCCATTGTTGGTCTGCACACTTGTCCGTTATTGGTCTCCAGACTTGCCCGATATTTGTCTCCACACTTGGCCGTTGTTTGTCCTAACACTTGCCCGTTATTTCTCCCCACACATGCCCGTTGTTTCTCCCCACAGTTGGCTGTTATTTGTCCCCACACTTCCCCATTATTTCTCCCCACACATGCCCGTTGGTTGTCCCCACACTTGCCCGTAGTTTCTCCTCACACATGCCCGTTGTTTGTCCCCACACTTGCCCGTTGTTTGTCCCCACACATGCCCGTAGTTTCTCCTCGCACATGCCCGTTGTTTGTCCCCAGACATGCCCGTTGTTTGTCCCCACACTTGCCGATTGTTTCTCCCCACACATGCCCATTGTTTGTCCCCACACTTGCCTGTTGTTTCTTCCCACTCATGCCCGTTGTTTCTCCGCACACATGCCCATTGTTTCTCCCCACACTTGCCTGTTGTTTGTCCCCACACATGCCCGTTGTTTGTCCCCACACTTGCCCATTGTTTGTTGCCACACTTGCCTGCTGACTGTCCTTGCGCCCATGTTTGTCTCCACAAACGCCCGGTTCCACGGCTGGCTGGGTGCCTGCTGTGGCCCCATTTGGTGAGTTCATGCCGAAGCAGACATTTCGCCTCAGTCCGATATGGTGCGAGCTCAGTACCAGCACACTGGGAGGCAGCATGTGGAGCAAGCCTTCATTATCTGCAGACCTACACACTCATACCTGCACACACAGACAGACCTAGACACTCAAACACGCGCACAGACCTACACACATGCATACCTACACACTCACACACACACAGACACATACCTACACACTCACACATGCAGGCCTACACACTCACATGTGCACACACCCATGAAGACCTACACACTCACACACATACACACACATACCTACACACTCACACGCACACACATACCTACACACATGCAGATCTACACACTCACACTCACAAGTGCACGCACACATGCATACTTACATACTCACATGCACACACACAGACCTACACCCTGACACGCACACACATACATACACACTCACACATCTACAGACACACACATACATACACACTCACACACACACACCCACACATGCAGACCTACCCAGTCACATGCACAGACACATAACTACACCCTCACATGCGCACACACATACCTACACACTCACAAGACACACTGATACGCACACCCACACACACCTATACACAAATATCTACACCCTTACATACACAGACCCACACACCCATACACACACAGACCTACACCTTGACATGCACACACAGACCTACACACTGACACATGCGCACACACACAGACCTACCCCCTGACACACCCACAACCACACACACATTCATGCCTACACCCCGGCATGGACACACACCCACATACTCACACACCCATCCCCACACCCACACCCACACCTACACCCACACCCACACCCACATAACCACACATGAACCCGCACATCCACATCCATCATCATCATCATGCTGTCGGTCGCGATGCGACAAAGACTGCTTTCATTACTTGACTGCCGCCCTCCATTTAGCTCTCGGCTGTGAGAGTTGCGTCCATGAGTCGGTCTTAATGTCTCTCAGCTTCAGGTTTCTCTTGATGGTATCCCTGAACCGGAGACGGGCGTGCCCTCTCTTTCTGTAGCCAGAAGACAGTTGAGAATAGAGGATCTGCTTTGGTAGCCTGTCTGATGACATCCTCATGAGGTGTCCAGTCCACCGGAGATTTTTTGATCAGAAGATCTTCCATAGAGGGCAGCCCCATCCGTTCGAGTATTTCCTTAAACATTTCATAAAAGCTGCCTGCAAAAGTGTTGAAGTGCTGCTGGCTTTTGCAAGTTACCAGCGGCACTCTCTCGGGGAGCAAATAGAGGTTTCACACCGGCAAGAACATGTCAAGACAGGTGCAAAACTATTTGTCCCTGCAGTGGCTGGTCAGGAGATGTTGGGAGTTCCATACATCAACCGCCCTTAATGCTGCCACAATGACATGGTTTTCTGTTTAGGGCTTGCTCCCTTAGCCTTCGGTTCTGTCAAGGAGCTGTACCACAAGGCAGTGGTTTACAACTCTGCAAGGCAGGGGCGTCAAACTCCCTGAGGTATTGCTATACCTGCTATACCTGCAATACCTGCATACCACATCCACATCCACACACACGCATACCTAGACACTAACCCTCAAACCTGTGCACACCACACCTCTACACCCAGCCGAATACAACCCCATCCCACGCACACCCCACCTCTACACCCAGCCATCGACTGTGGAAAGTGTTGTGAGGCATAGGAGAGCCGTGCCCGTTATAGAAGAGCCAGGTTAGGTGTACAAGAGGTGTGTTAGGTAAAGGGGAGTTGTGTTAGGTATATGAGAGTTGTGTGAGGTATATAAGAGTCGTGTTGGGTACAGAAGAGTCATGTGAGGACTAGGAGAGTGGTGTTATGCATAGGAGCACCATTACAAGTAAAAGAGAGAAATTTGAGGTATTGGGGAGCCGTGTGAGGTATAGGAGAGCAATGTGAGGTACAGACCAGCCCAGAACACTACAGGAGAGACATAGTACTAGTAGAGCCATGTGAGGTATAGGAGAGCATTGTGAGGTATAGGAGAGCCGTGTTAGGTATATGAGAGCCGTGTTAGGTATAGGAGCCATGTAAGGTATAGGAGACCATTGTGATGAATAGAATAGCCCTGTGAGGTATAGCAGATCATTGTGAGGAATAGGAGAGTAGTGTGAGGAATAGGATAGCATTGTGAGGAATAGGAGTTCATTGTGATGAATAGAAGAGCCGTGTGAGGTATACCAGAGCATTCTGAGGAATAGGAGAGCAGGGTGAGGAATAGGAGAGTATTGTGAGGAATAGGAGAGCATTGTGAGGAATAGGCGATCCGTGGGAGGTATAGGAGAGCATTGTGAGGAATAGGGAACCAATGACCAATGACAGGTGTAGGAGAGCATTATCAGGTATAGAAGGGCAATGTGATATATAGGAGACCATAGAGAGGTATAGGACACCATTGTGAGAAATAGGAGAGCATTGTGAGGAATAGGATAGCCGTGCGAGGTATACGAGAGCTTTGTGAGAAAAGTGGGAACCAATGTTAGGTATATGAGAGCATTGTGAGGCATACAAGAGCAATGTGAGGTATAGGATACATTGTGAGGTATAGGATAGGATTGTGAGGAATAGGAGATCCGTGGGAGGTATAGGAGAGCATTGTGAGGAATAGGGAACCAATGTGAGCTCTAGCAGCGCATTATGAGGTTTAGAAGAGCAATCTGAGGTATAGCAGAGCATTGTGAGGTATAGGAGAGCATTGTGAGGAATATGAGAGCTGTGTTAGGCATAGGGGAGCTATGTGTGGTGCATGAGAGCATTGTGAGGTATAGGAGAACAATGTGAGGAATGGAGAGCCATGTTAGGCATAGTGGAGCATGGAGGGTCAGATATATGTCTAGTCTGATCAGCAATTGGTCCAATGTGCATTTTAAGACGAATGCTGGGCGTGTTCATTCATGTACATGAAATAAGGGAGCATTCCAAACATTGGATATGTGGAAAGTCAAAGCTATCCATTAGGTGGTACGTATAGATGCAGGAATATATCGCATGTGTGGACAATTCTTTGTCAGAGCAGTTCAAATTACCAGCTTAGTACTGTCGTCCAGGCTTGTTGTTTTGTAAATGTGGCCGCTCTTCACAGGAGGGGGTGTGGTGGCCAAATCGGTAGAGCGCGGGTCTCGCATGCTGAAGATCAAAAGTTTGGTTCCCGATTGAGTCAAACCAATGACTTATAAAACTGATACCTGTCCTTCCTAGACTGGTGCTCTGCATTAATAGGATAGGGCAGGGACTGTTTATCTCAGTGTCGGGATACTGTGACTGTGTGGGATATAAGGTCATGGTGTCGGCAGCCTGATTTCCCAGTGGGGCAGCACAATAAAAGTGACATGAGTGTGCACTGTCACAATTCAATACCTGTCCTGATATGACCTTAAGTGTTGCCAGGATGTAAAACTCTAACAACCAACCAATCTTGCTGGGTTCATGTAGCGAACACGACACTCAGCCCCGTCATGTGCCCGGTGCTGCCATGCTCAGGTCCGCACGCCTGTTCAGTGGATCACATGGTGCTTTTCTGAAGGGCAGGCAACACAATGGTGCACCTGAACATCGTTTTACACAACCAACTGTTTGCCTGCTCACAGGAAACACACCATCTTCTGTTGCGTTTCATGCTCACTAATTTGGTATTTTTAGATTATTTCATTTTGATTCATATAGGTAATTAGAGGTAATTAGAAGAGAAAATAGACCAACAAAGTCACCAAGTGACCAGGGTTAGTTGGTCTGTCACGGGTCTTTAGTTAATCGTATATGGTGTCATTAGAGGCCAGTAGTCAAGGCAACCTTATCACAAACTGCCACCAAACTCTTAGTAGCAAGAGGACATGGCTAATTTCACATGACATAGGAAAGTGTTATGTCACATGTTCGATCAATGTCATGTGACATGGGAAAATGTTGCGTCATATTGTAAAATATTCCAATATTGTATGTATGTATCGGTTGGTGGTGCCTGAGTGGGATGTATATAGACATAGTGGTGCTGGCAGGTCTCGGCGTGATTGCACTCAGGGCCTACCCCCTCTGCTGGGATAGGGATAATCACACTCAAAAGTCAAGGTTGGTGGTGGCCATGGAGCCATGCAACTTGTGGTGGTGGGCAGACCTCTGGTATCCATGGGGACCAGGAATGCTGGATCCCGATTGGTAGGGCCAAGAATGCTTGTTTCCCATTGGGGGAAAGGGGTGGGGTAATACTCCACAATGAACCCATGTAACCATATAAATAATAAACCAGAGGGCTGGACTCTCTCTTCTTCTTTACACTTTATACTCTTCCTTTCTCTTTGTCTGTATTGATTTCACCATAGCCTGCCTACACAGCCACAGATTCGAGCATTGGACTTTACAAAACTGGTGACCATGACAGTTATTGATACAACAATTAGTGACCACATTGGTTATTGACATGACGGGTAGTGACCATGATGGTTATTGACACACGGTCTTGATTTAAATAGATAGAAGCTTGCTGCCTAATGCTTGTTTGGTGCATTGTGTAGGTAGTGTTTTTCCTGGTATTTTTCGACTCTGTCGGGGTTTGAAATTTATTCGGAATTTGGTTTGTCAACGATTATTTCCGACAATACTACTATTTTAGAAGGTCCGCTAGACTTTATTGATGGTATGTCTGAACGTGCCGTCATTGAAGTCTCATATCACCATTAAAATCATTTCTTTTACAGGACTGCTTTTGGCTTTTCTTTAACATTGACAAGGAGGGGGTCGATAGTAATACACTACATAGTTTTTGTTTACTATTTCTTCTAATTACAGACATATATATACTTGAATTCAATTCTGCTCAATCTTTTCTACCACCGCATACAACAGCAGCTTGAAGATGCCGCTCACATGTGCAAAGGAAGAACTGTTGCATGATGAGTTTCAACATTGGTTTCAAGGTCAGTGTACACTGGCAAATTATTCTGCTGAAACGGGAGTGTCAGAAGCATGGTCTAAATTTATGGCACTTAGGCTAGACATTCTTAAAGAGGAAAATGAGGAGAGTTTGTCTGATCTAGGGACAGGACAGAATTACATGAGGATAGAGAAGAACGTAGAGAGGCATGTGAACTACATGTTGAGCATAGACAGAGAGAGGTATGAAATAGATCATTAAAAGGGTACGCCAAGTCTGTTCCCCTATTCGATCAATGTCATGTGACATAAGAAAGTTTTGTGTCACATGTTCGATCAATGCCACATGACATAAGAAAGTGTTGCATCACATGTTCAATCAATGTCATGTGACATAGGAAAGTGTTGTGCCACATGTTCGATCAATGTCATGTGACATACGAATGTGTAGCAACACATATTTGATTGCTGAAAGGATGACGGAGCACATCAGGCATCATGTCGAACGTCATCATGACAACATGACAACATCGGTTGCATGTTGACGCTAGATGTCGCTTCTGTCGGGATGGCCAAATGAGTTAGAGCGTCCATTTCCCGTGTTGGTAGATCATGGGTTCGAATCCTGGTCGAGTCAAACCAATGACTTTAAAATTGATACTTGCCACTTCTTAGCCAGATGCTTGGCATTACTAGAATAGGGCAAGGTGCAGTGGAATGAGGAATACCCTTCGTCTGCGACTGAAATTTCCCCCGCTTAAACATCTAATGTACCAACAAAACTAACAAATAAAAACTGTCAATAAACACACCATGTGCCCGAATTCAGACCACATTACAAGATAACTTAGACACACCAAGGTGCTTTCCCCACGTCCTCGTTCATAGATTATGCTCCACAGGCTTTGTAATGGGGATGAGAAGGGTTGGGGTAAAAGCTCCCCAAAATGCACTGGAATCAGATCGAGGCTCAGCACGCTGACCGTGAACTACATAAAAGGAGAACTTCATTCCACAAATTGAGGTTTATTTTGAACAAACCAGCTTCATTTGATAATGAGCGTGAAATGACGTTAAGTGCATATAACAACTATATGCAAATCACTAAAGCTTTACTGGACTTTGTGCATGATGCACTTCTTAAAGCAGGAATTAAAATATAAATAAAGGATGGTTTAAAGATAACTGAATTAAGAGGATTATTGCAATTAAATGGCATTTTGATTGTTAAATCGAGCCATGGACGGATACGACTCACTGTGATGGGGTCTGGATGCTGGGGGCCAGTGTAGGGTATGGGGAACCAAGTGTCAACATGTATGCAGATATTACAGTGTAAGTATGTGGAAACAAGTGTCAATATGTGTGCAGATACAACAGTGTAGGGGATGTGGAACCAAGTGCCAACATGTATACATATATGACAGTGTAGGGTATGTGGAACCAAGTGTCAATATGTATGCAGATATGACAGTGTAGGGTATGTGGAACCAATTGTCAATATGTATGCAGATATGACAGTGTAGGGTATTTGGAACCAAGTGTCTACATGTGTGCAGATCTGACAGTGTAGGGTATTTGGAACCAAGTGTCTACATGTGTGCAGATATCACAGTGTACGGTATGTGGAACCAAGTGTCAATATGTCTGCAGATATGACACAGTGTAGGGTATGTGGAATCAAGTGTCAACATGTGTGCATATATGACAGTGAAGGGTATGTGGAACCAGTGTCAATATGTATGCATACATGACAGTGTAGGGTATGTGAGACCAAGTGTCAATTTGTGTGCTGATATGACAGTGTAGGCTATGTAGAACCAAGTGTCAATATGTATGCAGATATGACAGTCTAGGGTATGTCGTACCAAGTGTCAATATTGATGCAGATATGACACAGTGTAGGGTATGTGGAACCAAGTGTCAACATGTGTGCATATATGACAGTGTAGGGTATTTGGAACCAAGTGTCTACATGTGTGCAGATCTCACAGTGTACGGTATGTGGAACCAAGTGTCAATATGTCTGCAGATATGACACATTGTAGGGTATGTGGAACCAAGTGTCAACATGTGTGCATATATGACAGTGTAGGGTATGTGGAACCAAGTGTAAATTTGTGTACAAATATGACAGTGTATGCTATGTAGAACCAAGTGTAAATATGTATGCAGATATGACAGTGTAGGGTATGTCGTACCAAGTGTCAATATTGATGCAGATATGACACAGTGTAGGGTATGTGGAACCAAGTGTCAACATGTGTGCATATATGACAGTGTAGGGTATGTGGAACCAGTGTCAATATGTATGCATACATGACAGTGTAGGGTGTGTGAGACCAAGTGTCAATTTGTGTGCAGATATGACAGTGTAGGGTATGTGGAACCAAGTGTCAATATGTATGCAGATATGACAGTCTAGGGTATGTCGTACCAAGTGTCAATATTGATGCAGATATGACACAGTGTAGGGTGTGTGGAACCAAGTGTCAACATGTGTGCATATATGACAGTGTAGGGTATGTGGAACCAGTGTCAATATGTATGCATACATGACAGTGTAGGGTATCTGAGACCAAGTGTCAATTTGTGCGCAGATATGACAGTGTAGGGTATGTGGAACCAAGTGTCAATATGTATGCAGATATGACAGTGTAGGGTATGTGCAACCAAGTGTCTACATGTGTGCAGATATCACAGTGTAGGGTCTGTGGAACCAAGTGTCAATATGTTTGCAGATATGACACAGTGTAGGGTAAGTGGAACCAAGTGTCAACATGTGTGCATATATGACAGTGAAGGGTATGTGGAACCAGTGTCAATATGTATACACATATGACAGTGTACGGTATGTGAGACCAAGTGTCAACTTGTGTGCAGATATGACAGTGTAGGGTATGTGGAACCAGGGTCAATATGTATGCACATATGACAGTGTACGGTATGTGAGACCAAGTGTCAACTTGTGTGTAGATATGACAGTGTAGGGTATGTGGAACCAGTGTCAATATGTATGCATACATAACAGTGTAGGGGATGTGGAACCAAGTGTCAATATGTGTGCAGATATGACAGTGTAGGGTATGTGGAACCAAACGTCAATATGTATGCAGATATGGCACAGTCTAGTGTATGTGGCACCAAGTGTCAAAATGTGTGCAGATATGACATTGTAGGTTATGTGGAATCAAGTGTCAATCTGTGTGCAGATATGACAGTGTAGGGTATGTGGAACCAAGTGTCTACAGGTGTGCAGATATCACAGTGTAAGGTATGTGGAATCAAGTGTCAATATGTGTGCAGATATGACAGTGTAGGGTATGTGAAACCAAGTGTAAATATGAGGGCAGATATGAGAGTGTGGTGTATGTGGAACCAAGTGTCAATATCTGTGCAGATATGACAGCGTAGGCTATGTGGAACCAGTGTCAATATGTGTGCAGATATACCAGTGTGGTGTATGTGGAACCAATTGTCAATATGTGTTCAGATATGACAGTGTAGGGTATGTGGAACCAAATGTCAACATGTGTGCAGATATGACAGGGTACGGTATGTGGAACCAGTGTCAACATGTGTGCAGATATGACAGTATAGGGTATGTGGAACCAGTGTCAACACTACACAAAAGAGGCACTAGAAACTCATCTGAAAGAAAAAGTGTAATTGTCATTTCCAACTGACATATGTGTAAAGGACCAATGGAACAATATCATTGGGGAAGTCAGAAACCATCTGAACACTACCTGCCCAATAACAAAACTTAAAATCAAAAAGAACTAAGACCCGTGGGTAACCCCAGAATTAATCAACTTAATTATGGACAAATATAAAACAGGTAAATTGGCTAAAGCAAGCGAGCGACTACTAGAAATAGAAAACTACCATAAAGCAAGAAATCATAGCCAGAAATCAGTGAGAAAAGCCAAACGACGGTACAGTGTCAAACAATACCAACAATAGGGAAAAAACTCACACAAATTCTGGAACAATGTGAAAATACTAATACCAAATAATAAAAATAAAGAATCGATTACACTTTACAACAATGAGGGAATGGAAATCAGCAACAATGATACTGCTAATATAATGAACAAACATTTTTCTACCATAGGCAATAAACTATCCAAACAGTTCAACACAAACTGGACCACGAAAGTGCCACAATTAAACACATCCATTAGAGATTGCACAACCACAATAAAAGAGATAAGCGAGCTCATAAAATCAATTGATTGCAACAAGCCCTTGGGCATTGTAAATACCTCAAGTATAGTATTGAAAGATGCATTCAAATGCATCACAGATGTTATATGTCTGCTATACAACAAATCATTCACAGAAGGCACTTATGTGGACTGCTGGAAACTAGCCAAAGTAACACCGCTCCACAAAGGAGGGGATAAACAGGTGCTGGGAAACTATAGACCGATCTCCATACTCCCACTGCCTGGTAAATTAATGGAAAAAATAATGCATAGACATATTATGGACCACCTAAACAAACACAAAATATTAAACAGTAAACAGGGCGGTTTCAGAAAAAAACACTTGACAATAAAAACATTTGCTAACTTAATAACCGATATTGCAAAGAGTATCAATAAAAAGAACCTAGTGGGTGCAGCGTTCAGAGACTTCAGCAAAGCTTTTGACCCGGTGAACTACCCTATCCTAAGGAGTAAACTAACCCAAATGGGAATAACAGGAGTAACAGTAAAATGGCTAAGGGAGCTATCTAGAAACCGAAAGCAATGCACCACAGGAAATGGATCCATATCTTGTGGAGTTCCCCGAGGGTCAGTCCTGGGGCCACTTCTCTTGCTCATATACAAGTGGCTAGATATTGAAAACATCCAACTATACACAGAAGATACGGTGGTATACGCCGCAGGCAAAACAACCGAAGAAATAGAAATAAAACTGAATCTAACACTAAAAGAAACTAATCGAGTGGTGCCAACTAAATAGGATAACCATAAACAACAGCAAGTCAAAAACAGTACTCTTTGGTACCAGGCTAACGAGTAACAATAAAATCAAGTGTCTTCTGGGAAATACCGTACTGGAACAAGTAGACAACTACCGATATCTGGGAGTGGATCTAGACAGACACCTAAATTATGACCTCTGCATAATAAAAACTATCAAAAAAGTAAACTATAAAATATGGCTACTGGCTAAACTGAGATACTACATGACTGAGAACATGGCAATTAAAATATATAACGGCATGATCCTCCCCATCTTTGACTATGGCGATGTAGTATACATGGAAGGAAATATAAAACTATTAAACAAACTACAGGTGCTACAAAATAGAGCCATCAAAGTATGCCTTCAGGTGCACAAAAGATATCCCGCAATCGAATTACACAAAAAATGCAATGCAACACTACTAATGAGTAGAAGGGAAACTCACCTCAAAATACTAGCACATCATTACACCACAAAACCAGGCCACACAGCAACCCCCATAGGGACACCAGGCAAATGTCAGCCCCAGTGCTACTAACAGCAATAAGTAACACCAAAATTTATGAGAGAAGTGTACTGGCCATGGCGGCACATGCCTGGAATAACCAACCCACACAACAACGGCCAATCAAAAGCCTGGACCACTATAAAAGGTCCTTAAAGAAAATGTAATGCACAACAAGCTACTGAAGGAACAATATCTTACCTGACCCTGGGCGCAGTCACTGCTTGCTGTGTTCTGGCACAAAAAGCAAAAGACAGGCCAGAAAAGATGGTAGATATTACAAATACGGAACCTAGCCATACTAAGTACTAAGGAAGTCGAAATGGCTATCACCATAGGGCACAGTCCATCTAGGTATGTGTACTGGCACAAACCAAAGCAGAACCGGGCAGGCCATGGTCATGCATGCAATTCACCCTGAAATACAAAATGGCTAACCATACAACACAACCATCCCACCCAGTCGCAGTCCTGAAGGGTCCCGGTGTGTTCTAGCACACTGGTGTACTATCTAAGGACAGGGCGTGGGTGAAAGGATGCTGTAACAAACCACAATGGGATGGGATCCTCTCCCGCAGGCCTGTATGTCATCTGCGTAGATGTACATAGTAGGCTAAGTTATCATATACAGGTTAGGAAAAAACTTTGAAAATTCAAAAAAACTAATATAGAAACTACTAACACCCAACACCACAAACGGTTGGCCGAGAAGGATGAGGTAAACACTCCTGAGTGTGGGACCAGACCAATCCAGTATCACAGCTGTCCAGCCTTGAAAACAAGCACCCAAACGGGAGCTTACACATTATGGCCAGAATAAAAAACTTGTCACAAAAAAAAAAAAAAAATGCAGATGTGACATTGTAGGGTATGTGGAACCAAGTGTCAAGAACCAAGTATGCATATATGTACATGCACATATGCACATATGCATACACATATACATAAATACACATGTACAGTTGTACATTTGCACATATGGACATAAGCACATCTACACATATACACATACACATATCTATAAATCTCCTTATATAGATATATACATATACACATACACATATATACACATATAGCCTTGAATTTTATATCTTCAGAAGTCATGTGTACAGACTCTGTGTTCGGGTTAAAACAGCCGGCTAACCAATTTCTGCATTGCCTTACCCTGTAGCCCCATTAGCTTGAATCACTATAAGTTGCTTTGATAGCAGCAATTTTACCAGGAATGAGAGCTTTGCTATTAAACTTGCTAGTGGATGCAAGCCACCACTGGATATCTACTGTGAACCATGCGTTAAGGCAGATCGCATAATAAGGCTCTCTTAATGTGCCCATTAGAAAAGGCTCACCCACCATGCACAACTTTGGAGCAGTGGGCAAGGAGGGATGCTACCTTCTCCATTTCCTTGTAAGTGGCTTTCCTGCAACCCTCAAATGATTTCAGGATGTCACGAAGCTTGGCAAACTTATCCTCTGGTAATTTCATTTCTAGTGTTATGGAGTCTATGAATATTCCAGGGAACTTAAACTAGCATACTCTGATAGTTTATTCCTTGAATATTTATACTGCCTGTCATGGATAAGTCTGAAAAGACTTGTTTTCACCATTTAGACAGTTTGTTGATAGAAAGCCCGAGCCTACACTGTTACCGACCCAAGGGATTTTTAACCTCCCGCATCACATAGGCATGGCATGAGAGCAACTGGCCTTTGATGATGCTGTAAGTTATACACAGTGGTGGAAATCCAAATTGGCAGAGGTGCGGGCATGAGGAATCGAACCACCAACCTTCAGATTAGGAGTCCCACCTAGAAAAATGTCAGACGCTCTAACCACTCCACCATAGAGAGCATGTTATTTTTCTGAGATTAATATATTAATTTGATTGTTATAATCTGCCTTACTTTAGTTTAAAGTAACTTTGATTGTAAATGGGTAACTTTTGAGATATTCTAAATGCAAATAGGGAATATAAATGTTGGCAGGCATGGCAAAACTCTGACACCATAGGCTTCTGCAGTAAAAGGTTTCTTCGGTCCTCTGTGGCAGAGTGGTTAGAGTGTCTGACTTTTTCTAGATCAAACTCCTAAGCTGAATGTTGTTGGTTCAATTCCCTTTGCCATCACCCTGCCAATTTGGATTTTTCACCGCGGTCTATAACTTATAGTGTCATCAAAGGCCAGTTGCTCTCATACCATGTCTATGTGGTATGGGAGGTTAAAAATCCCTTGGGTCAGGAAAAGTGTAAGCTCGGGTTTTCTATCGACCAACTGCCTAATGGTGAAAAACATGTATATTCAGACTTATCCATGATAGGCAGTATAAATCTTCAAGAATTTTCTTTTTAATTGGCTCGGTTTTCCATTCTACATGGTGACACATGTTTGATAAGTGCACCAGTATCTAAAAATAGATATGTGTAATCATATCTAGATAAGTAATTGCTTTGGGTTTGAAAGGTGATGTATTGATCGGACAATGCATCATTAATAGATATCCGTTTGTTCTTGTGATTGACCGCTGTTTCATAACACTGTGTCACACTCAAAAGTCATCTGAGTAGTTACAAACTTTATCAATACCTTCTGTAATAGCACACCATACAATAAAGTTTGACACTTACACAAACCCGACAGGGCTCGAGGAGAGCACCCTGCACCATGTGGTAGCTGTCATGTGGACACGGCCCTCCCCATGGAGCTGGTTGGTTGTAGGAGTGTTACGTCCTGGCAACATCTAAGGTCTTATCAGCATGGGTACCAACTTGTGACAATGCACACTCATGGTGACTTTATAGTGCTGCCCCACTGGGAAATCAGGCCATTGGCACCATGACCCAATATCCCACCCAGTCACATTATCCTGGCACTGAGGTAACCAGACCTGGCCCTATTCTACGCACACAAATATAATGTACTCGGGAGGGTTATTGGGGTGACAGATAATCCCCTGGTCCCATTCAGAGACACAGTGTGGTGCATGGTTCACATGACAGACGCAGGCCACTGGGAGGGCCCCAATGGTCGCAGAGGCCCCAGTGGTGGAGAGGTAGCCGGGAGGAGCAGGGAGCAGCGTGGTGGGGAGCAGACGGGTGGAGCGGGGAGGGGTGGAGAGGGGCGGAGAGAGGCGGAGAGGTATTGTTGAACTGCTCAGGGCCAAACTTTAATTGATCAACGTAGTCACTTTGACAATCCCTGACATGGCAAGGTAGTTATGTCGTTAGGTCATGTCGTTGCCTGCATTGGCAAAGTGTCGACAATTCACATCACACAAGTTATGTTTATTCTTTTTTAAAGATCTTAATTCTAGTCAAATCACAATTGAACAATGCAGCACTTCAAGAATCATATCTGTATTGTTAAAGACACAGCAACAGACTTGCTCTCCCAAGCCGACTTCGATATTGACAAAAAATAGCCAGGATTGCATGAGACACTAATGCAGCAGGTTTGTCAAGGTAACCTAGTTGGGGATGACATGTTGTCAATATGCTTCTTTTACTGCACTAAAGCAGGCCGACTAACAGCTCGTTCCAGCGGCCGGCACCTACAACAACATTGCACCCTGCAGTCACTCACTGCACAAACACACTTGAAACAGCGCCCAGTGATGCATCGACCCGCCCAGAACGAGGGAACATCCCCAGAGCTGCTCACAGAGCCCGCCCGCCCCGACCACCTGCTCGTCAGGTGTGCTTATCGAGTTGCAGTCCGTTTTGCCAATGAGTGGCTACGTGCTCTGTGCCTAACCCGTGTATGAGCGGCTCACCCGTAGCCATGTACACAATCCTGCCGCGCAACCAGCAAGTACAGCCACCACCTACCATCACACCGGACACCATCACACAATCGGTACAGCGCAGGAATCCCGGCTGAGTCAAACCGATGACTTACAAAATTGATACCTGTCACTACTACCCTGGCATTCACGATTAATATGATAGGACAAGGACTGGTTTACACAGACTCAGGATAGTGTGAATGTGACTGTGTGTGATATCGGATCATGGCCTGTTCTTTTAGTGGGCCACCCCTATAAAGTCGCCATGAGTGAACACTGTCACAAGTTAGTACTCATCCTGATATGACCTTAAATGTTGCTAGTACGTAAAAGAACAACAACCCAACGGAAGTGTGTGGCGGGGTATAAGGGGTTGCCGATAGGTGGCCGGCATGTGGTGTGAGCAGCTGCCGGTAGGTGGCTGGTCTGTGGTGTGAGCAGCTGTCAGTAGGTGGCCGGTATGTGGTGTGAGCAGCTGCTGGTAGGTGGCCGGTATGTGGTCTAAGGAGCTGCCACTAGGTGGCCAGTCTGTGGTGTGAGCAGCTGCTGGTGGGTGGCGGTCTGTGGTGTGAGCAGCTGCCACTAGGTGGCCGGTCTGTGTTTTGAGCAGCTGCCAGTAGGTAGCTGTTCTTTGGTGTGATCAGCTGTTGGTAGGTGGCCGGTATATGGTGCACACCGCTGCCACTAGGTGACAGGTCTGTGTTGTGAGCAGCTGCCTCTAGTTGACCTGTCTGTGGTGTGAGAAGCTACCACTAGGTGGCCAGGTTGTGTGGTACGGAGGTTGACAAATATAATGATGAGAGGTGTAATGTGGACAGACCGTTAAATACGTCTTAGAGGCAATCAACTGCATTAAGGTGGGTGCCCTTTTACGGACAGTTCAGTTGCACAGCTAAAGATTCCGTGTTCAATAATGGAACTGTCGCAATAGAGAAGAGCTTGAAACACAAGACGGTTAAGCGCAGTGACCAGACCCACTGAACAGCCCTCGGCCGCCTTCACATTCTATGTGCGGATCATGTCACTGCGCATTGATCATGTCACTGTGCATTGATCATG
Source organism: Branchipolynoe longqiensis (assembly GCA_030323885.1). Taxonomy (NCBI): domain Eukaryota; kingdom Metazoa; phylum Annelida; class Polychaeta; order Phyllodocida; family Polynoidae; genus Branchipolynoe; species Branchipolynoe longqiensis. The sequence goes on along the minus strand of CM059199.1, from coordinate 68,582,505 downwards.
GAGCTCTGCTTTGATCATGGAACTGTGCATTGAGCATGTCACTGTGCATTGAGCATGTCACTGTGCATTGATCATGTCACTGCACATTGAGCATGGAATTGTGCATTGATCATGTCACTGTGCATTGAGCCTGGAACTGTGCAGTGATCATGTCACTGTGCATTGATCAGGTCACTGCACATTGAGCATGGAATTGTGCATTGATCATGTCACTGCACATTGGTCGTAATGCTCGCATTGCAGTTGATGCGAGGCGAGGGAGGACCCCCCCCCCCCCTTTCTCCTCCAGCCGTTGGCCATTACCTAATCTCCCGCGCTTCCCTCCCTTAATGCCAGCCCGAGGCGGCCTCAGGCCACTCGCCCGCCTCCCGCCAGACACTCTACTCCTCCAGTCCTTTTTCTTTGGCTTACACACACCACGCTACATTATGCCTAATGGACGAGGCCCAGGGAGGCGCGCCGCCCATAGGGAGGCGCAGCGGATATCGGAGCCAAGCGCACTGCCCTCCTCCACGATCCCCCCTCGGAGTGGGGCCGGACCATGCAGGCCACCCTCCTCGACACAGTGGCGGCCTTGGAGCGGCTCTCTACCAGACTCGACACGATCGACGCACGGGACGCGGGCGGAGCCGGGCCACCTCACCAGATGCCACAGCAGGCCCACGCCGCGCCGGCCGCCGCCCTCCCCCCAGCGCCGCCTCAGCAGACCTACGCCGCACCGGCGCCCTGCCCCCGCACCGTGGGGGGGACGCACCCGCCCCCGCCGCCCCTGCCGGCTGCTCCAGGGGTGATCCACCCGCAGTACTAGAGGTTCACCAGAGGCGCCCCTTCGACTCAACCGCCGCCCCCTGAGGCAGGGGAGGTGCCGCCCCCTCTACACTACCGCGACCCCCACTCCTACACCGCCACCTCAGCAGCCGACGCGGTACGCAACATCCTCGACTCGGCCGACACTCAACAAGCCGGTCGACGCAAAGGTATTTCCCCGCATTCCATCTTCCCTTGTGACTTAATAGAACGGGGGGCGGAGAGGAAGGCGGTGAAGCAAGGGTAGGCCACCAAGGACGAGTACACCCTCGCCCTCCGAATGCTGGAGGCATTCCCCGCCTTCCCCGCCCACTCCCTTCCCGGACTCAGCCACCACGCCCTCACCATCCACCGGGACAACCTCATACACCCCTGGGCTACCGTCCGCCGATACTCCGAGACGGTATTTACATGGATTGCGGACGGTAGGATCCCCCATGGCTGGCACGACCCCATGGCAATTAACATGCTCCGGATGGAGGCACTCACCACCCCTAGCACCTCCCTTCCCTTCCCGCCCGCCCCTCAGACCCAGCCCGAAACCCCCCCAGACCTCAGACACGCCCCCAGACCGACACCCGTACCCCCTTCAGCCAAGAATCCCATGGCGCCCCCTGCCCCTCATGGAACCACGATCCCGCCTCATGCGATCAGGTGGGCGCCAGCGAGACGCATGGGGAGGGGGCGTCGCGATATCGACACGCTTGCGCCTACTGCGCCTACTGCACAAACATGAGGAAAATCCTCACGATACACTCGGAGGCCGTGGGCCTCAGCAAGAGAGGCCGCGAGCGCGGGGCCCCCGCCCCCGCGATGGATTTTTGATCCGCCATCCCCTCCAGCCCGGCCCGGAGGGACCCAGCCGTCCCCACCCAAGCCCACTTGCCAACCCCCACACACCCACAACCGACCCTCCTCACATCTCGCCGCCTCTTATCTCCCCGCCGCCACCCTCGCACCCACCACCCTCGCGCCCCTCACATCTACCCCCCCGCACCAAACCACCAGCCCCCCCCCCCCCCCCCCCCCCCCCCGCGGCGGCGGAGCACTCACCCGACCGGGCTTCAAAGAACCCCCACCAACTGCCCGCCACAACCACTCCACCGCCCGCCGCGACCCAACAGACCCTCCCTCAGACTGCCGCACTGCACCCAACCGCCACACCGCTCTCATCTGTGCCGACCACCCGGCCACCACACACCACGGTCTCACCACAGGCCCCGCCTGTGAAGTAGCCGCCCTTGCCGCCCCGGCGGCCCCCCACGCCCCCCACGCCACCCACGCCACCCACGCCACCTACGCCACCCACGCTCCCCCGGAAGCGGCCGGCCCGCAGCCGGCCACCCCCCAGCCCGGCCCGCCTGCCGGTGGCCACAGCCAACACCACAACACCACAACCCCCCCCCCACGCCCCCCTCCCTCAGCGCCCACACCGCCGCAGACACCGCCACCGGCCCACACCCTCCCCCGGCGACACAGCCTCCCCCCCACTCCCCCCCTCCCCCCCTCCCCCACCACCTTCGCCGCCCATCTCAAACTCCCTCACCGCACTCCTCCCCCCCCCCACAATGACCTCAGTGAGCATATCGAACCCCCACATCCAAACACCCTCCCCGCCGCCCCTTCTGCGGCCCCTCCCCCCAACAATACCGCCCCACCGTCCTCGCCATATGGCCCCACGCCTCCAGCGAGGCCTGGGCCCGCTACCCCACCTTCACCCGCGCATACACCTTCACCCTTCCCTCTGGCCTCCACATACCCGCCTGGCGCATTCGCCTCCGCGAATACCCCGACCCCGCCCTCCTCGACCTCCTTGAGTTCGGATTCCCCTCAAACTTCTCCGCCTCTTCCCCACCCCACGCTCAACCTTCACCAAGCACTGCGAGCCCCCCGAGCACGCCCCACACATACAGAGTTTCATTAAAACTGAACTCGCCCTCGGCGCCCTCGCGGGTACCTTCACCACCCATCCCTTCACCCCCTGGACACAGGTCTCCCCGATGATGACCCGCCCTAAATCCGACCCGTGCAAGAGGCGGGTCATCGTCGACCTTTCCTTCCCTCCCGGGGCCAGTGTCACCTCACACATACACCCTCCCTTCAGTCGCCGACCTCGGGGAGAGGGCCCCAGCGCATATCTATGGTCGGCCGACATATCGCGGGCCATCCGGCAACTCCGCGCCGACCCCCTTGTCTGCCCCCTATACGGCATCACACTCGACAATAACATATATATCGACCTCGCCCTCCCATTCAGCTGCCGCTCCTCGGGTGCGGCATGTGTCCGGGTCATGGCCGCCATCACCTGGATCATGAGGCGCAACGGTTTTCACATCATGGTCTACGTCGACGACTTTGTCGGGTGCGAGGCCTCATACCTCAGGGCCTGCCAGGCCTTTGATGCCTTCCTCGCCCTCGCTACCACCCTTGGGCTCGATGTGGCCCCCGGGAAATGTCATCCCCCCGCTGTCCGCCTCTCCTGGCTGGACTTCGCCCTCGACAGCGAGGTGATGACAATTTGCATCTCCCCCGACAACGTCAATGACCTCATCCGCTCCTGTGAGGTTCGCATCACCAGTCCCGCCATCTCTTGCCACGACCTCCAGAGCCTCCTCGGGCACCTCAACCACGTGGGCAGCTGCGTCCTCCCCACCCGGAGGGTTCATGAGTCGCCTCCTCGGGGCACTGCGCGGCTGCTACAGCTGCGCCTCACTCACCCTCGACGGCGACGCCCTCCGGGACCTGAGGTGTTCGCCCTCTACGGCCGCGCCTCGAACGGCTTCCACCTCCTCCGCGCTCCGGCGGGGCACACCTACATCATTGAGTGCGACTTCTCTGCCACTCACTGCTACGCCTGATGGTACACAAGCTGGAGGCGGTCAACCTCGCCGGACGACGCCGTGGGGGCGACCGTCGTCGTCAACATGGACAATATGGCCTCCGCCGCCTCCCTCCCCTCGGGCCGCGGCCGGGACCCCACTCTCGGGACCTGCGCCCGGAAGCTCTGGCTCCTTGCGGTGACTGGCTGCTTCACCCTCAACATAGTGCACAAGCCCGGGGCGGACCTCGTCTTCGCCGATGCCCTCAGCCGCGCCCACCTCGACAGGCCCTGGGCCGAGGTGGCCCGCGCCGGCATGGCCCGCCTCGGGCTTCACCACCTATACCCCTCACACAACGCCTTCCCATTTAATCCCGGGCTTTGATCCAGGTTTCTCCCCGGCCGAGGTCAACGGCGTCGCTCGCCCTCGCCTCGCCTCCCTTGCCCCCGTGACCTGGAGGAACCGTCGATGCCAGGCTGGGGACTACTTGGCCTACTTCGTAGCCCGAGGACTCACCCCCCTCGGCCCCTCCAACTTTGAGGTCGCCGCATATGCCGCCTCACTCTACTCTCGCAGCCTCGCCCCTGCATCCATCAAAAATGCCCTCTCCGGAGCGCACTCCTGAGTCGAGGCCGCAGGAGGGTCCCCCGCTGCCTTCGACTCGACCCTCACCAAGGATGTCTGCCATGGAGGCGAGTGCGCCTCCGGCCATGTGCCATGCCAGGCACCCCCTCTGACGCCCCGCCACCTCACTCTCGTCATCTCCCACCTCGCCCAGGCGGCCCCGGCCTCACTCGTCCCTCGGGCCGCCCTCCTCCTCAGGTACTTTGGCATGCTGTGACAGTCAAACCTGTTGGCGCCGAGCCCCGAGGGCTGGGGCGGCCCCCACACCATCACCCGCGGCGACGTGATATCCGGGCCCGCGGGGGCCGTCGCCCTCTTCATCCCCACCTGAGGCCCGGTCTCTGCCCTCTCACTTCATGGAATGGTGCCGCCCTGCAGCCCCCCGCGCCCTCCGATTCCCCGGCCTTCATCATTCCCTCGGGCCGCCCCCTCAACCCGCGATCCCTTACCGCCCTGCTTCAAGGCGCCCTTCGCGCCCGAAGCGTCCCGGGGGCCGAGGCCTTCACCCTCCACAGCCTCCGCCGAGGCGCTGCCCAGGCCTGCCATGCTGCCGGCATCGACATCTCCGACATCATGGCCCAGGGGACATGGACCTCAGAGGCGGTGCATGCATACGCGCCCCGCCTCGCCCCCTCGGCGGCCCCTCAAGCCCTCTCCTCCGTCTTGGTGGAGGGCTCCTCGGATCCACCTCCCGGACCCAACTAGACATTACTATTATGACATTTACCTATTTCAATGATACCTCATACATGTGATTTTCCATGCTGATACCTCATATATTATTACATTGATCTTAAATATTCATGATTGATGACTGCTTGCTTATCCATGTTTATCTCGGCATTTCTGAATAAAATGCCTATTATTCCGCACACGCTTCCTCGTCCTTCCTTGTCGCGCATCAAGTCTGGAACTGTGCAGTGATCATGTCACTGTGCATTGATCATGTCACTCTGCATTGATCTTGGAACTGTGCATTGATCCTGGAGCTGTGCTTTGATCATGGAACTGTGCATTGAGCATGGAACTGTGCATTGAGCATGGAACTGTGCATTGAACATGTCACTGTGCATTGATCATGTCACTGCACATTGAGCATGGAATTGTGCATTGATCATGTCACTGCACATTAAGCCTTGAATTGTGCATTGATCATGTCACTGTGCATTGATCAGGTCACTGTGCATTGATCATGGAACTGCACATTGAACATGTTGTTGGAAATTGATCACGTCACTGTGCATTGATCATGTCACCGTTCATTGATCATCTCACAGTGAATTAAGCATGTCATGGGGCATCAATCATGTCAATGTGCTGTGATCATGTTGATGTACATTGATCATGTCACTGTACATTGATCATGTCGCTCTGCATTGAACATGGCATGATGCATTGATAATGACACTGTCCATTGATCATGTTGCTACACATTGAACATGTCACTGCACATTGATCATGTTACTGCACATTGATCATGTTGCTGCACATTGGTCATGTCCCTGTGCATTGATCATGTCACTGTACCATGATCATGTAGCTGTGCATTGATAATGTCACTCTACATTGATCATGTCGTTGCACATTGATCATGTGACTGTGCAGTGATCATGTCACTGCACATTGATCATGGTAAGGTGCATTGAGCATGTCACTGTGTATTGATCATGTCACTGTGCATTGATCATGTCACTTCGCATTGATCATGCCACTGCATATTGATCATGTCACTGTGCATTGAGCATGTTGCTATTCATTGATCATGTCATTGCACAATGATCATGTCACTGTGCATTGATCATGTCACTGTGTATTGATCATGTCACTGTGCATTGATCATGTAGCTCTGCATTGACCATGCCCTGATGCATTGATCATCTCAATGTGCATTGGTCATGTCACTGTGCATTGATCATGGTGCTGCACATTGATCATGTCACTGCACATTTATCATGTCGCTGCACATTGATCATGTCACTCCCAGGCTTGATATCGGCTGCCTTTAACCTGGCAGTGCGACACACCCCAACTACACTCGCCTAACCACTGATCGCTCAAAGCCGGGTGGACAATGTCGATAATCGGGATTAGATCTGAAGAGATCACAAGCATGATTTACCATCTTCACAGGGCTTGGGAAAGGGAAATGTATGCAATAAGCCCCAGATTGCCATGACCGGGTCAGTTAAAATGGTTGGCGTTTCGATACAAACCGTGCCCCATTGTTGCTATTAATGACATCACCGATGTTGAACTATATCAATCAATCATTCCGCTGGATCATGGACAACACAGTCGATACCCGTGTGTCCTCTGCCCCTTACTTCACCTCTGCCCCCTCCTGCCTCTTTGCCTCCTCCAATGCCTCCATCCCCTCTTCCCCCTCCCGCCCCTCTTCCCCTCTGTCCTTCTTGTCTCTCTGTCCCTCTTCCTCCTCACGCCTCTGTGCCCCTTCCTTGCCTCTCCCGCCCCTTTACTCCCTCCCACCTCTCCACCTCCTCCAATGCCTCCATCCTCTGCAACTTCTTACATCTCAAAACACACTGCCCTTCCCCACTTTCTGCCCCCTTTCTGCCCGCTTTCTGCCCCCTTTCTGCCCATATGCGCCTCCTACCCCTCGCAGCCCTCCACACCCTTCCTCCCCCCTTCCCCCTCCGCGCCCTTCCTTTCAGGACCCCACCCTTCGCTTCTTTGCGCAGCCCCTCACCCATGACCCCTTGACCCCCGGACAGTGCATTATCACCTGGTGGGCGGCTGCGCCAGCCTGTCCCACCGGTCTGTCCTGGTTGATCCGCCTTCTCCAGGAGCAACCTCAGTCTACTTACCTCCCACCTGAGACTCTGTGGGGCCAGAGAACTAAGTGGGCCACCCGTTTCGGCCTACCCCCCCCCCCACGCCCTGCCTTCCCTCCCCTACATATCCTCCCTCCCATCCCGCCCCTCCCTCTCCTCCCTCCCAGTAGTCGGCAAGGTGGGGTTGTGATGGTGTTAGATTAGTACAGTAGTCGGCAAGGTGGGGTTGAGGTGGTGTTAGAGTAGTACAGTAGTCGGCAGATGAGGTTGTGGTGGTGTTAGATTAGTACAGTAGTCGGCAAGGTGGGGTTGTAGTGGTGTTAGATTAGTGAAGTAGTCGGCACGATGGGGTTGTAGTGGTGTTAGATTAGTGCAGTAGCCAGCATGTGAGGTTGTGGTGGTGTTAGATTAGTGCAGTAGTCGGCAAGGTGGGGTTGTGGTGGTGTTAGATTAGTGCAGTAGCCGGCAAGGTGGGGGTGTAGTGGTGTTACATTAGTGCAGTAGCCAGCATGTGAGGTTGTGGTGGTGTTAGATTAGTGCAGTAGTCGGCAAGGCAGGGTTGTGGTGGTGTTAGATTAGTGGAGTAGTCGGCAAGGTGGGGTTGTGGTGGTGTTAGATTAGTGCAGTAGTCGGCAAGGTGGGGTTGTGGTGGTGTTAGATTAGTGTAGTAGTCGGCAAGGTGGGGTTGTAGTGGTGTTAGATTAGTGGAGTAGTCGGCAAGGTGGGGGTGTGGTGGTGTTAGATTAGTGCAGTAGCCAGCAGGTGAGGTTGTGGTGGTGTTAGATTAGTACAGTAGTCGGCAAGGTGGGGTTGTAGTGGTGTTAGATTAGTGCAGTAGTCAGCAAGGTGGGGTTGTGGTGGTGTTAGATTAGGGCAGTAGTCGGCAAGGTAGGTTTGTGGTGGTGTTAGATTAGTACAGTAGTCGGGAAGGTAGGGTTATAGTGGTGTTAGATTAGTGCAGTAGACACCTGTTTGTGTGCTCAGTTGGAATGCACAGTTGGAATGCACAGTTGGAATGTATCTGTCCGTGTGCTCAGTTGGAATGCACAGTTGGAATGAACCTTTCCTTTTACACTTTTGAACATCAACATCGCTTCTCAACCAATCAGCCCCCCCCTTCACCCGCACACACACCTCCAACCTCCCGCTCACAGCATACACACCACCCACCCGACCCTCACCGCGCACACACCAGCCACCCCGCCTCACCGCAGACACACCTCCCACCCTGCTCTCCCCGCGCACACACCTCCTACCCGCCCCACACCTGCACACACC
>CM059199.1:68540081-68573685 GCA_030323885.1 Branchipolynoe longqiensis | reverse complement strand
TTGGTGTTATTCCTATCAAACCCTTAAGTGTTGTTGGCTCTTTGTAGCTTGGGTACATCTGCAAGTTAATAAAGAGAGATGATGGTGTCTGAGTTTTAAGTTCCGTACAGTCAAGTATTACTCGGATGTTTGGGAACAAGGCAAAACATTCTGGCATTGATTGCTGAATTTGCCTTTTGGATGGCCAAATGGGAACTGTCCCAAACACAAAATACAAGTAGTTGCCCCAAGTTATGAGAATTCTGGTGATGGTGGACTGGGACAAATGGAATCTAACAGCTAAATCCTGTTCCCTAAACTCTTGCCTCACAAAACACAGAAACATGAAAAATTGATCGATATGCGGTAACTGTTCTACCTTCAATGCATTCAAATGCATCGAGTTACTAAGACCCCTTCGCCTGCGCTGAATCTGGGTCCAAGTTTTCAGCTTCTGATCAGTTTGTGCCAGTGCAAGATATACTGCATGAAAAACAATGCAATATTTAAAACCTGTGTAAAAAACGCATCAGCTCTGGGTTTTTACTAAACTTCTGGAGCCCAAAGCTTTCAATTTCTAACATAGCAATCTTTGCCTCCAATAGCTTGATGTGTTCTTTTGCCGCTTTCAGCTGGTCCAGATCTGAGTCGGTAGAGGGGACATGGTAGTCATGGTCATGTGTCACTTTCTGATGATCGTCACAGTGCCCTTCTGGCGGATCAGCATGAACAGCACTTGCACAAGCAGCAGTTATTTGATCACTGAAAGCAAGCAATTATCACATTACTAAAGATAGAAAAGACCAGAGTATTGTTTTACTGTATTAATATAATGCCAATGAAAAAAACATAAAACAGTTCATTGTTTTTTCCTTCAACAGTTAACAATTCATTCAGATATATCATTTTTACCTTTCCATGTTGAGTTTCCTTCTCTTCACAACACCTTCACATTTAATTGGTGGGGGAGTGCCCTTGTTCCAGACAAACACTGCTGGAATTGCACCCTGCTTTAGTGCCCAGTCACCAGCTAAGGTCTTTCTGATATCACTTGACGTGAAATGCTTGCTGCAGACCACAGTTGACTTCTGGTTTATCTGAAATAGATGATTATTATTATAATAGTGGTACACAATATTACATACACAATAACTTAGATTATAACATGTTTGCAAATCACGACATTGATGCGTAGTAGTGATCCAAACATTGTGATTTAATGACTAATAATTGGGGGTATTTTTGTTGTTGTGTGTGTGTACATTAGTTGTTTAAGCAGGGGAAATTTCAGTCGCAGACGACTGGTCTTCCTAGTTCCACTGCTCCTTGCCCTATCCTAGTAATGCCGAGTGTCTGGCTATGAAGCGACAAGTATCACATTTTAAGTCATTGGTTTGACTTCACCAAGATTCGAACCCACGATCTACCAACATGAGGGATGGATGCTCTAACTCATCCGGCCATCCCATCTGGTTAAGCCTATCACAGTACAATTTAAATTACCCACATCTACCAATGTTTATTGTATATAATCTAAACAGAAAGGACACTTTGAGGATAATAATGCCTGAAAATTATTTTGGGCCAGTGCATTTCTGTGCCATTTCAAACTTGTTAAAAATTGAGGATTTTTTACCAGATCTTATCACTTGCCACATTGAGCTTTGGAGCATTTTTTTACTATTTCTTTAAACCCTTCCCAAGCTTATGGGGGTCTGAGAAAGATAGCAGTGATAAGACTCACCTAAAGGTCAGGGAAATATAAGAATATTTCAACCTGGGGGCCAATTTAATTTTGCAAGGCCACCTCCAAAAGTGCTCCAAAGCTAGATTTAATAAATTACAGGTTTAAGGAAGCTGCCATTTTTGGCACGTTTGAAGATCTATATCATGTCATTAGAAGTGAGTTTGGGTGACTAGTTTTAATTTTAGGAGTTATAAAAAATGGTATCTTTTTAGCTTTGAGCAGGACAGATTAAGTAACAACCTAAATATGTCCATATCTGCCTTAATATTAGATCAATTTTGGCAAATGAAGTGTCATTTTGATTCAAATTCAATATCCTAACAAATGAAATCCATGTGCAAGGATTTTTGCTACTTTTGAAGAAATGTATAAGATCATTGTAAAATTAAAGTAATTCACATCTGTCAAGGTGTATTGTGTATATAGATGGCACCACAGAGGAGGAGGTAATAACTAAACTAAATAAACTCCTACTAAAACTAGATGAGTGGTGTGAGTCCAACAAAATAACCATCAACACAAGCAAATCAAAAACAGTACTCTTCTCGCATAAACAAATGCCAGAAAGAAAACTACACTGTAAGTTAGGAAACCAAACACTAGAAAATGTAGACCATTACAAATACCTAGGCCTTGAGTTGGACAGCCAACTAAACTACAACCTATGTATAAATGAAATTATACAAAAAGTAAACCACAAACTGTGGCTATTTGCAAAGCTAAGAGACTACATGACACAAGAAATGTCAATAAAAATCTTCAAGGGCATGGTGCTCCCCTATTTTGACTATGGAGATGTAAACTACATGGGTGCGAGAAAAGAACTACTAAAAAAACTGCAAACACTGCAGAACAGAGCCCTAAAAATCTCTCTAAGAGTAGACAAGCTGCACCCAACCTATGACATACACAAAAGAACCAAAGTGAAACTACTAGAAAATAGGAGAATAATTCATTTGAAAACATTAGCATATAGCTATAGTCAAAACATTAAACTTCTAACAAAACCACAAAGGGCTACTAGAGCAAATAATGCACCACTACTAAAGCAGACCAGAAGCCAAATAAAAGCTCATGAGAGAAGCACGCTGGAAATGGCTGCCAAGTTGTGGAATGCCCAAACGGTAAAGGAACAACAAATTCCTGACCTAAAAACTTACAAAAAATATCTGTGCAAAATAAGGCTAGTAAACCCCCAGTAAGCTGCACTGCAAAGGGGCATGTGATATGTCACGGCCCACCAGCAGGATGCCCAATGGAAGGTAACCATGCCAAAAGTAGCCAAATAACACACCACACAGCTACGTACAAGCCTATGATATGTAAATAGGAGTAGGCTAGTCTAATAATAAGAGTAGAAAAATAAAAACATATATACCAAGAATATCCAAAAAAACTAACATAGGCTACTAACCATACCAACCAATTATCTATCTGCTACTGAAATGCAGGCAATCAAATACCTTATCAGCAGCCACTGTGTGGTAAGATAACACCAACACTACAACTGGCCTGCATTGAAAACAAGCCTGGGTACCCGGGCTTATATGCTATGGACAGTATAAATACAGCCTCAATAAAAAAATATATATAAAAAAAATATAGAGAGAGAGAGAGATTATGGTGTAAATAGAAAGAGCATATTGAGGATAGTACAATCTCCAGGTTTCATGGAATTATCTTGTACATGTGATTTTCTGTGCCATTTCAGACTTGATCGAAATTGGGCATTTCTTTGCAGATTTGATCACAATCATTGTAAGATTGGTCGTAATGCTTGCATTGCGTTGGATGCGAGGCAGGGAAGGAGACCCCCCCCTCTCTCTTCCTCTCTCCTTCCCCCCTCCCTCTTACATAATTTCCCGCGCTTCTTCCCTTTATATCCTGCCCCCCGGCCGCTTCTAGCCACTCGCCATCACGCCTCCACCCTCGCTGCACCCCCACAACATTTTTCTTTTTGGCTCTATCCTCCCAGACTCAGGCTCGCCCCCGAGACTACCTACTCTCACAGCCGACAAACGCATCCCGGCCGACGCACATCAGGCCTGCCGGAAAGAGCAGAGGCTGACGCATGAAGGGAGGCTCAGCGAGCCTCCAAAGTCAGCTCACCTCCTTCATCACCGCCCTCCTCGCCCCCGGGAGCCGGCACACACCCCCGGGCCGACTGGGCCCACACCATGGAGGTGACCCTCCATGAGACACTGAAGGGCCTGGAGCATCTCTCATCCAGGTTTGACGCCTTGGACGGCCACGGCACGCACACGGCACCCACACCGCCCGCCTCCGCGACTACTCACCAGGCCTACACCGCTGCCGTCCACGTGCCCGTACCCCACGCCCACGCGGTCGGAGGGGCGATCTCGCCTCCGCCCCCGCAGCCATTGCTCCCGGGGGCGATCCACCCCCAAGACAAGAGGTTTGCGAGAACCTGCCTCGCCCCTCAGACACCGCCCCCAGCCGCAGGAGTCGACCCACCGCTCCAGTACCGGAACCAAGCCTCCCACAGCCCCACCTCCGCAGCTGACGCCGTGAGGGACATCCTCGCCTCGGCCGAGGACGACCACGCCGGACGACGGAAGGGCATCTCGCCTCACTACATCTTCCCCTGCGACCTGATGGAGAGAAGGGCGGAAAGGAAGCCGGTGAAAAAAGGGGAAGCCACCAAGGATATATACACCCTCGCCCTCCGAATGTTGGAGGCGCACCCCGCCTTCCCCGCCCACTCTCTACCCGGACTAAACCACCACGCCCTCACTGTCCACCGCGACAACCTCCTCCATCCCTGGCCTACCGTCCACCGCTACTCGGAGACCAGTTTCACATGGATCGCGGACGGTAGGCTCCAACACGGATGGCATGAGCCCATCGCTATCAACATGCTGAGGATGGAGGCCCTTACCACACCCACCGGACCACTTGCCTCCACCGCCACCGCCACCCTCTCCGCCGACCCGGACAGCCCCCCGACCAGACCCCTGCCCGACACACGCATCCCATATAGCCGGGAGGCCCATGGTGCCCCCCCCGCCCCTCCTGGAACCGTGATCCGGCATCAGGCGATCGGGTGAGCGCCCGCGAGACCTATGGCGATGGAGGCGCCAGACAGCGCCACGCTTGCGCCTACTGCGGATAATTGGTTTGTTGGAGTTTTACGTTCTGGCAACATCTAAGGCCATATCAGGACGGGTACCGATGTGTGACAGTGCGCACTCATAGCAACTTTATAGTGCTGCCCCACAGAGATCACGCCGCTGGCACCATGACCCGATATCAAACTCAGTCCCAATCCTAGTAATGTGAAGCACCAGGCTCGGAAGTGACAAGTATCAATTTGATATGACATTGGTTTGACTCGGCCGGATTTCGAACTCCCGACCTTCCGCATGGGAAACCTGCACTCTACTGATTCGACCACCGCATCCGGTCTGCTCTGTTGTACATGTCCAGCTGGTATTGGCAGCCGTGAGGGTGGACGCATTTAGGTGGGTGTGTCACTTGGCAGGCTTTTCTTTAACACGATAATAAATACTCTTTGTTTGTGTTTTCTTGGGTGTTTTTGGTATTTTTTTGCTGAGTTAATGTTAAATCATCATCACTCACTCAGTATTTAGTATCGTGGAAAATAAAAATGTGAAATCAGAAAAAAAACCACTAAAACAACAAGACAATCATACTCATGGCATGAGAGGCACACACATCTTTTTAATAGCTTATCGGATGCGGTGACCGAATCAGCAAGCGCGCTGGCTTCTTATGAGGAAGTTTGAATCCCGGCAATGTCAAACTAGTGACTTACACAATTGATACGTGGTGCTACCTAGCCTGGCTAGATGTTGCTAGAAAGTAAAACCCTAAATACCACAAACAAGTGTATCTACATAGCAAGAAATGTAATGTAAATATTACAACCTGTGATATAGTGGCCTAGAACAGGAGGAATTCATGGCATGCTTCTATTTGTAAATGCACAACATAGTTTGAAACTGATCGTATAGCTCAAGCTAAACAAAAGCGTCAGCAGAGAAAAGATGCATGTCCAACATGCCACCGCACATGCCAAGCACAAATTGGACTCATCAATCATCGATGAGTTCACAACAAATGATGTTGCTGTCATCGTCGCCACTGATGGACAACCAAGAGATACACATATCTGTATAGCATATATAATTTATTATGTGAATATAAACAACATTTATTTTGCTGAACTTCCCATTCCGGCAAACCTTACTCCTGGTGCTGCCTGGTGCCTCGTGCCTGTACTATCAATCGGTTCCAGAGCATCTCACTCCAGCTCAAATTTGATTTACTGGGGAGAGAGGGAGGGGTGTAAATAACCCACCAGAGATTATATTATGCTTCTTTAAACAGGAGTTTGGTGCCCAGTGTGAAAGTACAACGTCTGAACACTTTGACTTCTGGATACTCAATGGTTTATTCACGGCCTAGGGCTCGCTCAACCCGCCAACTAAATTTTCCATGACGTCATCTCATTAGCATAATCCTTTGTCTCAAACTCTGCATCTCGTTAACATATATTAGCCAAATAGCTATATGTCTATTACGCATATATCACATCCCCCCTCAAAGAATTTCTGAAACATGAAAGGTTTCAAAATAACCATCAACATACCATATAACAGAGTTTATGAATTGGTTTCTGCATTATCGCCACTAACAGCTTGTGGTCCGTTTGAATCTGAACTTCCTTGCCAAAGATATAGTCATGAAACCTCTGGCATCCGAAACATATGGCGAGCATTTATTTTTCAATAGTGGCATAGCCACTCTGCACTGAGTTAAGCGCACGAGATGCCACAAGATTGGCTTGTCCTCTTGCATCAACACGGCACCTAACCCTGACTGACAAGAATCTACTTGGATAACAATGGGTTTCTTAACATTGTAATATGACAAGACAGAAGCAGTTCTTAACTTTTCCTTCAACTTATCAAACATGCCTTGCTGTTCGGTCTGCCAGTGCCACGCGATGTCCTTAGCCAGGAGTGTGCATAGTGGTTTGGCTATCTCGGACAATTTGGGTATAAACTTGTGTACATATCCAACTATGCCCAGGAACCTTTGGATGCCTTGTTTGTCACGTGGCTCTGGCATGTCGATTATTGCTTGTACTCTGTCTGGATCAGGCTTCACACCCTGCTGGGTAAGTTGATGACCTACATACTTCACTGTAGTCCTACATAGCAAAGATTTTGTCTCGTTCAATTTAAGGTTAACTGACCTAGCTCGGTCCAACACAGCTCGGAGACGCTCATTTGTGCTCCTCAACCATTGACCCATATACCAAAATGTCATCCGTGACTATCCCGATAGCGGGTATATCGCCCATGACACGGTGCATTTCCTGAATAAAAATGTCACCAGCTGTTTTGATGCCAAAAGGGAAGAGAGGGTACCTGTACCAGCCCCCACAGAGTATTGAACGTGCACAGACGTGAACTTTCTTCATCTAACTCTATCTGCCAATAACCTGTCATTGCATCCAAAACTGAAAAATATTTCAGATCTGCCGTTTTGGCAATAATTCAGAACAAGAGGCGGAAGTATAGTATGGAATTTTATTAATCAATGGTACTAATAAACAATGTAGTAGTGAAGGGTCGATGTAAGGTAATAAGTATCAAGTGAAGTGATAATCAATGAGTAAAGTTAAGTAATAAATATAAGGAATCAATGTCTAGATAAGAGGATAATCATTAAGTGATGAGTATAATGAGTAAGTAATGTTCGGTAGGTAAGTGGGGAGGAAGTCAAATGAATAGAGTCTGTTGGTGACCCGGGCCTCAACCCTTAGGATGAAAGTTGGGTGGGTGGGATGGTGAGAAAAGAGGTGTTGGTGGTCTGGCGTCTGGTGGAGAAGTGGGAGGAGTTTGGGGAGGGCGGAAGTGAAGGGGGGGGGAAGGGTACCAGCTGCGGCACCAGCGCAGGGCGATGGTGGCGCCGCCTGGAGGTATGGGAGGAGGTGAGAGGTGGGGGAGGGGCAATAAGGGGCACTGGGGCGGTGCGAGGGTGGCGCCACTTGGAGTTAGGTGGGTAGGGGGAGAGGCGGGGGAGGCCGGTAGGAAGGGGGGGCGGTAGGGCCGTCCGCCTCTATCCCAAATTACCCATATTGCCTCAGCGATATGGACAATTCAGAACAAGAGGCGGAAATATAGTATGGAATTTTATTAATCAATGGTAGTAATAAGTGATGTAGTAGTGAAGGGTCAATGTAAGGTAATAAGTATCAAGTGAAGTGTTAATCAATGAGTAAAGTTAAGTAATCAATATAAGGAATCAATATCTAGATAAGAGGATAATAGGAGTAATCATTAAGTGATGAGTATAATGAGTAAGTAATGTTCGGTAGGTAAGTGGGGAGGAAGTCAAATGAATTGAGTCTGTTGGTGACCCAGGCCTCAACCAAATAGTGTGGAGAATGCCCGGGTCGCCACGGTAAAGGCGTGGGCCAGGACGTAGCTGTGGACGGCCGAGGACCGCCAGTGGCCGAGGTCGCTGACGTCTTGGAGGGGTGCGCCGGCTGCAGCGCAGGTCTGGGCGGCCCCTTGTCGAGGGATGTGAAGAGTGTAGGTGTGGGGGTCTGGGCACCCGGTGTGTTGGAGCACAGCGCGAAGCGCGATAGTGAGTGTCCGGACGGTGAGCGGTGTGCCGTCCAGGGACAAGAAGGCGGGTTCAAGGGGAAGAGATCGGTGGTGAGCGTGTAACACCGCC
Organism: Branchipolynoe longqiensis; assembly: GCA_030323885.1. Lineage (NCBI taxonomy): Eukaryota > Metazoa > Annelida > Polychaeta > Phyllodocida > Polynoidae > Branchipolynoe > Branchipolynoe longqiensis. The sequence continues at coordinate 68,565,227 of CM059199.1, read as the reverse complement.
AGGCGCGTACGGGGCAGCACTCAGAGGTGGGGATCCTGATGGTCTTGGTGGATCGGACCTTGATGGTAAGGTGGGGGGTATCGGCCACAATATCGGCATGTCTCAGTGTGTGGCCGGGGTCGTCGGATCGCCTGGTTACCAGTAGGTTCCCCTGTCGAAGTAGTGAGAAGTAGCCGATGAGGAAGGCGGATGTTAGGACCTTGGCGCGGGCGCCGGCCCGGTGGAAGTACCGGACGACGTGGAGGAGGTGGTGGGTGGTGAGTGGCGGGACCTGGTGCGGGAGGTGGGTCGACCCCACGCTTGATTATGGAGATGAGGTAGGAATCGAAGCTGCGTGTCCTGCCATCCCACAGCCTCACCTAGGTCCGAGCCGCGCTGAGGTAATTCATTACGGCCCCGGGCGAGGTAAGGGAAGCGGATAGGTGCGCAAGATAGGATGCTATGTCGAGCTGGGATGGGGAAAAGGGGTCATAGTCTCGTGTCCGGACATGCGCATGATAGACCTTGAGCTGTAGATGTTTGTTCCGCCATGTTCCACAGGCGAGGCCGGCGCGGAAGAGGTGGACTACATCGTGGTGGTCTTGTTGTGTGTCTGGGGAGAGAGAGGTAAATTAGTATCTCTACCCAGGCTAGTCAATGTCGGCGACAATTGAGGAGTCGTGATGGACACATGTGCGGATGAGGTCCATGTCGTCCACAAACCGATCCGCCCTTCGCCGAGAGGCCTGATCGAAAGGTGCTCTTCTGAGGGCGTCGGCGAAGGCGATCTTGGCTCCAGGCCTGTGGACGACCCGGACCTCAGAGGAGTTGAGAGCCGCAAACCTCCAGATCGCCCGGGTGCATGCACATAGGGTGGGGTCCCTTCCAGCGCCGGATTCGAGGACGACCTGGGAGGTTTGGTTATCGGTATTGACGACAATGGCGTAATCTTGAGGGTTGGGTGCTGTAAGGACATGTAGGGCAATGACAAGTTTTATGGCCTCGAGCTTGGCGATGTTGTGACCATCTGCGAGGTACCCCGGCTGGTACTCTTCAGTGATGTACCCGGCTGGCGAGTGTGCCCCGCCTGCGAGGAGTGAAGAGTCACACTCTATTATCCAGTCGTGCTTCGGGGGTGGTCTCAGGAGGACGATCCCGTTGGAAGCATGGGCATAGGCCTTGAACCACTCGATGTCGAGGGTCATCTCTTTGGTTATGGCGTGCTTGCTAGTGTAGGGGGCACTCCTCAGGGCCGCCAGTATTCGATTCATAAACCGCCTGGCAGGTCGTACGCACTTGGCCATGTGTTGGAGGCGACCGACGAGGCACTGGAGGTCCTTCCTGGATGCTCTGCTACCCGGTACCCATTTGGCGCACTCGGCGACGACGTCGTCAAGCTTGGCCGTCGGGATCCGGACCATCATGTCGACCATGTCGACGTCGAATACCAGCCACTCGGTTTTCTGCGTGGGCGGGACGCACTTATGTGGTGAGAGGGCCAGTCCAAGGTCGGCGGCGAGGTGGATGGCGTTGAGGTAGGCAACGACAGCCTCTTGTTCTGTGCTGGCCGCCCCAATGAAGTCATCCAGATAGCAGAGCGTGAAATGGCCTTTGCGCCACAGCAGATATGTCACAGTGTTGGTGGTGCAGGCGCAGGCCATCGACGAGGTCCGGCAGCCGAAGGGGGGAGCGATGTCATAGTAAGTCTGGCCGTCGAAGGTGATGCCTAAGAGCGGGACTGACAAAGGGCAGGTCCTCAGATGTCGGTAGGCATGGGCTAGGTCGATAGTCCATATGTAGGCTCCCCGGCCCAGGCGTGTGAGCTCGTCAGTGAGGTTTGTGATGTTGGGCAGGGTATAGGTGACAGGTTTTTCCGGATGCCCAAGTTCACACTTGCGCCCCTGGGGTAACTATGGTCGACGATGACACAGCGTTCATCTGTGTTTTTCTTCGGTTGGGTCATCATTGGGCTCGTCTGCGCCCAGGGGATGAAGGGCGGATGGGTGAAGGGGCCCAGCAAGGCGGCGCGTGCGGCTTCGTCGGTGACATACTTCTTGATCCATTTGAAGTGTTCTGGATCTTCCCGGTGGTTGGTGGTCGACGGGATGGGAGGGGCGTCAGCCGTGTAGTCGGCCAGCCACCCAAACTCGAGGAAGTCGAGCAGCTCACTGTTGTGGTAGCCGGCAAATAGGTCCCTCCACCGGTGGATCCTCAGAACAGACAGGACTGGTATGCGTGCGACAACATTGCCCCATGCGAAGGGGGCGGAGGTTGGCCAGATCCTGTGGAGGGTGGTCTTATATGAAAGGGGGGTGTGAGGGGGGGTTGTAGGGAGGGGAGGGATTGCCTTCCTGGTCGTCCATTATGTCGTCGACGTCCTCAGATGCATGCTCCCTCTTGTGGTATATGAGCAGGGCGTCTGGGTATTCGGCGGCATCATGGATCCTTGTAGCGTCGGTGCTTGCGCTGAGGGGTTGTATACACGCGATAGTAGCATTGGTTAGTTTGTAGCGAATGACAATGTTGGTGGTGGCGGTGGCATGGTGTCGGGGCGCGTGGCTGGTTCTGGGCTGGGGGTATGTGTGTGTGGAGGTAGTGGGGGTGGGGGGATTGGGGGGGGGGGGGGTTGGAGGTGGGTAGGTGAGGGGGGGGGTGTCGGGAGGGGGGGCTTCGGGAGGGGTGGGGGTGTTGAGGGGGTCGAGGCAGAGTTTGACTTCCGGTATGATGCCAGGGTTCCCGTTTCCTGTGGAGCTGTCATGTGAGGTGGCAGTTACGATGCCGCCCTGGGTCCGGGGCGCCTCTGTGGTGTAGGGTGGGTGAGCAGCATAATGGCCATTACTGTGGTCGTTAGTGTCGGCTTGATGGTCGCCAGTGGCGACTAATGGGCTGTCGGCGGTGGCATCTGAGGGGCGACGGCAGTGCCTGTGGTCGCGGTGGGCGCAGCGGTTGCTGGCGTGTGTGGCTGTGGGTGGCGAGCTGCTCCGACTTTTGGCGGGAAAGTCTGTTGGTGGGTCGGCGCACACGTCCCCTTCCGCGTGGGTTAGGGGAGGTGGGTTGTCGGGGGTGGCGCGATGGTTGGTTATTCGGATCGGGTCTGTGCCAGTGCCAGAGCCCATGCTGTTGGTTGCTATGGTCGACGGTGTGGGTTGAGCAACTATCCTGCGAGTTGATGATATTAACCGTAGTGCAGGTCGGTGGGGCATTCCTGTGGCGGTATCAGCGTCAGTGTCGAGGGGGGGCGCAGCAGTTGCTGGTGTGTGTGGGTGTGTGTGGCAAGCCGCTCTGTCCTTTGGCGGGAGAGCCCATGCTGTTGGGTGCTGTGGTCCACGGTGTGGGTTGAGCAACTATCCTGCGGGTTGATGATATTAACCATAGTACTGGTCGGCAGGGCATTTCTGTGTCGGTTTCAGCGTCCGTGTCTGCAAATGGCTGAGTGGCGCGGTCTCCGGCCTCGCCGGGGCCTGCTACTGAAAATCCATTCTGGATGACTCGTTAGTCGCCAGTGCCGCCGCTTTTCGTTCATTTTGGCATTTCTTGTTGTTACAGTCTTGCTCCTTGTGCGGGTTCACTTTTCTGTACTTGTTTGCACACCATGCGCACACGTGCGCCCGACGCTCACTGCCTGTGCCATGCATGGCCGTGTAGCCACAGTCCGTGCCCCAATTCCACCTCTGACAGGGTCCGCCGTCTCTGTCGTGGTTGAATTCAGGGCGCTTATAGGGTGTGCTGTTCGTCGTCGTCGTGTGCTGTTCGTCGGTTCTCGTCTGGCGGCCTCGTGCCGCCCGCTTTTCCTCTTCCTTCTGGATCCCGGCCAGGCAGGCGGCTCATTGGAGGTCTTTGATGGCTTGGTCATCCCACCAACCTTTAGGGAGGCCGCCGTCATCCACCATGGCGAATACCTTCTCAGACCACGCGAGGCAGGTATCGCACCTCCAGTTCGCCGCCATGTCAAACATCTCATCCTGGTGTTCCAGGATGGGCATTATCTATGATCGCGGCACCTTGGGGTCTTTCCACATGTGAGAGAGTGCCGCCAGTTACTCATGCCACTTTCTCTCACCTGGGCCTACCTTCCCTTTCTTTTCGTCTCGTATCACATAGGTCTGGGGAAGGAGTTGGGCCCTACCTCATTTGTTTTGTCATCCATCGACGTTGGCGCCGATGATGGCGTCAATGACGTCCCGTTGTTGGCAGTCATCCTCGCTGGAGGAGGTGGCGGTGGTTTGCGGTACGTGCCGTGACCTTCCATGTCTGAATCAGCTCTGACATGGTGCGTGCCAGGTCAGCTTGCTGCTCAATCGAATCAGTAACTGATTTGCAGAGTAGTGACATCTGCGGCACCGCCAACATTTCGTCGTCACTCATCTCGTCCGTTACGGTTTTTGATTTTACCACAAGGGAGTGTGGTCGTCCTCTCTGCTATGGTGTGCATGTGGCATCGTCGCCTGGTGCCGCAGTAGCCTCAGCAATATGACTATGGAATTCCAATGGTGTGTCCGAAAACAAAGTATATAACATCTTTGGTTATCTGCCATTAATCTGCTTTAATAATGTCAATTCTTACATATGCAAGATCTACCACTTCCAAAAATATAACATCCACAAAGTCTTAGCAAAAGTGCTAGAGTATTACTTCATGCGAACATAACATTTCAGTCATTAGTGTGACAAAATTTAGTTCTTTTTAGTAGTTGAACAGTTTAAACTCAAACCATCGATTAACACCTGTTTTACGTCTCACTCCATGATACATAGGCAAACTAAACATTAACTTAGATAAGTAGAAAAGTCAATGGAGAATAAATAAAATTGTTATTTGTTAGTATGACATCCAGTCACCACAGGTGAACTTTTTTCGCTCTATGTCACAGTAGAATAACAATTTTCATTAGTACATATCACCATGTTCCAGTAAAGTATCCACTTCCTGTACTAAATCCACGAGAAATGCTCCGTAGCATTCGGTAAGCAACAAGTGTCAATTTACTTCACCATAGCAATACTACTACGTGTCAATACCATCAACAACATGTCTGTATTTAAACAGTTTTTCGTAACTTAATTACTGGCGCAACTTACGTTACAACGCGTCAATCTTGGCGCTAGTTTAGTAAGGAACATAAACATTGCTTATGACTTAACCTCGTGAACCCTGTCGATTAGATTTAGACCTGTTGACTTGTGCTATTGTTAATTCTTGCTTCGTGTTAACGCAATGGTTTGGCATGGGGCAATCGTTATTTATTAGTGGCGCAGAAACAAAGAAATTTCTTGTCGAATGAGCCGAAGCACTCAGATGTCTATGGTTTAGCAGTGTTATTTGCTGTGATTGGTCAATTCTTCTGCATAAATTAGAACTACCAATTATTGAATCCAACCTCCGCGCTTGCTGGCGCGTGAATGGCCCAGTACCAATTTCTCTCGAATGTAATACCTTAGGTTTTATTTTTGTTTTATTCACTAATAATTCATTAGTGCGTCGATTTTGATCAGAAATAATCGGATCGAAAGGCAAAGGTTATTGATATTTCCACCTCCAACATTTATTCCTATGATGTCATCTGAAAATCATTTCCGTATAAATGTTGAAAAGACTAGGTGATAGAACACATCCTTGTCACACACCACATTTGATCTTCACTTCTGGTGTCAATGAGTCTCCAATTCTTACAGCAGCATACTGTTCCCAGTAGAGGTTGGCCACAAGGCGAACGTCCTTACCGTCTAGACCAATTTTTTGTAGAGCTTCTATGAGTTTCTTATGATGTACTTTGTCAAATGCTTTAGCGTATTCTATATAACATATGTATATATCCTTATATACTTCTAGGTGTCTCTCAATTATTGTTCTCATGTTAAAAATGGCTTCCCTTTGTAAAAATATACGGATTTTCGGTTAAGAATTATATATTGGCAGAGAGCATTATTATTCTTGGATGTCGGAGTGGGACTTAAGTTATGGAAACTAAAAGTAACTAAAATCAATAGAATCCCACTCCCATTGTACATGATGCTGACTGAGGTAAACTATATGTTATATATTATGAGTGGAGTTGATGGAAATGTACATGATGCTGAATGATGTAAACTATCTGTTATATATGATGTTTGGAGTTAATGAAAAGAGTTCCTTTGCAAGAAACAGTACATGATGGTTGAAATCTTCTCTATGTGTTCATAAAGAATACAAAGGAGGAAAAGAATGATTTTACTATATACAAATCTGTAACTGTTTGAAACATCCTGTCCACCCAAGACCACCGACTGACCTACCTGCCTAATTTGCATATGGATAGAGTACACCACCTGCAGCTGGCTTGAGTGACAGCCCCTAATGGGGTGGTCACCCACCCAGTCTGTGGGGGAGTGTCTCATTGGCTGGCTGGGGAATGTCCGGTCACCTGACTCCCTTGGTCTATCCTGACCACACACTAAGTCTCAGCTAATTGATTATTCATGAGTTTGCTTCAGACACACTGAAGGAAATTCACTCTCAGCCTGGCTCTGGAGTGAGACACACCTACTCTAGAGCAGGACCCCAGACACTCTGTCTGATGCTATCCAAATTCAGCTATTCTAATTGAGTGTACACACAGCCATAGGACTCCTGTCCCATGGGTTGTAGGCACTGTTTGCAGTATACTGGTTAAGTGACAATGAGACATAGTGTGGGCAGTATATGAGGAGTACAGGTGCTAGGTCACATGTAAGGGGGATGACAGGAGTTGCTGCCAATAAAGCACAACTTATTCACTGTTCATCCTTGTGACTAGTTTTCCTTCCTCTTTCCAGACATGGTTAAATTGATTAGGCGAATTGCATCACAGGTGAAATGAAGGGGGAGAGTTTTGTAATTACATAGGGTGCTCACAGCGGCAGAGCATCCGTGTTTTTATAAGTGGCGACCACAACGAATTCTGAGACGACTCTCAGAGATGACTGAAGTACTCGAGGAGAAGATGGGCGAACACCGCGTGGGCGAACACCGCGAGGGCAGCCACCAGGTAGGGTTCAGTTTTGTTTTATCGCTTGTTTTGGGTGCTGGGGCGCCGAGACGGGGTGAGACACTGTGTACTGCTATTTGTAACAAATTTGGAAGCTCGGATGCGTGTGTGTCGAGATGTGTGTGTGTGGAATTTGATATATGTGTGTGCAGGCATGTGTATCGGTATAGATGCGTGTATATATGTCGAACAAAGGTCGCACTCAGCATGGCGTGCACCCACCGTGTGTGTGTGTGTGTGCGTGACGCCGCCAGGCAACACGATAGCTCAGTCCGGGTAGTGTGTGCGCGACGGCGCCAGAACCACACAGTAACTTTATATAAAAATAGAAAGGCGGGTTGTCCACGGTGTGCGCGCGTCGCCGCCAGAACCACACGGTGACTTTATATAACAATTTAAAAAAGGGCGTTCTTGTCCGATTCGCGTTAAAAGAACGCAGTTCGCGTTAAAATAACGTATTTCGCGTTAAATTAACGTATTTAATGCTAAAGTTGACGTATTTTATTGGTAAAATAATGTATGTAATGGTAGAATTGTCCAAGTATTAGCTAGTCAGTAGGAGTGGCGAGGGGGCTGGACTAATAGAATATTAGTAGTCGCACTCCTTTGACTAGACTACATACAGGCTAGACACAGCAAGCATACCACCCACCGCCATGTATAAACAGCCGGCAGGACTCAAAGGGACTGTGTGTGTGTGAGTGAGCTGGGGGCTGCAACCACCAGTCACGCTGCACACAAAATGTCACAGTTAATAGCCAGCCGACAGTGATACTGGTGTCAGTAAATTAAAGGGGCATAGTCCAATAGTTTGTAGTTCTGTCACTGCAAAGGATAGGTTCTAGTGGGTAGACTTGGTATTCTATTCCAGTGGACGAAAGGTTTGGTAAGGAGACAGGTATATAACATACATACAGAAAAATCTGAACTAAAAGTAATGTGTTGGTTTTTTCTGGATTGTGTGGTTTCAGTAGAGTGTGCAGCTTTAACGTAGTGGGGGCTGTCCCAGCAGCAAAGCGACCCACCCGTTCTGTGTGTGTGTAGGGAGGCCGCGCTCACCAGACGCACACCGTGTATAGCAGACTGGGAGGGGTCTGTGTGTGTGTGTGTAGGGGTGGTACCCAGCAATTACACCACCCACCGTCGGTGTAGAGACCGGCAGGGTCTGTGTGAGTGTGAGGGAAGCCGCATGCAGCGGCGACACGCCGGCAGGGCTCTGTGTGTAGTGGGGGAGTAAGTAGGGGGTGTGTCCAAGTGCCTGTGACCTGAGATGAACCCAGTAGGCGTCGGGTGTTTTAAAGTTGTCGGGTGTTTGAATTGAGTAGAGTTGGTTTGGTATATATTGATAAACAAGGGGATTGTACGTCGGTACGTCGATATATACGTGTGTTGATATATATTGATAGGTATTGTACGTCGGTACATCAATATATTTTGCTGTGGATATAGGTAGTTGATATATATTATAGTGTAATATATATCAGCAGATAGAAGGAGGTATTGTGCCAGATAACAGTACAGCTATCACAATGGCAGAAGCTGAGTTGACTAGGGGGTTTGCTGACTGGTTCACACATGGGGTAGCCTCAGGGGAGATACCGACAGATGGGGACCGGCTGGTATATTTAACCAAATATGCAGCAGGGCAGTTGGAAGCCCAGGCCAGGGTGCTCAGGGAAAACAGAGAGCAGGGGCCTGGACCTAGCCAGGAGCAGGCCAGGGCTGTAGAGGAGAGAGCAGTAAGACAGGAGCACCTGGCATTAAGTAGGGATCTAGTGAAAGTAGAGGAGAGAGCGGTACGGGATCTGAAGGACCAAGGGCGACAGATAGCCACGGTAGATGGGTCGGATCTGGGGGCCTTGAGGACATGGGTAGAGCAGGTAGGCAGGGCAGGTAGAGTGTCAGAGGCAAAGGGAGCAGATGTAGTGAAATTTGCACTTAGTCATTCCAAGGGCAATCTACATGAAGTGATCTACTCAGTATATGAGGATGATGCACATAGCTCCTGGGAGGAGGTCCGGGAACGTCTGGTTGGGCTGTTCTTAACAGCCAGGGAAGCCACTGCACTGATTGACATAGTATTCTCACTCAAACAGGAGAAAGGGGAGCTAATGTCGGCATACTGTATGCGATACAGTACAGCAGTGCAGAGGGCATGGCCAGAGAAAGGGCTACTCAGGCTGGGGGCAGTTCAGGGCATGGTGATTACAAAGTTTGAAGATTCATTGATTGAACCAGTGGTCAGGCTGAATGTACGCCTGGCCAGGGCAGTGAGTCTGGAAACAGCCATGTCAGTAGCCAGGGAGAATGAAGAAGGACTGGCCGGCCCAGGGGGAAGGTTGACTGGGGCCCATAGGATGGAGGAACCCATGGAAGTTGGAGCCATGGAGACTCACACCAGGGCAGATGCTGGGGCAGATAGGGCAGCATTTAAGATGCTCCAGGGGGAGATCAAAAGCCTCCGGAAGCTGGTAGCAGAACGCACGGAGCGGCCAGACCAGGCTGCCCAGTTGGCCATGGCACCAGCACCACCCTCTACTGTGGTGGTGCAGACTGCACCAACACTGCCCACAAATAATCCTGTAAATAGAGGTGAGAGAAGGAGGGCGCCACGTCAAGTAGTAGGGCGCGCCCCGCGACAGGCTTTCCAGGGTCCTGGGAGAGATACAGGCAGGTGTAGTTATTGTGCACATGACTACCACCATGATTATGTGGCTACCCATGAGGAGAAGGTGCAGGCAAGTGTGGCTGACTGTAACAGTGAAATCAGGTCCGGTGCAGTAGAAAAAATAGGTGAGGCACCAGATCGAAGACCATGTATCAAGATGAAATTTGGCGGAATTTCATATTCAGGTCTAATTGATACTGGTGCCAGTAAAAGTATGATAAAGAATAAAGTATACAATGCTCTTAAATTGAGAGGTTATGCCAGAGGTAAGCTCAGGCAGGGATTGAAGCTTCACTCACTTTCAGGACATGTGATTCCTACAAGGGGAGTGGGGAAGGTCACTCTGGGGGGAGTTGAGTGTGGGTTTTGTGTAGTAGAAGAATTGCAGCATGATATCCTGATAGGGACCGATGTCCTGCAGCGGTGTGACGCCGTGCTGTCCTACACGGATATGAGTATTATCCTGAATGGGAAGGAGCACAGATGGTTGGGTAGAGAAGCTACATGTGCTAGTATGGCAGGGGTAGTATACTATATTTCACCAGCTTATTTGCAGTTGGACAGACATCCTAATAATACAGCCAGAGCAATTAACAGGGCAGTGGTTACTGTAGTGGGCCCAGAAAGTAGAAAAAGGGTAGTGAATAGAGACCAAGTAAAGTTGGCAGATGGGGAGATGGAATGGGACTTGATAAACTCTAGACTAACCCGTGCACAGAGAAAGAAAGTGCACAAAATACACAACACTGGCTATGACCAGACAGGTGGGGAGAGGGATTGTCAATTGCCCTTGGGGCAATTTCAAGGACAAGTACCAGAACCAAGGGTCATGAACAGTGAGTGTGAGAGGGCACGGGTACCAAGCACACACGCGATGCAGACACGTGGGGGATGGCGTATGGAGGTAATTGAGGGTCTTCCAATTATGGGCTGTAAAAGACAGTGTGCATCGACAGAGCGTGCATCAACAGAGCGTGTGTGGGAGAATGCCCAGGATAAGTGTGCAATTGAGAGCAGTAAAAAGTATGTGCATGGTGAGACTGGAGGTGTGCAGCATGCAAAGGATGATGGTGCATGCATGCAGGATGCCAGGGGTGATGAGTGTGTGCATGGGAAAGAAAATATGTGTGTGTGTGCAAATCTGAGTTGTGGGGGGTTGAGTGGCGGTACTTGCGTGTCTCTCCCTTGTTCCGTTCCCCGGCTTCCTGAACAGATGGTGAAGCGGAATGAACCCAGCCCGGGGACGACAGTGAACCCGGCACGCTATTCTGTGGTGACCAGCAACCCGGAACGCAACCCGGAACGCAACCCGGTGATGGAGGTCGACCCACGACGCGGGTGCGGGCGAGGGGGCGGGGCACTGGACGATGCCCCGCCCACCCTCCCCCCAACCCACGCACCCTCCCCCCGCACGGTGGGCAATGACGTAACCGGCGAGACGGCGCAGGAGGTGCGGGAGGCATGGAGAGAAATAAGGCGGGATGCCGCCGAGGCGGCCAGCCACCATGCACCCACCCAGCACACACCCACCCACCACTCACCCAACCACTATACACCCACCCCCTGCACGCCGGGCTCGGACACAGCGACCAGTGGTGCATATCGCCTGGGGACTCCATCTGTCGGGACTCCATCTGTCGGGGCTCCATCTGTCGGGACTCCACCTGTCGGGACTCCATCTGTCAGGACATCGCCTGACACGACGAGAGAGTTGGGATATGGACGGACTGAGACCGGAGCGACTAAATGCCCACCACCACCCACACCCAGCCCTGAGAGTTATAACACCCGAGTGTTGCGTTCTCACACCCGAGAGAAGACTAGGCTGCTTGAAACAATTCCAGATCCACAGGAACAACAATTAGCAAAACGCGCCTGCATTGCTTGTGTGGAGGTGTTCTGTGGAGGTTTGAGGAAAAAGCAGTAGTCTGTGTGTATTCTGAATATTATATATATATATTCACGAGATCGTGCATATATAAGAATTTTGTTTGAGGGACAAAAACATTGAAACTTTGACTTTTAGTATTTTTGTTTGCTTCTAGCAGTGTGTCGTTCTATACATAGGCACGTGATAACAGATCGGAGGTGATTGCCACAGACATTGTGTTGACAGACATTTGCACAAACATTGTGTGGAATTCGGCACCAAGTGTAATCAGTTACATGCGTCACGTGCTGGTAAGCTGAGCATGAACATTGTGTGGTTTCCCTCCAGACATGGACGATATAAATATATATATATTTTTGTGTTGTTGATTGGTATCCAGCACCGTAGATGTTGCTGGGATGGAAAACACCATCAAAAACTAGAAGCGAACGGCTGAGAGACTATACGCTGACATTGTATATTAACTGCTACTCAGAACAGTAAGTATTTAAGCCATCAGTGGTTAAATATAGCAGCACCCTCATGGGCGGTGAGGCGTGTACATATATATATATACGCTGCCCGACGACTTGATATACACCACCCGGTGTAGCGCGGAGAGAAGCAACAAGACGACGGGTGTGTGATAAATCGTGGACCGAGCGACGCCGGTGTAGCACAGATAAAAATACTGAGACGGTGAGTGTGCGATAAGGAAGTGGACCGAGCGACGCCGGTGTAGCACAGATAAAAATACGGAGACGGTGAGTGTGCGATAAGGAAGTGGACCGAGCGACGCCGGTGTAGCACAGATAAAAATACGGAGACGGTGAGTGTGCGATAAGGAAGTGGACCGAGCGACGCCAGTGTAGCACAGATAAAAGTATCGAGACGGTGAGTGTGCGATAAGGAAGTGGACCGAGCGACGCCGGTGTAGCACAGATAAAAGTACCGGGACGGTGAGTGTGCGATAAGGAAGTGGACCGAGCGACGCCGGTGTAGCAAGGATCGAAGCACAGGGACGGACGGTGAGCGGACATCGCCCGGTGTGGCACGAATTGACGCGCCGGGATCGAACCGTTACCCATCGTCTGGCAGCAGCAACCGAGAGTGTTTTGAACAAATATTTAAGAGGGAGAAGATTCACGTCGGACTTGAACCCGCGAGCGGTGCGGGAGAGCACCGCCGACCGTCAGTGCCGAGTGAGATTATTTTGAACAATATTGGTAACGAAGCAGTGAGAGACAATTGTCCTGAAGACCAAGGCGTGTTCTTAAGACTAAAAATCTTTTTAATTTTTTTTTTAGCTTCGGGAACCTCCGGGGTGCAACGAGTTTGCAGTCAGGAGTTGTCCAGTTGATTGCGGCAGTGTGGGGGTGTTCGAGATATACCATAAGGGTTCGTTGGGTATAGCGGTCAGGACTGATATCAGGATCTGTCCGGTTTCACTGTTAATATAGTGCTGCGGGACACGATCTCCTCTAGGGATATCACCCCAAGGACTGCAAATATATACCTCAGTCGTTCCGACCATGGAGTCTCTGTACTGGCACGTGGGCGTCATCTTGTGCTGCCCACCTCTGGTCGGCAGCACCGACCTATTTAAAGATGATGGCGTCCTAGTACGTAGCCAAGGAGAAGTGAGGACGGTGTCTGCTGTGTGGCAGCTGGTGGTGCTGATCACGCCACCTAGCCGGCCGCCGGTGGATCACTGGGTCTCGCAAGTACGGGGCTATATGGGGAAGCTGACTGCGAACCGATGGTCAGTGAATATTCATCATTGGAACATGAAGCTCGAAGTCCTGCAGGCCAGAGTAAAACATGACCCTGTAGATGTCCTACAGTTGGTAACTAAACGGCCTAAGCGGGGACTGGTTAATGCGATAGGGGAGGCAGCGTCGTGGTTGTTCGGTACGGTAAGCCAAGCACAACTGAAAAGGGTGCAACTGGCTATTTCTGCCCACAGACTACAGCCGCAGGCCCTGAGGCATAACCATTTGCACATGATTTCCATGATGAATAGAACACGAAGTATCCAACTGCAATTAGCGAAGCATGTTTCTGTAGTCAAATCAATGATAGCCTTGGTGAGGGACGAAGCGAAGAACATGACGGCAGACTCCAATGATTTAGTGTTGCTGCAACGAGTGAGGCTGGCGGTGGAGGAGCTGGAGAGCGTAGTGGGCAATTATGTGACGAAGCAGGCCCTGTACCACCGCATGGTGATCCAGCTGGAGCGCGGCATGTTAACAGAGACATTACTGAGGGTGGCGCAGCTGACACTGGTGAAGGAGGCGGCAAGGAATATAGGCTTTCGCGGTCTCGATCTGCACTGGTACTATCGTAATACAAGGATAGAGGCCGTGTGGGTCCGAACGCGTCGATCGCCTTCCGCAGGGGACTGCAGATGGTTGGCCCGGAGAAGTATTCGGCATACCACTTGACATACCTACCAGTGCTGCTAGACAACGAACACTTAAGGACCGTGGTAGGGAAGGCCAGGATCGCGGTGAGCACAGGACGGAAAGCGAGCTTCTATCCAGAAGCTTGCATGGGCAGTCGGCCCATGGTGTGCTATCCCGCCATGGAGATGACCTACCAGACCTGCGAAGTGGCACTCGTGACGGGGACGAAACCAGAGGACTGCAAGCTGCGGATCACGAAGATCCAAAAGACGGTGTCGGCCACCGTAGTGGCACCTGTAGAGGGCATGGGTGACATATGCGTTGCACCCCACGGGCCGTATGTTGACGTGACGGTTCGCTGTACGGGAATGCCGCAAAACGACCAGAGGGTCACCACCCCGACACTGATGCAGGTGCCGGAATCGTGCTTGGTGGAGGGCAGAGGTTGGCTTCTGCGAACATTGACAGTGAAACATGAGACCGTGAACATACGACGGATGCCGCCAAGGCTGGATCTACCGGCCTTGAATGTCTCATGGCCTCCCGTCCTCCACTGAGTAATGAGAGAGCAGCTCAAACGGCTGCCCGAGTTGGAAGTCCCCCTGATGTCGATGGACGGTCTAGTGCAGGTGCCGGACGATTATGTCCGTGTTGAACATTTTAGTATACTGTGGTATTGTTTGTTGGCTGCAGCGGGTATAGTAGTGTTGTGTGGTGCCGCGTATTGTCATTACAGATGCCAAGCTCGTTGTAAAGGATGCAGACGCTCAAGAAAAGGGAAAGGTGAAGTGACGAGGTGCAGGGAGGGGGTGGTCTATGAGTCCAAAGAACTACCCGCCCCTCCCCCGTCGATGATCCAGAAGGATCCGGTTGCACGGTATAGGGCGCAGGGCTCAGTGTTGGAGCTGGGTACGCTCCCGTATCAAGGGCAGTAAGAGGTTACCAACAAGTGTGTGCAGTGCCGGTGCACCGGAACCATAAACTTTGGGGACGGGCAGGGATGCTGTATAACTTGGGTGGTTATTGACAGGTTTTTCCGAGCTGTTTTTGTAAAAGGGTAGTATGTATTACGCAGGTGTATGCACTCTGGTGCGTCTGAACCATAATGATTGGGGAGGAGCGGGGACATTGTATAAGTTGCGTAGTTATGTATACGTTTCCGAGCTGTCTATTAGGGGTACAGAGGGTATCCACGTCTCGTGCGTCAGAACCGAATTGAGGGGGATGAGCAGGGACGTTGTATAAATGTCAAGACAGACGGAGTTGCTCATTCCGACATAATTAACGGGTCGAAAGTGACCGAGTTGTATGGTAAATGGAGTGAGAGTTGCTCGGAACCGCTGGAGCTTGCCATCAAAGGATTTCCAGTCACCTACTCCCTAACCCTTCCCAAGCCTTTCGGTCGGGCGACGGATAGCTAACCGGGATCCTGGTAGTTGCTCGGGGTAATTGGGAATAACGGGAAATTAGGCTCCCCGCCCAACCCACAATGAACAAGTAAGGGGGGGAGGATTTAATTAAACATTATACGCCTCTCTGATTCCTGCTTGTAAGATACAAGTATAGGGGGGGAAGCTAATTATAGCAATTGGTCTTTCCTCGGTGTCCTGCTTGCAAAGAACCCGCAGTCGCGAAGTAAGGGGGGGAGGATTAATGTAACATGATGCGCCTCTCTGATTCCTGCTTGCATAAAACTGGCGTGGTATAGCCATGGGAAGGTCCTAGCGGCCACCTGACCCATCAGGCACAGGTTGAGCCATAGACGAGTTCGCGCCTCGGGCTGCTCCCATGATCGAACCGGACGACGCTGTCCGACTGGGATGAGTCCGCGTGTACGAGAACAAGAGATAAGAGAGAAAGACGACCTAGGGTAGGACGGACGCTGCGGTGACGCGCTGTGTGCGCACCGCCTCGCTCCATGTACAAGTACTCGTAGGTTAGTGTGCAACAGGGACGTGATCCAGGCACCAGTCAGATTTTTTTTTTGGGTTGTGTGTTAAAACCAGGGATGTGGTTGTTAGAGAGGGGAGAAAAGACGACCTAGGGTAGGACGGACGGTGCGGTGGCGCGAGGCGTGTCCACCGATTCCCTCCATTTACATGTACTCGTGGGTTAGTGTGCGACAGCCACGTTTGGTCTGAATCCAAATTGCTCTTCTGATACCTCTCGATTAATTTTTTTTTAATCCTTTCTAGTAGTATTTTGAGTAAAGCTTTAATAACATGGCTCATGAGGCTTATTGTTCTGAAATCTGAGCATTCCACCGCTTTTGGTTTCTTAGGAAGGGCAATAAATATAGATTTTCTTAAGTCTGATGGAATATATCCGGTGTTATATATGTCATTAAAAAGAGCAGTTATCCTTGTGATGCTAGCTCCCTCCAAAGCTTTTAACATTTCAGAAGAGATATCGTCTGTTCCTACTGCTTTCCCATTCCCATGAAGTAAAAGAAAAAAGTGAGAGATGTGACCTCAAAATGCATGTAAAGAAGACAAAATCCATGGTTGTCAGCAGAAAGGAATACAAACCAAGAGCAGAGATAAAAGTTAATGGTGTAATCTTGGAGCAGGTAGAGTCATTTGTGTATCTGGGCCATTTAATAACTAGTGATGGCAGATGTGAATGAGAGATTAAACGGAGAATAAACATTGCCAAAACAACATTTCTAAAGATGCAGAAAGTACTACCATCTAGAGACATAAATATAAAAACAAGACTCCGACTGCTAAAATGCTATGTGTGGTCTACACTTTTATATTGCTGCGAGACATGCACTTTGCAGAAAGCAATGAAATGTGGCAATACAGAAGAATGTTAAAAATTCCATGGACAGCAATGATAAGCAATGTGGAGGTCCTAACAAGAATGAAAATAAAGAGACAGATAATACAAACGATCAAAAACAGAACAATTAAATACTTTGGCCACATGATACGACACCAGGAATCACAGAGAAGAATACTGGAAGGGAAGATAGAAGGGAAAAGACCAAGAGGGAGAAGGAGAACAACATGGATGGACAACATCACTGAGTAGACAACAATGAGCTATGCGGAATGCGTGAGAGGAACAAATGACAGGAAGAGATGGAGGTCCATTGCAGCCAACCTTCTTCGAGAAGACGGCACCCATTGATTGATGATTGATGACAGTTCATAGTGTTCAAAAGGAATTGCCTGTTCTGCTAACAGTGAATCAAAAGTAAACATTTCTACTGGGTCCTTTGCTTCAGTATTAGGTCTCAATCTAGATAACATATCAGCCCAGACATTATCTACACCTTTCATATATACAATTGGTGCTGAAAATTCTGCTAATAATACTGCCCAACGTTGTATGTGTATTACGGATTTCCTTAGTGAAAAAACATTTCAATAGAGCATGATCTGTATAGATAGTAAATTCTGCACCATATAAGTAAGGTCTTAATTTTACTAGAGCATAAATAATAGCAAATGCTTCCTTCTCTATAGTAGGATAATTATGTTGAGCAGGTGAAAATCTAGTACTGATTAAATGCACTGGCCTGTCTATTCCATTCTCATCCTCCTGAACCAATACATCCCCTAAACTGTACTCAGAAGCATCTGTATACAGTTTATATGGTTTAAAAGGAAAAGGAAATTTCAACAGTTCACAATCTAATAATAGTGTCTTCAACTCATTCCATGCAATTTCACATTCCATTCAAAACTACATTTATTACTAGTTAAATAAGTTATAGGAGTGACAACATCAGCATAATTAGGAATTAATTGTCTATAGTATCCTGCCGATCCTAACAATCATCTTACTTCTTTTTTACTTTTCGGTGAAGCCATATCTCTTATTGCAGAAATTTCTTCAGGATCCGGTTTCAGCCCTGCTGAACATACAACGTAACCTAAGAGTTTTACTTCAGTAACTCCAAATTCACATTTAGATTCTTTAATAGTCATATTGTTATTTTCCAAGATAGTCAATATACTAGTCACATCCTTCTCATGACTCTGCTGATCAGCTAAATAAATAATAATATCATCTAAATAAATTAGACAACATTTACCTAAATGTTCCGCAAAAATTACATTTATCATTCATTCGTTAATCCAAATTGCATACGCTTAAATTGAAATAATCCCATGTGTGTGTTTATAGCTGTTTTAGGTATTCTATCTTCATCTACCATTACCTGCCAATACCCTGATTTAAGGTCAATGGTGTTAAACATTTTAGCACCATGCAATTGATCAAAAATGTCCTGGATCCTAGGTATAGGATAAGCATCTTTAATCGTCAATCAATCAATAGTTCCGTCCTCTAGTCGAGGGTTGGATGCAATGGTTCTCCACTTGTCCCGATGTTGTGCTGTTCTGATAGACTGTGAATAATTCAAGCCTGTCCACTGTGAAATATTTGTAAACCATGATGTTCTTGGTCTCCCTCTCCCTCTGCTGCCATTCACCTTCCCTTCCAACAATGTACGGTATATTGAACTCTGACGAATGATGTGGCCAAAATAAATAAGTTTCTTTGTCTGTATAGTGGCAAACAAGCTTTTCTTATTTTTAATTTTTCTGAGAACTTCTTTGTTGGTGATCTTCTTTGTCCATGATATTTTCATCATCCTTCGATAAGTCCACATCTCAAATGCTGCTAAACGTTTGTACATTTTCTTAGAGATTGTCCATGTCTCTGCCCCATACATTAGAGTAGACCACACATAACACTGAAGAATAGGCTTCCTTGTTTGTATTAATATCTTACTTGATGTTAACACTCTATACATTTTGGAGAATGTTGTTCGGGCTATTGTTATCCTTCTTTTAATTTCTTCCTCACATCTCTTTAATCGTAACTGCATTTAATTGACGGTAGTCACCACAAAGATGTATAGTACCATCTTTCTTAGGCACTAAAGTAACTGGTGAAGCCCAAGGACTACAACTAATTTCAATAATATCATCATCTAACATTTTATTTAATTCTTTTTCCACTATATGTCTCTTACTTAAGTCTTTGATTTAGTGGATATGCATTACCTGTGTCTATATGTATCTCAACTACCTTAATAGCTTTAAGTTTCTCATTAGAATCAGGAAATAACAAGGGAAAATGCTTTTTCCAATAGTCTACTTCTAGAACTATTCCGGCTATTTGTCTATCAATTAATTCTAAACTACTCCATGGATGTACAATATCACATAAGGAAACAAACTTAGTTCTGTAACAAATCTCAGCATTACACATTTCCATTATATCTGTCCCAATTAATAATTCAAAAGTTAATGATTCAACTACAAAGAAAGGACATAACTTATGATAAATAGAAATGTAAGTTACACCTAAGGTTGGAATTAAATGACCTGAGATAGATTTCAGCCTACTACCTGGATACAATTCCCTGTGTGCTATTCCAATATCTACCAAATTTCGAAATGCATTTACATGTATTAGACTTTTAGCCGCACCTGAGTCTACCAGACCAGTTAATTTTACTTGAACAAAATCAATATCAATACTCGGACGAGTATCAAGTGCGCTATTTAGTTTCCCGAAGCAGTAGAGCTAATGTTACTACGCAGTAATTTTAAATGTGGACAATCTCTCATTACATGTGATTCATTACATACATAACAAGTCAAACCACCCCGCCCAGCACCCTACGGTCGTTGGCGATACACTTGTCCCTTTTTAGACGTCGACTTCTCATTGCCGGCGTCGCTGTTGCATTGACATGCATTGACAGCGCATACTTTCCCGCGTGCTGTGCGACTGAAACTGATCTATTCTTAGATGCAATACCTACCTCACACTTCGATGCTACGTTTACGCGCGGCGACTCAAGACGTCCGCCCATTGCATAAGAACCGGCACCATACTGTGACACACTTTTTACTGAATGAATATCCACACATGTACATTTATTTTCAGATACCGTTACGCGTTCTACACACTTTCTTAGTGATTTCATTTCATTCTGGAGCGACTTTAGAACCTGACTCTCTCCCGCTGCTACTGAATTATCCTGAACTCCCCCAGAAGCAGTTGTTTTAGACATTTTAGAAGAATTAAAGTTTAGACTATCAACCTGACTAGTCATATTTAAATCTGTCAGTCGTGATTGTGCACGTCATTGTTGTCTCAATACAGACCTATCACTCAATATAGCCAGAGTAAAAGCTTCCTCCAATGATTTTGGTATATTGGTCTCTATGTACCACACAGTGTTGTCATCCAACAATGAATCAAGAAATCGTGATAACAAAATTTCATAGGTGTCAGTCCCCAAGGTAGCAGAAGGTAGTTTCCACCCCTTACTAGCAGCTGTTTTAAACCGTTGGCAATATGCTGCCACTGTCTCACCCTCATTCTGTACCATAGTCATTACTATACTTTTTAAATGAGTTTTTTTCATCTGCAGTTAACAAAGTCTTAGCAATTTCCTCTTTGATATCATCCCATGGCTTAGCACCCTTAGTTGTGAAGGCAGTGAATAACACTTCATGCAGTGTGCCTGTTGCATTTGAAAGTGCAAAACGAATTATATCTAAGTCTGACACATCTGCAAGAACTCCAATCCTCTCAATACTATCTACCCACTCTCTCAGTGCACCTCTGTCAGTCCCATCCAGCATAGGCACAGACTTTCCATATGCTTTAAGAGCTCTTATTTTAGTTTCATTACTTGTATGCTGTAGACTAGCTAATTCCCGTCTCTCTCTATGCTCTTCCCTGTCATTATCAGCCTCGGTATGTTCAGTAATTTGCAATATTCTTTCCTCATTTTTGTCAGTAATACTTTCTAAGTTATCAGCCATAAATTTAGTCCATGCTTCCAATTTATCACAGTCAGCACTAAGAATACCTATATCGACCTGACTCTCAAACCACAACCCAAATTGTTCACGTAATGCATCCTCTTTTAACTGTGTTATAGGCATTGTGAGTGTGTAGTGTAAGTGTATTAATACAATATATAACTTACCACCAGTCAAATATGTTCATGCTATTGATATCCTCCTTGTAGCAGGTTATATAGGAATTAAAGTGTGTTGTGAAAAGTGCGGTAGAAATGAATTTAAAGAATTGTATCCAACCGATAGATATACCTGTAAAGTAGCAGAAAAGTGAAAAGTCTCTCCCGTATATATTAGTATGCTCTAATTTTTTATTTTGTTTGTAAATATAGTTTATTCATTGAATAAAGTCTTTTGTCAGCGCCATGGCACTGGTCTTCCAGCCATGTGACAATACAGTTATTTACAATATATGCAGCTAGCCCAAATCAGCTGAAATAACCATATCAAACATTCAAAGACTTAAATATGGTACAGTTTGACAATTCACATACAAAAATAGCAGTTATATGTTGTATTCCTACACACTTGAGACATACATGTGTATTGATTAGACCTTTGCATTACGGAGTGGGTAGGTGCATTGTTTCCCCTCATAGGTGTGTATGCCTACTATGTTGTGAACTGCAAAACTATCATGTTGGAGTTAACATTTTGAGATGGAGTGAGTGTTAGTAGAATGGTTTGTTTATTCTGTTAGATACAGTGTGGTTAGCTTATAGGGGTATGCTTAAAAGGTTAATACCTCAGGTGTGTTTTTTGACTACATGAAGTAGTTTGAGTAAGTAGGTTGTTAGTAATGATGGGATCAATAATGCTTGGAGGATTGTATGTTTCAGTCATTTAGTAGTCTAGTACTGACTTTATTAGTGTCTATGTTTATACAAAGACCCCATAATACCAAGATGGCTCACTCAGCCTGTACTGTGTAATCAAAATGATCGAACCCACCACTTGGTGCGCTGGCTGTTCCCCTGGCTAAACAGACGCTATATTATATGCACAAATGTATATATGAATTTGAAAGATGTGTCATGATGGTGACGAGGACGACGATGATGTGTGCCTGTTCATAGCAATTTCTTATTGATGTGTATTCATGCTTACCCGTCTCATGCATGATATAACCGTATGAGTTTACATGTGAAACACCAACCAGCAGTTGAGTCGATCAAACCCACCACAAGGTGGCACCGCAAAATTTACATCACATGGGAGAGATAGGGAGTGAGCCGTCCCAGTACCATAGGGCCCCCGGTCTATAGCAATACTACCAGACTGATACAAATTTCCGAATTTGCTGGGCAAATAATTTGTACGGTGGATAACTTGGTTTGTTGGCAGCAGGTAAAGGAGCGCATGATGTGGTGGGAGGGGGTGGGGTGGCCATAGGTGCTTATAATATATAGTTAATTAAACATGGTGACCTCATCACTAGGCCTGTAGAAGGGCCTGATTGGCTTGGTGAATTCTTACCAGGTTCTTGAATTCTAGTTGTGTTTGTGCATGTCTAATTCTGACTGGGAGTTCATTCCATAACTTGCTGCCTTTGTAGATAGGAGCTCTTGTCAGTCTATTTGTGAGTGGTTTAGGAAATGTGGGGAGTGTAGCATCCCCCTGCCTGGTAACTCTGGTAGTATGGTCTATGTAATTTTCATCCTTGGCTCTGATAAACAGAAGAGATAGCAGATGTGCATCTCTCCTTTCGCTCAGGTATGTGATATTAGATCTAATGTGCATCTCATTCACTGAGAGAACTTTGCCCCTATATACTGTTCTAAGAGCTCGGTTTTTAATCCTCTGTACTTTATTTTCTTGTTGTTTTGTTAAAAGGCCATAGATTAGATCATTATAATATATTCCTGGTAGTATAGTTGCCTTATACAGTTTGATCGCTGTGTTCTCACTCATGTAGCATCTTATTTTTCTAAAGGTTGCAATTCTCATACCTAGAATTTGGTTCAGCCTCGATAGTTGCTGATTCGCATTCAGTGTAGAGTCAAGTGTGGTTCCTAAGTATTTGTACAAGTTCACTTCTCTTAGCACTGCATTGCCTATACATATCTCTATATTTTGTGCATGCAATTTTCTAGATTGTGTTCCAAATATCACATATTCTGATTTGTGTGTGCAGTTCTAGTGGAGGATTCTGTATTATTAATTTTTGTGACTTGTTGTCTGTTGTTTAAGTAGTTGGCTATGAACCTACATGATCTTTTTCACAGACCAGCTCTTTGGATCTTACATAGCAGGATTTTGTGGTCAATTGTCTCAAAGGCTTTCTTGAAATCAAGAAAAACAGCTATTGTAAGCTCACCTCTGTCTGTGCTAATCAACAATTCATCCATTAATGAGGCAAGTGCCTTAGTCGTTGACCTTTCTTTTCTGAAGCCATTTTGTTGGCTGGCTAAATAGTTAGTGTCCTCAAGAAATGTTTTTATTTGGTTGTGAATTATCTGTTCAATTATTCTGCCAGGGAGAGGTAGTATGGATATAGGTCGCAGTTCATTACAGGACTTTGTGTTATCTACCTTGGGTATACGGGTAACTGTTGCTCTCTTCCATTTTCCTGGGAAAATTCCAGTAGTAAGTATGAGGTTATATAGGTATGTAAATTCATCTATTAGAGCCTTGATGATGCCCTTGATAAAGGTTGAACTGATGTCCTTCATGCCTGAAGGTTTGAATGGTGATAGATTTTGTACTTTGGTAAGGATCTTCTCTTTTGTCGTTTCTATGAGATCATATCTATGTTGGTTAACTACAAACTTATAGTTTTCCTGAACATCATCTTTTGGTTGAAATCTTTGGGCTAGGTTAGCTCCTATATCAACAAAGTATTTGTTGATCTCTTCTGCTAGTTGAATATCAGGTATTGTTTCACCAGTAATGTCGTTTATTAGATTACTGATTTTTGGCTTGGGATCAGGCTCTATTTGATCTAGTTCATACCAACATTTCTGGGGGTTTTGGTTGTGAATGATGGCTTGGTCAAGATACTACCTTGATTTTGCTTTTCAAACCTCAGTCCTGGCCTTTCTAGTTAAGCATTTGGCTATGAATGTATCCCCTGGGTCTTTGGTTAATTCAGCCTTTTGGCAAAAGTAGTCCCGATCTCGTTGTAGTTCTTGTAATTCGACATTTAAGTATTTAGCTGTGTTTTTTCTTATTCTCAGTTCAATCATTGGGCAAAGTTTGTCAGCAGCTCTATCAAGGATAGCTTCTAACATGTCCCAGCACTTGTTCGGATCTTGCTCATAAAATATTTCATTGGTAGCAAATCCCCGTAATTGAACATAACGCAAGACAGTAATCATATATAGTGGCATTTACAGTTAGGTTTGTGATGGTATTTTGTGTAGAGTTAGAGGATTTCAGGCACTTAACCCCATCGATCTATGTTATTAGTTGGGACGGCAAATCTGTGCTAAGGAAGCATGTCCGATCGGTTGAAAGTTCTGGTCGAAGTGTCTAGATTCGCTAACTGCGTCATAGCCGTTGCTTGGAATTTACAGTAGGTGGCGCATCGATCGGCAGCCATTTGTTAGTTCAAAAGGACAATGTAGATGGCGCCAGTAGTCGCTTTGAAATCTACTGCGGATATACAGTCTCGCGCTCTCAATTACCCATGTTGCGCACATCATGGAGAATTGAACATAACGCAAGACAGTAATCATATATAGTGGCATTTATTCTTTCTATTTTAGCTTGTTACAGTTAGGTTTGTGATGGTATTTTGTTTAGTGTTTGAGGATTTCAGGCACTTAACCAAAAATATAGAGAAGTGTCCTGGAAGCCGATGAGGTAGGATGTTTAGATGAATAGTGAAGAACCGGGTCAGAGGTCCAATGACCTAGTGTCTGATATCCTTTAGTGATGATGGTTTGTGTGCACATGCCTGTGCACCAGCTCGTTGCATGCTGTAGATCATTGTAGCACCAGGTCCTGGGTGGCCCACCACAGACAGGGCTAGTCTTATGCTTGCAAGCAGTCCAGGACCGCGTAGAATGTAGCCATGAGTGATCATGGATGCCGCAGCATGGGATGGAGTGGTGTCCTGGACATGTACTGCTTCCTAGTGCGTAGTGGAGAGAATGCGGACCAAGGGTTGGCGGACTCATAATGTCTCTGGGAGACGATGATTCAAATGTTGTCTTGGATGACCTGACACGGACATTGATGCCCAGGAGTGGTTGCTTCAAGTCCTTAGCCCGGGGGTGAAAGACCACGGTCAGGGCGGCCGGTTTCGGAGCAGGTTGCTTTGTGAAGCAATGTGAAGTGTGGATGAGGTTAGCAGACATCAACAGGAACGTTTGGCCGGTTATGGTAAGAACATAGGAACGTTACGCACATCTGCAGTGTGCGATGGGGAAATACAAGA
>CM059199.1:68519986-68539581 GCA_030323885.1 Branchipolynoe longqiensis | reverse complement strand
CTCCTTTTCCCACTCTCGGACCCGTCCTGATATGACCTTAGATGTTGCTAGGAAGTAAAACAATAACAAACAAAACAAACACTCTCGGACACGCCCCCCTACCTGCCCCTTAGCAAAATAAAAATAAATAATAACAACATTTGGAGGGTGCAAACTAATAAAGTGCATACTAACCATAAAGCTATTGTTGACCAACAAAATGTTAATGTGTCCTGCAAAGATTATTGACATAATCCAAAATCCACTATTTACGACAACAGCAATTCATACCCATTGTATATAATGCCTCCTCACATGTACGATCAGGAAATCAATGATATAGCACAATATTAAATGACCATTCTCCATTCTACATGTATGAAATGAGATCCCCATTATATTCGTAATGGCTGATTGTTACAAATTATTGTCAGTATTGTTCATATCGTCTCATCATCTCATCCGTAAATACTTCAAATGCATCATAATTGCTAAGACCAGACGACCAGTGCTTCAGTGCTGAACAAAGATTATTCAACTGGAATACAAAATACATTTTAAAAGGTCTCCTGTTCATTGTCCTATCCAAGTATTACTTAACACCGGGCTAGGCAGCAATAAGTTTCAATTATTAAGTCTTTGAATTAATCAGAGTTTGAAGGCTGGGAGTTCGAATTCCATGACCTACCACAATGGGAGGCTGTCGCTCATTCATTCAACCTATTCAGCCACCCTGTCTGCATCTTAGTCAAATGTTGATGTGTATTTTACTTTGGGGAAGATAAGGGGGTGGTGGAGGGGGGGGCTGGCAAAGTAGAACTCTTTATCATAAAAAAAATAAACAAAAAAAAGAATGCAAGAAGAGTTCAGGCACAAAACCATGTGAATGCTAATCTAATTAAAATAAAAGATGTCAACCTGAAAATAATTTTAATTCTCACTAATTCCACTTTTCTTGTGATAACATAATTATAGAGCAATGACCACAAAAGTAGGAATGTAACAACATTAACTTTTTAAGGGTTTGAATCCGATGTTTATGTCAATTTTTGGATTGGCGTTTACATGGTTTTGCACGTGACACTCTACCCATGATTGGCATATTTGCAAACCCTACAATAGAATCTAGCATCATCGAAATTGGTCAAGTAGATCCAGATATATGCCATTTTCTGTATTTTCCATGAGTGATGGCAGCCATCTTGGATTTTGAGCCATACAGGTGTCTACAAATTCATAACCTAAGATTTTTGTTTAGTTCATCATACCCAAATGAACTCAAATCAATCACTATCTCACTGTGGGCATCCGATTCCTACGGAAAGTACATCCCAGTCTACACTTGTGGAATAATATATTGACATTACTTTGGTCAAACAGTTTATTCATCAGAGTATACTATTTTTTTCAGCGCCGAGGCACTGGTCTTCCGGCCATAGCTAGATCAGCGGGTACTTTGATATTGCATATTAGTAGATTGTGAAGGGGGTTAGTGTGGTAGCGGGTTAGCCATAATAAGTTCAGTGTCTAATAGATAGTGGGTCGTTGCAAAAACTGTCCTGCTCTTACGGTATAGCTGAGATAAGTAAGTGGGTGAGGGGGGACGAGGGGGGGGGGGACAAAGAGCGGGGAGGAGCAAGACAGGACGCAGGATCCAGCATATGGTGCTTGTTGAAATTGTGAATATATAAAATCTGAACAATTAAAAACATTCCAAAGATGTCAAAAACGTCAAAAATGTCTGTGGTGCTTGTACTCACAGAGCGGCAGACCTTCCTCGACTCGATGCTCGAGTACATGCCGACCGACCTCCACAGTCAGGAACTTTGGTGAGAACTCGCCACTTCCGGTCACGTGACGGGCGGCAGGATGGGGAGTGGTGGGGCTGGGGGGTGGGGGTGGGGAGGGCATGTCGGTCACACAGCTTACCACCTTTCCATCCACCTAATTCTAAACATCACCTTTTAATGCAGTCCTTAAATATATATATGTATATATATATATTTTATATATATATATATATAATCTATATCCATGTATGCAAGGGCCACTAAACAACAACAAAGAACCAGTGTGGGTAATACGATTTACTGACTGAAGAATACCGTATCTGGCTGGGCACAAACCGCCCAACCGAATAACAAATAAAGACAAAAATCCACGGGTCAGGTAACTGCATGTAATGTGAAAGAGACTGTCCCGGCACGCGCACAAGCATACATATCCAAGTGCCACCTGGCGGATCACACTTAATAAGAATGGACACCACGAGTCCAAGTATATATAATAAATATGTTGAAGCACCGCCTAGGCCGCTCACTATCGGCTTCCTTCTGGGTTAGTCCAGAGCGATTTTTAGTTTTATGTATTAGGTAGGACATTATTGGCTCGGTCAGCGCCTCATCAATAAAGGAGGCTTTAAACCACTTCTAGTCTCGGCTCTCTTCTTTCACACGTAGCCTGACTTTATACTCGCATATTGATTATAAATCACATATTTATATATAAGTATATTGGTACACATTTTTATCCCTTTCGACTATTTTTACCTCTGTGTCTGGAGACATGTTTTCCTCTACTCTCATTTCCGTTGTTGCCTAACTACTGCCTCTTGGTTACTGCCCTGTTGCTTACTACCTTACTGCCTTACTTACTGCCTTGCAGTATACAGCAGGGCGCATGTGCAAAGCGAACACCTAGTGAGGGCCTCCAATGCATGCGTGACAATGTTGACAGACTTCAGGACAGATCACATACAGCTTGTAACCAGGTAGGAACCCGACTGTGACAACTTAAACTGAACAGGCATTCAAGAATGAAGTTTTAGTGCATAGCAACTTCTAAAGTCATATCAGGATGAGTGGTGGCTCGGGAGATCTCATCATCATGCTGTCAGTCGCGATGTGACAAAGAATGCTTTCATTACTTGACTGTCACTCTCCATTTAGCTCTCTGCTGTGAGAGTTGCATCCATGAGTCGGTCTTAATGTCTCTCAGCTTCAGATTTCTCTTGATGGTATCCTTGAACCGGAGACGAGGGCGCCCTCTCTTTCTGTAACCAGAAGACAGTTGCTAGTAGAGGATCTGCTTTGGTAGCCTGTCTGACATCCTCATGAGGTGTCCAGTCCACCGGAGATTCTTTTTGATCAGAAGATCTTCCATAGGGGGATCTTAGGCTATTAAATATTGACTTATCCTTGAAAGTGTCACGGGGGTGATAAAAATGGGGAAATATTTCGCCTAGAGCAGGATTCGAACCCATACCTCTTGTAATTTCGGAGATATTGTGCTAACCACTACACCACATAAGATCCATGCTGTCACCAACTCCAACTTTTGAAGAATTTGTTGCTCTACTCGCGGTAACTATTTTCTTTCACCTGTCATTGTAAAACTCACGTCGGCTCCTTTAAAAGTTTCCAGCCGAACTTCATGAAGCAAAATAATATTTTTTAAGTTGGTGATCGTCCCCGCTCGTGCTTGACCAATCGTCCGACCCATGTTTCTTTTTGTAAAGCTGTTAAAAATGTGTCGGGATAGCATAGAATTTACATATTACTCAAGAGGATATGACTCAATCTAATTTTTCTGTGGGATAAATGAAAACATGGTGGAGTGAGAGAGTTGCTACTGTTAATTAAAGGATTTGACTTCCAAAATTGAAACTTCTAGAACTGTATGATATACTGAAAACAACATACAAAATATCAATAAAAACCGGCTGCCCGAAACGCATTTGTGTCATCAAAAGGACGAGCACCCAATTTTGTTAAATTTTGTCTCATAAAGAGAATCGCATGTAACAGATCAAATACCCTCTGATTGTGAGCAAACCCTTGCAGCTCTCTCACTCTCCAGGCACATGTTCTGTTTTGTCAATGGTACACTCCTGCAAAGCTCTGCTAGGAGCACTCCCGTGCTCAGACTACCTTAGTCCAGGGGTCTGGTACTCCTTACTACGGACCTTTAATGTATGCATGCCATTACCATGGTTACCCTAGTACATCTGTGCACCTCGTCTCCAGGTATGTCATCATTCCATCCCGTCGCCGACAGCGACACAAGAACTTTGAGTGTGTGGCAGACAAAGGAACAGGAGGAACAGGTGAGGCGACAGATTAACAAGGATTCATCTCTGTTGGGGTCAATGACAGCCGTGAATCTGAATTACAGGAAAATACGCAGTGAAATTGTGTAGAAATACTTGACATTACAGTAAATATTTCTTCAGGGTTCCAGTCCTAATATGCAAGCTGGCTGTTTATTTAAGGTTGTATATATAATTCAATGTGTTTGAATTTCTATCAGATTAACTAACAACATTATTATACAAGCTTAGTGGTTGTAATCTACTGTACTTTCGTTTGGAATAACATTTTCAATTAACAAAATAAAATAGATGACTAACTTTGAGTTATTTGAAACATGTAACATAGTTCCTATGCCTATCCCGTAATACATGTGTTTTGGGGTTTCACGTCCCAACAACATTTATATCCTAACAGTACGGATAGTAAGACTGGTGTATCTAACTCCCAGCAGCACTGGATTCTATTAAATTGAATAAATATTCTTGTTATGCAGCAATACATCTCTAATAAGTCCTGAAGTATATAAATTGAGTCTATGGATCAAATCCAGTTCTTTTTGGATTCGAAGCTTTTATATTTCATGAGATGATGTACCTTTAACCCCATCCGTCTCCATTCCGTTTGCCACAGCACTCATCCCCTTTTTTAAATCACTGCGCGACACCACACGGACTGGAGCCATGACGGAGGCGGCCGACTGAGTGACAACCGGAAGTCACCCACGCAGACCTCAAGTCACCCACTGACACTGGAAGTCAAGCACTGACACCGAAAGTTAGCCACTCACACTGGAAGTTAGCCACTCAGACAGGAAGTCAACCACTCACACCGGAAGTCAACCACTCACACCAGAAGTCAACCACTTACACCGGAAGTCGCCCACTCACACCGGAAGTCAACCACGCAGACCGGAAGTAAGCCATTCACATCAGAAGTAATCCAGGAAGTCAACCACTCACACTGGAAGTCAACCACTTACACCGGAAGTAACCCACTCATACCGGAGGTCACCCACTCAGACCGGAAGTCAACCACGCAGACCGGAAGTAAGCCATTAACATCCCAAGTATTCTAGGAAGTGAACCACTCACATCGGAAGTCAACTACTGACACCGGATCACCCACTCACACCGGAAGTCAACCACACAGACCGGAAGTCAATCATTCACACCGGAATTCAACCATTCACACCGGAAGTCACCCACTCACACCGGAAGTCAACCACACAGACCGGAAGTAAGCCATTCAGATCAGAAGTAATCCAGGAAGTCAACCACTCACACCGGAAGTCAACTAATGACACTGGAAGTCAGCCATTGAGACCGGACGTCAACCACTCACATCGGAATTCACCCACGCAGACCAAAAGTTACCCACTCACAGCGGGAGTAACCCAGTTACACCGTAAGTCAATCACTTACACCGGAAGTCAATCACTTACACCGGAATATACCACTCACACTGGAAGTCACCCACTTACACCAAAATGTAACCACTCAGGCAGACCGGAAGTCATCCACTCACATCGGAAGTCACTCACTTACACCGGAAGTCACTCACTCACACCGGAAGTCACCCACTTCGGGACATCAACTTCGGTGATTCTGTCCAATCCTCTAAAAAGAAGACCTGGCTATTACCCCTTTATTAATTGTATTAATTGTTATTTTAGCAATGAATTCAATTTTATTTTTGCTTAAAAGGTAGGATGCTGTTTTGGTTGGCATACCCCGAGGGGATTATCTTTGAGCCCGTATGTCAAATGTATCTCTGCAAACTAACAATTGGTAACGAGCAAAGAATCTAAATAATTTGACAGTTTAACAATAACATTAAAATAAACTACAGTTTGTTTGTTGTTGCTTTACATCCTAGCAACATCTAAGGTCATATTAGGATGGAGATAACCTACAAGTTAGGCAATTACATGGGATACTATCAATGATACCATTGCCTATAACGATAATAAAGGTGACAGATCCTCCCTACGTGTGCCAAACAAAATGAGTTTTGTTACCATAACGAGCTGGCATTAGAGGCACAATAGGGCCTAGATTAGTCCGAACACAAACTGTAAGTTAATCTGTAAGTTAGACATACATATCAATTCATAAAAAATATATAGCACACAATGCATAATACATGAGTAATTAAGAATCAATAACGCTTGTCTAACACACTTGTCTGGAGCTGAGGTGGCGTGTGATGGTTGAGGTGTGATGGATGATGTTTATGATAGGTGTTTGACAATTATTTTCCTTTCAATTGCTTCATCTGGATTCAATGAGACTAATTCTGGATGTTCAAGATCTACTGCTGGAGTTAATGGCATAGTAATATGGTGTTTGAAGACATTTAGTTATCGTAGCATGGAAGACATCTCCATAATCAAGAATTGGAAGGATATTTGTTTTATATACTAGAAGTGACACTTTTTTCTGTTAGTAGGTATTTAACTTCGGCTAGCTGGTAGAGTTGATGGAATATTTTTTATAATTAAGGAATTGTTTTTGTTTGATAATAATAGAAAGGAAAACAATTATGTAAGCATTAGGTGCATTCATAATTATTGTGTAAATATCTATAATGCATATCACTTCGGCATTGAAAAAGGTGTATATTATGGTTAATAAATGCTTAGCAAAATAATACAAGGATACAAATAAAAGGTCTTGGATCTTGTATACTAGTATTGAGTGTGTAAATTAAGGACAAAGTCAGATGACTAGTGTGGTAGAAACCCTCATTTATTTGTTCAGGGTGTGAAAGTACAACGTCTGAACACTTTGACTTCTGGATACTGAATGGTTTATTCACAGCCCAGGGCTCACTGAACCCGCTGGCTAAACTTTCCATGATGTCATCTCATTTACATAATCCTTTGTCCAAACCTTTCCATCTCATTATCATATATTAGCCACATGCCTATACATTTATTACGCATATATCACAAAGGGCATATGGGCGAGGAAAAAATACATTAATATAAAGCTAAAAAAGGTTCAAGCGAATGACGATTTGGGGTGGCTCGGCACCAGAAATGACGGCGGCGCCAGCATACCCAGAGGAAGTCGTATATCATGGAAGCGAATAAATAAATAAATAATGATAATAAATAATAAAAGGCAGCACCGCCAATCTATATACACATAATGCTTATATTTCACACAAATTCCTCCTGCTGCAAAGTGTATAAATCCAGGACAAAGTCAGATGACTAGTGCGGTGGAAACCCTCATTTATTTGTTCAGGGCTTTTGGCCAAGCAAAAAAGCCAACCGAGCCTGCCCACAGGCCCCTGCCAACACACTAGCCATCAAGCCCCCCCCCACGGTCCCCCGAGCCGAGTGCCGTCCCCACCCTAATGCCATTGACAATTTGGATGTACAGTGGTGTCTTTAGATAATCTAAAACAGTATTGGATGACCATTCCCCCCTCGCCCGGAGTTCCTCAATCGTGGTGCCACACATAGGAAGGTATGTGCGTCCGCCCTGACAAAATGGGTGGGAGGAGAAATGTTGTATGTCATAGGTCTAGAGCGGCCACCAGGCACGGGTATCCGGAATCCAATGTCTGAAGGGGGTGCCGCCAGCTTTGCGAAGTTTAACTCCGTCCAATAGACCGCACAGAGTCCTTTCCTAGGAGATCTAGCGACCAGGATCTCAAGTACCTTTTCAAAAATTGAATAGCCTTAGTTACCTTAAAGGTCATACCCCATGGAAAGAATTAAAAATGTTCCAGAGATAGAGTAGCATTAGATTTGGTGACCTGAGCTTTCCTCAATAGTGCTCTAAATGAGAACTGCCGCCCTCCAGCACACATGACCCGGGTTATGAGAAAGACCTGCAAATATTGTTAATAACATTGGCTGGGAGTAGTGAAGGGGACCTGTGTGGGCCATCCCCCTTCTCCCACCGTATCTCCTTAAGTGTAGCGGCGATCAAGTATGAACCTTGTTGCACAGGAGTTCTTCGAATAGTACCCAGCCTCAAAAAGCCACTGCTCCCTCCGCATGTCCTCCCTCCCTGGAATAGACAGAAAAGGGTGTCTTAAACACATGGTTACAACACATAGCCCCCGTCTTATCCACATTGATTATTCTATCTGCACTGTCTAGCCTGTCTAGGCAGCTCAGGGCATCAGCCATGATGTTTATCTTTGTGTTTATGTATGGCTAGATAAACACAAAATTGTGTTCAACCGACATCCAGAATAATTTCCGAATGAGGCACATAATTTCTGGTGTTCTCGAGCGGCCCAAATTCAGAGTGACCTGAACCACTGCACTGTCTGTGATGAAAATGACAGACGATTCATGCCAACCGCCCAACCATCTCACAGCTGCGGCGAACACTGCCCACATTTCCTTTATGTTAATATAGGACTCGTCGAGGCCCTTCTCAGGTTTACTGTGATCGTGGCCAGCAGAGGTGGATAGTGGCACATCATCTGTCACATTGAAAGAAGCAACCAGCCAATCCTTCATGTGTGTGGCCCCAAAGCCCCAATTCGATGAGTCACTGTATATGGCCAATATGGGGGGACATTTTCCTATCATGCCTGCTTTCCCGTTAATTTGTCATAGAATTTCTCCCACCAGGTAACATCTTCCCTGAAGCTCCCAGACAGGTGCACCTTGTACTAAGGCCTCTTGACAGTAGCCATGAGGTCGGATATCCTGTGGCAAAAGGTACCACCGCCCCGTATGACTTTTGCACAATGGGCTAATAGTCCCCCAAGGCTCTCCAAAATCCGATATCTGGTTAAATATAAATGGACTCGATGATAGGCCCATGCATAACCTATTGTCCACCATATAAGTGTTATACCCGGAAAAACGCCAACGGATCCCCTGCTTGACCCGGTCTGCGCGGTGAATGGCGACAGCCCTGTAGGTGTCCTTTATGTCTATCGAAGCCACAAATTTCCCGACCTTTAATATATCAACCACATAATCAATGCCCTGATAAGTGAATTTACTGCATATGGTGCCAGTCACATTGTTTATCGAAACATTCTCTGGGTTGCTACAATCGACCACAGCTCTCCCGCCACGATCGTCCTTAGGGACAACAAAATTCCCATGGACACACTGCAGCTTAGTCTCAACAACCGAAATGATACCATCTGCAATCTCATCCCTGAGTTTCTTGTCAATGAGATCTCTCTCCAATTTTGTTCCCTGTTTGCTCCTGACACTATCATACGTCTGATCAAAATCGGGGTCTATTGCCCTAAACCTGAATACGATGCTGGAGAGTTATTTTTCTTCCCCCGCTGAAAGCATTCCGAAAGAAATCGACAAGGTTTGAGCTGACTCACCTTACCCCCAATTTTGTAGACACAGGTGCAGCTGCCCATGGCACAGCTATCGGTCACCATAAAGCTTGTGACCTCACCAATAGGCGTTCACTCATTGTTACGTCTAGGTCACCGCCAGCTGACCTAACACTTATTGTGTCATTATCCCGCATCAAATGTCCTGAGTCAACCCCGACCATGTGATTAGCCTCTGTGGTGTGACTGGCTGTGACACCCACATAACTATCCCTTGATAGTAGTATAGACAGGACCGATATGGGTCCATATTACGTAATCGCCCCAAGTCAGAGGACCGACGTGGGACAATGACCTTAAATGACCGCACTGTTGAGGGATAGTATTGGTATCAGTGACCTTAAATGACCCATTGCGTGTTTGCAGGATTTTAGGTTGAACTCATTTGACCTATTTACCTGGAATGATGACATCACTGTTCTACCTTGCAGGATGGTCATTTGTTTTTGTTTGAACTCATTTGACCTTCACTTGCAGGATGGACAGATGTCTTTGGTTGAACTCATTTGACCTTTTTGACTAGAATGATGATGTAACCATATCAATCAGAGATCGTCGATGATTCAAATGACACTAGATTGTTTTCTCTGATAGCATTTTAACTTTAGTAATGATAATATAATAATAATTACTTCTTCATTAGGAGATGTTATACAATCTATACAAACCCACATTGATGGAGGATTTAACAAGATATAGGAATATACAAAGAATCCATATTCCTTTGAATGAATATCATATTCACGACTTCATTGCTGTCTGGAAGGACAACAGATTTCATTCTCTACCTAAACGAATCCTTCCCCTGCTTACCGCGTTGCAGGATTTTGAACAATTGATAAAGAATCACGATATCGATTATATCATTTTATATCATGCTTCTTGTCCCTCTTCACAAATTCGATCTCTCCCCCAGGAGATCAATTAGATATGAATAGAGCCTGCATTCATATCATAGTTCATTGTAGCGGAATTGGGGTTTTTGAAAGAACTAGTGGTGAATATTTTCCACAACTCACAGACACTTTTCAATATAATAATCGAATTTATTGCACTCTTAACTACGCACATATATACTTTTCCTGTATTTTACTACCAAATAAAGTTTCATTTTTAAGGAGATTTCAATCGCCTTTAACCAGGCATGATTACTTTCATATGGAATGCATTGGAAGTGACCATTCTTTGGATGGAAGAGTATGATGATTGATGAAAATCATTTGACATTCCCTCACTCCCTCTCTCCCTCTCTCCCCCATTTCACCTCCCCCTCCCACCTATCCATTCATCTCCATCCCCACCCACCCAAACCCCCACTCCATTTGATTTGAAGACTCCTCATTTCCATATCACTGAATTTGACGCAGCATATACAACCTGCTGTGCTCCACCCTCTTCTAATCAGTTCACCTTTCACCATGTTCATGCAGCAGGGTATTCTGAAGTGACAGATATCGAATCCGATAACGATTCCATCGTCAGCAGCATAGTCAGCACTGGATATGTTAGTAGAATTAACTAGAGCTATCAATCTCAAGAGAATGAGTATGTATTCCTCCTCAAATAGTGAGGGGATGGAAGAAGAGGATGGAGTTAAAACCTTCAAGAGTCGGAAAATTTAGTTGAAGAAGAAGAAGAATGATGATGAGGAGGAGGGGGATAAGTGGCTGAGGTGTAAGAAGCATCGCAAGATCGCTTCATTCTTAGTTATTCCCCGGGGAATTGATATTTCACATTTTGATTTTCCCAACCTGCCGCTGGGGAATCAAGTCTGGGTGGAGCGTGTGAGAGGAGCTGGAGCAAAACTTGGTACAAAGATCGCCATATGGACTCGTTCTGGGGGAGATGACTTTGCAGGGGATGTCAAGTGGTATGACATCCAGGGAAGTGCAACGCCGTCCGCAGAAACAATTAATCCTGATGGAAGGACTCTGCTGACGAGCAGCAATCACTATTTTATGGACTTTGATGAAAACGCTATCGCCATCCTGCTCGAGAGCATAGATGCCATGATTCAGGCCCTCAAAACAGCTAAAACAGACCAACGTTTTGGGGGTTTCCACATCAACTTTGGACCTGGTGTGTTTGGTGTGATTGAATGTGCATCGACTTTCGTAAATGGTTTGTTTTAAGTTCAGAAAAGCTGAAGCCTGTGGAGAAAAGCGCGCTAACACCCTGCAAGCAGGGGCTGTATTTGAATGTCACACAACTGGAAAAGTTAAACAAGTTCCTGAAGAAACAGCTCCACTCATTTCTCTTTCCTCATGGAGACTTTGAGGTAAAGTGTGATGATCCAACCCACAAACCCCATCAGTGCGATATGTGCACTCGAGTTGCACTACTGCCTATTGAGATTCAGTTATCTCAATTGATGACTAAGGCTAAACTTGTCCGAGGAAGAGGAAGAGGAAGAGGAAGAATAGTTAGAGGAAGAGGATTTTAAATTACTACTACTACTTCTTTTACTATTACCATATATATATATATATACTTGAAAAGATTTTCATATCATCACTTTCTATCTTTGTTTAATAAAAATCAAAACAAAACAAATAAACAACTTCTCTTTGCTATGTTCATTTATGTTCATGTTTGCTGAATATATATTCACATTCTCTTTCTCCATTTAATAATAATAATAAAATGATGCTGTTGAATATAATAATAATAATAAAATGATAATACTACTAATAATAATAATATTCATGACTTCGATTTCACATTTTATACATGAAGATGATGTTGAATACAATAATAATATTCAAGGCTTCTATTCAACATTTCTTTCATTGGGAACAGTACAGAGATTTCTTCCTTTTTTGTTAAGGCGAAGGAATAATTTTACTTTCCTCCTTTGTTTAAGGGAGAAATACTCCCCTTCCAGTTCTCCAATCTCTGAAATTTCCCCCTCCCCAACGCCCTCTCTAGTGATCTTGATATTATCATCCTGTGTTTTGGAGGGAAAACCCCTTTTCTTGGGAGGAAGAGGATAGGATATAACGGATTCTCTCATTGCAGTTTCATTTTCAATTTGCTGATGACGCTTCTGTCGTTCTTCTCGTTTCTTTTGTCAAAAAGCACTAATAAGATGAGGGGTTTTCCATATTGAATCCTCCTCCTCTTCTCCCTCAAGCACTAGCTTTTCCCCCCCATCACATGTATCATCAACATCAATATCATCATCAATATCATCAACAGTAGCACTGACAACAATCTAATCATCAGATACTTTAACATCATCAACAGCAACATCTACATCTACATCACCAGCAACATCTACAACTACATCAACATCATCACCATCTACAATGACTTCATCAACAGCTTCACCCCCATCTTCAACATCTGCTGCAATTAAAGCTCCTCCAGTAGCAAATTCAACAACATCATCATCTTTTCCATCTCCAATAATTACTTCATCTTCAACATCAGCATATTTATCTTGCTGATGATCTTGCTGATGATGATGATGTTGCTGCATATCTATTCTCTCCACCAGCTTTCTAGCGCACTCTAGACCTGAGTCGCTACTAGAGAGTTCACTATTATGTAATATAGCTATTGAAATGGGAGAAGTCAAATGAAGAGGAGGGGTGTGTAACTCCCTCAATTTTGAGTTCTCCTCATCCTCTGGCTCTAGAATATCTCTCAAAGAAAGAGGGGATGAGGAAAAGTGTGAAGGAGTCGGAATCAGAGGAGAAGAAGAAATAGCTCCTGGATTCACCATCATAATTTCTACATCCGATAACAAACCTTCATTCTCATTATTATAATTTTGAATATCTGATTCAGGCAGATTTAAATTCATGACTAATGTTTCAAAGCTGAGTGAATTTGAATTTGAATTTGAAGGAGACAGAATGCGTAACCAGACGCGATTGCTGAATGAGTTGTGCGTCCGCCTCCCATTCTGGAAGGTTGTGGGATTCAAACTCCTGGGTTCTAACCCCGGCTGAATGAAACTAATGATTTAAAAGTTCATACACAAGTTTAATTGCTGCTAGCATGATACATTTTCAACAGTTTAAAACGAATAAGACAAATCAAGGGTGGCGATTTTTCAGGCACGGGCGGGGACGATCACCAATTTGTTGTAGTATTTGGCTTAGGTTAGTTTTCTCTAGCCTGGTGGTGGTTGTTGTTTGGATGGACTGTGTGGGGTGGAGACATGCAGTACTTCCGTAATGATCTAGTTGCGGCTTAAAGTATGAACACAGCATGAGTGGTTCATGCCAGATGTAAACAGACAATACCCGGTGCGGTGTTCGAATCGGTAGAGCACAGGCCTCGCGTGCGGGAGATCGGGAGTTTGTCAAATCAATGACTTATAAAATTTATACTCATCGCTTCCTAGCATGACACTCGGCATTAATAGGATAGGGTAAGGACTGGGAGCCTAGGGTGTGTAATGGTTAGCACACTGGCCCAGAATGCAAAGGGATGTGGGTTCGAGTGCCAGTCTAGGCGCACTATTTCCAATTTTCATCACCCCCCACGACAAATGTAAAGACAAGCCCGGCATTAATCCGTGACCCAATGAAGCATCCCGATGGACGCGCCAAATGCTGAGCAGCCCTCCTCCGAGGCCCGCCTCTCTCAGCCGTCCTGTATGGCCTTAGATGTTGCCAAGATGTAAAGCCCCAACAACCAACCAACCTCTCTCAGGTGTCCACCGGGCACAATGCACACATGTTCCACGTTGCTGCTTAACGTTGCTGTCAGATGGTTTTAAAGTTTCTGTAATTTTCTGAGATAACTATATTATATTGATCATTATCTACCTTACTTTAGTTTGAAGTAACTTTTAGTTTGAATGCCTAACTTTTGAGATATTTGAAGTTCAAACATGCTCAATTACTTATGGCAAGCATGCCAATCCTCTGACACCATAGGCTTCTGCAATAGGCCTAACTGGTTCTATCAATTGCCTCCCTATTCCCTTCTATGTGGCAATACATGTTTAATAAGTGCACTAGTATCGAAGTTAGATATGTAGATAATTGTTTAGATTTTGAAAATGTTATGCTTCATCGGACTTGGCAGCTTTAGAGGCCATGTGCTAAGCTTATAGCTACAAATAGCCTGCCTTGTGATCCCAGGGTATAACCTCTTCAGTAATCTACCCAGTAGAGAGCATCCATAGCAGCTCCATACCGACATCATTGCCAATCTTATCAGGCTTAGAACACCACCATTAGACCCCCGTCCACCCACCCCCCCCAAACAAAATTTGTGATCGTCCTTTTGAGATAAAAATCTGAATCTTGACTTAGACGTAATATGTAACCAATTACGATGGCCGAATTAGTTGAGCGTCCACCTCCCGTTCTAGTATGTTGTGGGATTCAAACTCCTGGGTTCCAAGCCTGGCCGACTCAAACCAATGATTTAAAAATTGGTACAAAAGTTGAATTGCTGCTAGCCCGATGCATTTTTAACAGTTTAACAAAAAATCAGGAGCAGGCGATTTTTTAGGCATGGGTGTGGACGATCCACAATTTGTTTTATTTATTTGGCATTAAAGATACCCTGCCCGGAAATGACCTTAGATGTTGCTAGGATGTAAAACAACAACAAACAAACAAAACATAATACTTATGAGTTATGTGATGATGACACAGCACAATTTGGTTAGACGTTGACGTCCTTTCCGGCATTGCAATGTCATACAACATCATAATGTTAGTGATGACAGGACAATTACCTTATTACCAAACTGTAAATAAATAACTAGTTACTCCCACAGCAAATCTGTTAATATAGCAAAAGGGTCAGAAGGGTGGGTTATTGATATAACCACATGAATTTGCAATCTAATGTAGTAAATCTATGGTTCAATATATGTTTACCTATCATATCCTGGTATCTTTGGATGGAATAATTCATGAAATCATATAGATTAATACAATTTAAAAGTCGAATCGAGTCTGGCTCGTCCCTGTTAGTCTCTGACTGGTCCTTGGGTGGACCTCCCATTTATTTTACTCAAAGCATACATTCTAATTGAAGGAGGGCGGGTACTTCACAAACTGTATTTGTCTACTCAGAAGCCTGGATGTTTATTGTAGGACAAACTTAATTCAAGACTAAGAGAAAGAAGTGTTAGCTATCTACACGCCCCCTACTGGCTTTTACCAGAAATATCCTAACCGCTACCCATCAGATACTCTGCGCTTCGTTTTCAGCTGTCTTGCCAAATTTCTACACCAACTCTCCCAAACTGGAAGGAACCGGCAATAAGGTTGATCTTTCTGGGTCCAACTGGGAAATAGACTTGAGCTGAACTCTATCCTGAGCATCTTACTCTGAGATAAATAAAAAATCCACTTTGTAAGAGACTGAGTTCTGAGTTGATGAACTATCTTTGTTGGTTTGTTGTTTTGCATCCTAGCAACATCTAAGGTTGTATGGGGATGGGTAACGACTTTGGACAGTGCACATTCATGGCAACTTAATAGTGCTGCCCCACTGGGAGACAAGGCTGCCGGCACCATGACACAATTTCTCACATAGTCACATTACATTATCCTGTCACTGTCCTAAGCAGTCCTTGCCCCATCCTATTAATGCCAAACACCAGTCTAGGTAGTGACAAGTATACATTTTCATAAGTGATTGGTTTGACTCAGGAGGGATTCAAACTCCCGATCTTCCACACATGAAGCCTGCACTCTATCAATTTGGTTACTGCGTCCGGTTGGTGAACTATCAATTGTGTAAGTCTTTTATTTCACTCATGAGCTCAGGCGGAGGAAGCGAGTACCCTAGTTATTTAACCATCCAGCATCTGAATAAAACAAATATATCACAAAATGTTGTTTCAAAGTCTTTTAATCTATTTGCTTTCATCAAATATTCACATCAAAAGTAGCAGGCTATGAGAGTTAAAGATTTGAAGCATATATCCCAGTAATTCAGCAACAGGGGATACAAGAGATGTATAGAGTGTTACTATATTCAGATATTAAAGTCGGTATGAAGTAGGACTTGATTTGTATTGTTCAATGAGTCAATGTTCATGGCGTTAAGGGCTTTGAGGTCCCATACCCTCAACCCAAGTTGGCAGGTGGGATTGGTGGGCTGAATTCCAATAATGCCAACTGTCCTGTGCACAGAATTTCTCATGTTGGGTGCGCAACAGTTAGTTGATTCTTGGAGCTTTAGGTCCTGGCAACACCTAAGGTCACATCAGGATGGGTACTGACTCGTGACAGTGCGAAGTGATGTCAACTTTATAGTCTGTCTCACTGCAAATCAAGCTGCCAGCAGCATGACCCAATATACCACTCAGTCAGTTTATCCTGACACTGATCTAACCAGTCCTTGCCCTATCCTATTAATGCCGAGTGGCAGCCTAGGAAGCAACAAGTATAAATTTAATAAGTCATTGGTTTGACTCGACCGAGAACCAAACTCCCGATCTCCTGCATACGAAGCCTATGCTCTACCAATTCCGCCCCCACGCCCTGTGAGGTGCAACATGAACAATGTTAAGCACCGGGCTATGTAGGGACAGGTATCAATTCTGTAAGTCATTGGTTTAACTCAGCTGGGTTTCGAACCCACGGGAAGCCCACTGATGTGACCAACCCGTTCTGACACAAGTTAATGGAATAACAAAATACATTGACTTTTATGTTATATTTTATTATCCAAATATGGAAGTGTAGGACAGAGGAACAGTGGAACAGTATGTCGGCTTGATTTCATGAGGGGTGTAGCTTGATTTCAACAAAAGCACAACAAATAGCTAGTCCATTCAATTCCCGTTTATGGCTACAGTTAAACCCATGTGCATGGCATAATTGACTGCATTAAGTGAAGGCTATTGGAGATAAAAAAGCGGTATGGTTCAATGAAAGCATCACATTTTCAAAACCAGAACATTTTTCTAGATTTGAGGAGTGCACATGATAAACCCCATAATGACCGATCCAAGAATTCGGATAAACATTGGAGTCAAACCTTGAAAAGGCTAAACCTTTACATTCATATTTTTTTCTTCATTACTTCATAATTATCTTGTCTCAAGGATGGTTGAATTCTGATTGGAATTAGTCAGAATTAGAATTATATTCAGGCAAATATCTTTTATTTTAATTCAATTTTTGGATTTC
Source organism: Branchipolynoe longqiensis (assembly GCA_030323885.1). Lineage (NCBI taxonomy): Eukaryota > Metazoa > Annelida > Polychaeta > Phyllodocida > Polynoidae > Branchipolynoe > Branchipolynoe longqiensis. The sequence goes on along the minus strand of CM059199.1, from coordinate 68,522,057 downwards.
CATTTAGGGGTTTTGCGCCTGACCTCTTCATTTGATTCTACACATCTAACATACATACCAATAAACATCTCTTAATGCATAAAAGAGGATACCACATCAATTTAATAGAATTTGTCAATGCTGAAGTATACGGTGACAGAGCTTTGACGTGCATGCCAACATTACTTTGCACTTGAAATATCTCTAAGAGTAACCATTGATAATCAAAGTGATTTCAAACTAAGGGGTCCTTCACAATTATCAACATTTTAACAAATGCACAACACATTACCATCCTCTCCCAACAATGTGTACAATAAACATGTTGATATCTTACAATTGTTTGATTAAAATCGGAAATACAGTACTGAATTATGGTAGAAATAGAATCATCAAATCCTGAACGTTGCAGGGTACTACAGGGTGGTTCAGGGACAAATGGATCGCATTATGCAGTTTTAATTTAATTTAATTTGTATCATTCTCAGATGTATGTATGGTGTGTATGCTTGTGAGAATGTTGATAATTGCGACGGCCCTTTAATGTAAGGTAGGTTATAATGATCAACCTACTATATTTATCTTGAAAATTGACAGAAACTGAAAATCGTTGGACTATGAAACTTGAAGATCATCAAGAATATGAAGGTTATACTTTGTGCTTTGAGACTTGTCAAGTTGGCATGGACGGCAGCAGAAGTCTGGCACAAAACACCAAGGCTGATGCATTCAAATCATCAGGTTGTCAGAATTTCAAATAGAACACTCAGAGGTGTAGGCCTACCGAATAAAATCGTGGGTCGTGTGCAAAATGATCTGATTCCAATGCCCACATCTTGGCTGAGGGCATCAGGAGCAATGATATCACATTTATGATGGTACCAGTAGTGTCAGACTGTATTGCTACATGTAGCCCCCAGTACAAGTCCCACATGTTTTTTTATTTATATTTATTTATTGTTATAAAGCTATGACCAACCAGATTAATTAAATGGACATGTAACTAAATTATGCATTCATACAATATTTTAAATCCTATCTTTCTGTAGCTATATTGGTTATTTAAAAATACAAACAAAACACCATTTGGATTAATCCACCATTTTGTCCACCCTGAGCGCATTTGTTTATGCAACCCAAGTGAGTAGGATCTGTGCATTAGCAAACAAATTGTTGGGATGATCCGAGGTGATTAATCAATGTCGTCCCAAGTGGCAGCCAAGGTGAATCTAATATTAGTGGTAGTATTTACCAGGTAAGCAGCATATATGTGTACCAAGTGTTTATTGTTTTACCACATAGTCTCATGTTGATACACCAGAGTAATGTTCTCTTAGTTAGATACTTATATGTTTCTTGTTATTAGTCATAACCCATGGCTTAGCCATACATGTTGTTTTCCCATTGATTTCTCTATTATGGCCTCATCCTGAAACTCATCTAAAGTTAAAGCTGCATAGTCCAATAAAAGCATCACATTAAAAAGTAAAAGTTACCCATAGATTTGAGCCTATGTATCAAACTTAGATACTGGTGCACTTATTAACCATTTCTTACTTCATAAAAAAGGATACTAAGTCAATGTAATAGAACCTATACACTTTTGATGTGACTGTCAACAATTAATTTGTCATGTTTCCATTTTTAGACCTGTCCACAGGTAGCCATTTAGAATAAATGTTACTTCAAACTAAGTAAAGTAAATGATAGCAATCAATCAAAGAATATGACAGAGACTCAAAACTATGGAACAACAATTCAGGATGCCTAGTACATGCTGCATCACCCTTCCATACTGGAGAGTGAAGTTCCTTCTCAGAGAGGATATTATGTTTGTGATCAAACTAATGCAATACAGAAGCCTAACAAAGGAAGCATTTCATAAATGGGATACATTATTCATCTTGTTAGCGAAACAAATTGCTGGCTTAGCCTCATATTTAATTCCCGGTTAATTCCATTAGTATGGGCTTAAATTTGAACTTCATTTGAAGCTATCACAAGCCCTGTTATGCATGTTATACCCTGTTATACACATTACATTCATGTCCCTCTTGTGATGTGCATTTCCATTTCTAGGATTACCTATATA
>CM059199.1:68414626-68519486 GCA_030323885.1 Branchipolynoe longqiensis | reverse complement strand
ACAAGGTTATACTAACATGCTACCAACTAGGCTATCTGCTGAACATGCGCTAACCGGATACATACTCCACGAATAGTTGTCCTGACCAAAAATAGTCAGAATGTCAGACATCATGATCATGTCTATGACATTAGTCAACACAAAATGGGGCAGATGTATTCCCCCCACTAACATACACAACAAGGAGTCTAATCCACCTGAAACACTGTGTCTTGAGCCCAGGGTATGGTGGGTGAGGTGGTGGGGGAGCATGGGGATGGCAGGGACCGTGTGGAAAGCATTACACTTCCTTTAGATGAAATTAAAAGCCTGGCTGGTTTCAAAATAACACACCTTAATATTAGAAGCTTAATTAACTAAATTGACATGCTCAGAGTTGATCTGCCATGGTCAAATATATACATATTCACAGTTTCTGAAACTTGGCTAACAAAAAACACTGAAGATAAGCTGGCATCAATTAAAGGATACCAGTTAACAAGAGCAGATAGGACCACCAAACTACCCAATGGAAAGACTAAGATAAGAGGGGGCTTAGCAATATACTCTAAATCAAACATTGATGTGGATGATGAGACATTGAAGCAGCTAAACCTATATAACTCAACAATTGAAGCCCAGTGGGTCATAATTAAACGAGACAACTGTAAGCGCATCCTACTAGGGAATATATATAGGATGCCTAATGGCAGCCTAGCTACTGCACTAGACTTATTAACTAACTGTTTGGACCAGATACCCGACTTAGACAAAATGGAGACACTGGTCATGGGAGATTTTGATGCAGATACAGCAGATACAGACAGCTACCAAAGTTAGTCATTTTGCAGTTTCGTAGGGATTGGAACAGGTCATCAAATCTTGCACTAGAATAACCGGGAAAAGCAAAGAAATTCTAGACCTAGCCTTCACAGATATGAAATACTGTACTACTACAGGGGTAATTAACTATAATATAAGCGATCATAAACCAATCTATGTTATCAAGAAAAAACCTAGGGATGCTAGGCATCTAATAGAGTTCTGGGGTAGAACTTACAGTCAATACTCTACTGATAAATACTGTGAAACTCTAAGGCAGGAACCAATTGAAAACTTTCTCCAGACAGAGGATCCTAATGCATGTTGGCAAATATTATTGGATAAAATAACACTAGCAGCAAATGTGAATGCACCTATGCAACTCAAAAAGGTTAAAGAAAATCGTCCCAAATGGTTATCTAATGAAATCCTAGAGCTACAGAAAGATAGGGATTACGTTGCACAAAAATTTGAACATACTGGCAACCCTGAGGATGAGTTCATAGCCAAACAACTAAAGAATAAAGCAACGGCAGCCTACAGAGGTGCAAGGGCCAAGTTTCTGAAAACAGGTATAATTTTGAATAAAAATAACTCGAGGAAGGCATGGAGGGTAATTAATGATATAGCTCCAGCACCTGCACAGACAGTGGGAAATCTAACCGCTGAATTGACTGGGGATAAAATACCTAGGGGAGAGTTAGCAACTTTCATAAATAACTACTTTGTTGACATTGGTGAAAAACTAGCAAATCAATTAGAGGATATACCACTGAATGACAAAATATACCACCCCAAAGTTAATACTCATGAATTTGAACTGTACCCAGTCACAGAGCAAGAACTTATCAAGAAAGTGCAGTTACTCTCTGAATACAAGTCATCAGGGCTACAAGACCTAAGTTCCAGGCTCATCAAAGATGCCATGCTAGCACTGGCTACTGAATTCACATATCTAACAAATCTGATTATTGATACGGGTATCTACCCAGATGCATGGAAAAGGGCAATGATTATGCCAATCCCGAAAACGTCGAACCCTAAAACATGTAATGAACTAAGACCTATATCACTTCTTCCAATACCAGGCAAAATAGTAGAGCAACTAATCCATGACCAAATAACAGAATTTTTTGAAAGTACAGATTACCTAGCAATAGAGCAAAATGGTTTCAGGAAGAACCACTCCACAACCAAAGCAGTGGCATGTGTGCTAGACACACTAATGACAGGAATGGATCAAGGTAGATTATCTATTGCTGTCTTCATAGACTTTCGTAAAGCATTTGATACTGTAGACCATCAACTTTTAATAGAAAAAGTGGCAAATAGTGGCCTGGGCACAGGGACAGCTAAGCTGCTAAAAAATTACCTACTAAATCGTTCACAGTATACTAGACTTGAAGGGGTTAATTCCTCACTGAGAGAAGTGAAAACAGGGGTACCGCAGGGATCTACCCTGGGCCCACTATTATTCTTAATCTACATCAATGACCTCCCACTAGTACTTGAAAAAGTAAAGGGAAGTATATTTGCTAATGATGTGGCACTGGTAGCTACAGACGATGACATCAAAGTGGCTGAATCCAAAATGAATCATGATTTAGAAAGAGTAAACCGGTGGAAAAAGGAAAATAAACTATCCATAAATATTATAAAAACTAAATATGTAATATTTGCAACTAAAACTAAACGTGCCAGCTCAGTATACAAATAGGAGAGTGCATACTTAAAGAGGCTCTAAGTTATAAATATTTAGGTACTACACTTGACCCTACACTGTCAGGAACCAGTCAATTAAATAGGATTAACCAAACATTGGCAGCTAAAATGAACACCTTCCGGAAAATAAGGCATTATATGAGCGAAGAGACTGGTCTTCTATTGTACAAAGCCACAATACTGCCGATGATTGACTATAATGACATAATATATATTATACTACCTAAAAAGCAGCAAACAAAGCTCCAAACTATAAAAAACAGAGGGTTGCGCATAGTATTTAAAGGAAAAACACTACATACCATCGAGATGCACAATAAAGCTAAACTAGGTGCCCTAAATATTCGCAGAGACAAGCTCATATTAGGCCTAATGTACCACCGCGCGAAAGACCCATATTACATAGACACACCTACACAAGCCACACGTGCAGCACAAGCCACCCTACTGGAAGTGCCGCATGTTAAAACTAGTAAAATGAAAAAGTCACCGGTTGTTCTGGGGGGAGCACTCTGGAACCAACTACCAGCACGTGTCAGGAACAGTGATTGTTACAAAACTTTCAAGATAAACCTCCATGCACATTTAAATCAACCAGCCTAGGCCAAACTAGATCAATGATACACTGGGTCGGTGTGGCCATTCCTTTCCCTGTCCCCCCGCTTCCCCCCACAAACAAACACTGTAAACCCAACCAGTAGTGGCCAACTTGACCAAAAAACCCACCTACAATGAAATGAGCCTGGAAATGATTCTAGTTGGATCCTACTGAGGTACATGATTATCCAATATTAACCTACTTACTAACTCAATAGGCCCCACCTGAGATTACCATGAACACAACTTCTATCACAAAGGCCCACCCTACATCCCCCATCACCCTTTCAAAGAGTATGTTACTAATAGAAAGATAGTCAGTTATGCCCCACTCCCTACTAACGCCTACCATACTAGTTTAACATAACTACCTCCCCGCATATGTTTCTTTTCGTTTATCTTGTTCTTTACCTATCATTCATGTACCGATGTTTTGTTTAGTTACCTGTAATTGTCTATCTGTATATTGTTGTAGATTTGTTTAATGTGTAAAGGCAATTGTGATTAGATATTGTTGTAGATTTGTTTAATGTGTAAAGGCAATTGTGATTAGGCTGGAAGACCAGTGTATTAGCACTGACAACATGTTATTCAGAGGAATGAAAAGACTTGAACAAAAAACAACAAAAAAAGCCCATACTAATGGAATTCACCAGGAATTAAATATGAGGCTAAGCCAGCAATTTATTTCGCTAACAAGATGAATAATGTATCCCATTCATGAAATTCTTCCTTTGTTAGGCTTCTGTTTTGCATTAATTTTATCATGAACATAATATCCTCTTTGAGAAGGAACTTCACTCTCCAGTCTGGAAGGAAATCTATCACATGGTGCAGCATGTACTAGGCATCCTGAATTATTGTTCCATAGTGTTGAGTCTCTGTCATATTCTGTGATGGATTGCTATACTTGCTTTACTTAGTTTGAAGTACCATTTATTCTAAATCGCTACCTTTGGACAGATCTGAAATGGAAACATGACAAATTAATTTTTGACAGTCACATCAAAAGTGTATAGGTTCTATTACATTGACTTAATATCTCTTTTTATGAAGTAAGAAATGCTTAATAAGTGCACCAGTATCTAAGGTTGATACATAGGCTCAACTCTATGGGTAACTTTTACTTTTTAATGCAATTGGACTATGCAGCTTTAACTTTAGATGAGTTTCAGGATGAGGCCATGATGAAGAAATCAATGGGAAAACAACATGTATGGCGAGGCATTGGGTTATGACTAATAACAAGAAACATATAAGTATCTAACTAAGAGAACATTACTCTGGTGTATCAACATGAGACTATGTGGTAAAACAATAAGCACTTGGTACACATATAGGCTGCTTACCTGGTGAATACTACCACTAATATTAGATTCACCTTGGCTGCCGCTTGGGCCAACATCGCTTAATCAACTCGGATCATCCCAACAATTTGTTTCCTAATGCACAGATCCTATTCACTTGGGTTGCATAAACAAATGCGCTCAGGGTGGACAAAATGGTGGATTAATCCAAATGGTTTTTTGTTTGTATTTTTAAATAACCAATATAGCTACAGCGAGATAGGATTTACAATATTTTATGAATGCATAATTTAGTTACATGTCCATTTAATTAATCTGGTTGGTCATAGCTTTATAACAATACATATATATAAATAAAAAAACATGTGGGACTTGTACTGGTGGCTACATGTAGCAATACAGGCTGACACTACTGGTACCATCATAAAGGTGATATCATTGCTCCTGATGCCCTCAGCCAAGATGTGGGCATTGGAATCAGATCATTTTGCACACGACCCACGATTTTATTCGGTAGGCCTACACCTCAGAGTGTTCTATTTGAAATTCTGACAACCTGATGATTTGAATGCATCAGCCTTGGTGTTTTGTGCCAGACTTCTGCTGCCGTCCATGCCAACTTGACAAGTCTCAAAGCACAAAGTATAACCTTCATATTCTTGATGATCTTCAAGTTTCATAGTCCAACGATTTTCAGTTTCTGTCAATTTTCAAGATAAATATAGTAGGTTGATCATTATAACCTACCTTACATTAAAGGGCCGTCGCAATTATCAACATTTTCACAAGCATACACACCATGCATACATCTGAGAATGATACAAATTAAATTAAATTAAAACTGCATAATCCGATCCATTTGTCCCTGAACCACCCTGTAGTACCCTGCAACGTTCAGGATTTGATGATTCTATTTCTACCATAATTCAGTACTGTATTTCCGATTTTAATCAAACAATTGTAAGATATCAACATGTTTATTGTACACATTGTTGGGAGAGGATGGTAATGTGTTGTGCATTTGTTAAAATGTTGATAATTGTGAAGGACCCCTTAGTTTGAAATCACTTTGATTATCAATGGTTACTCTTAGAGATATTTCAAGTGCAAAGTAATGTTGGCATGCACGTCAAAGCTCTGTCACCGTATACTTCAGCATTGACAAATTCTATTAAATTGATGTGGTATCCTCTTTTATGCATTAAGAGATGTTTATTGGTATGTATGTTAGATGTGTAGAATCAAATGAAGAGGTCAGGCGCAAAACCCCTAAATGGAAATCCAAAAATTGAATTAAAATAAAAGATATTTGCCTGAATATAATTCTAATTCTGACTAATTCCAATCAGAATTCAACCATCCTTGAGACAAGATAATTATGAAGTAATGAAGAAAAAAATATGAATGTAAAGGTTTAGCCTTTTCAAGGTTTGACTCCAATGTTTATCCGAATTCTTGGATCGGTCATTATGGGGTTTACCATGTGCACTCCTCAAATCTAGATAAATGTTCTGGTTTTGAAAATGTGATGCTTTCATTGAACCATACCGCTTTTTTATCTCCAATAGCCTTCACTTAATGCAGTCAATTATGCCATGCACATGGGTTTAACTGTAGCCATAAACGGGAATTGAATGGACTAGCTATTTGTTGTGCTTTTGTTGAAATCAAGCTACACCCCTCATGAAATCAAGCCGACATACTGTTCCACTGTTCCTCTGTCCTACACTTCCATATTTGGATAATAAAATATAACATAAAAGTCTATGTATTTTGTTATTCCATTAACTTGTGTCAGAACGGGTTGGTCACATCAGTGGGCTTCCCGTGGGTTCGAAACCCTGCTGAGTTAAACCAATGACTTACAGAATTGATACCTGTCCCTACATAGCCCGGTGCTTAACATTGTTCATGTTGCACCTCAGAGGGCGTGGGGGCGGAATTGGTAGAGCATAGGCTTCGTATGCAGGAGATCGGGAGTTTGGTTCTCGGTCGAGTCAAACCAATGACTTATTAAATTTATACTTGTTGCTTCCTAGGCTGCCACTCGGCATTAATAGGATAGGGCAAGGACTGGTTAGATCAGTGTCAGGATAAACTGACTGAGTGGTATATTGGGTCATGCTGCTGGCAGCTTGATTTGCAGTGAGACAAGACTATAAAGTTGACATCACTTCGCACTGTCACGAGTCAGTACCCATCCTGATGTGACCTTAGGTGTTGCCAGGACCTAAAGCTCCAAGAATCAACTAACTGTTGCGCACCCAACATGAGAAATTCTGTGCACAGGACAGTTGGCATTACTGGAATTCAGCCCACCAATCCCACCTGCCAACTTAGGCATGAACCAGGCCTGACGATTGAGCTGATCTGTGCGACTCACAGGCTCGTTTGTATCTGACCTAGATCAAAGATTCACCCATACAGCAGTAGCCTGAGTTGGGGGGAAGAATAACGCTATATAAAAGCTGGCAACAAAGATCTACATACTGGGTAAATGAAATAAGCAGATCACTTCTTAATTTAAGAAGGACAATATATTCTTCATGTATCTTAATGTTTACCTGCTACTTTTGCTTTGAAAAATATAATAAGACACGTAGTTTAATGGACCTTAGAAGTGAAATTGATGGCATTCTATGGTCGCCATCTTGTCTTGTTGCATTCTCTCCCATTTCATCGAACTCTGTGCTGATATAAGTAGCCATTTGATACTGGAACCAGGAATTGTGCTTCCTGTTCCATATTAAAGCTATGTTCACCCATTGTCATTCACTACAAGTATGGGGTGAATCTTGTATCTATGTCCGACCCTACAGTGTGACTTTCCTTTTGATTCCTCCACTTTCTTTCTCCATCCCACCCGCCTAACTCCCATACAAATTAAGGTTGAGGGTATGGGACCTCAAAGCCCTTAACGCCATGAACATTGACTCATTGAACCATACAAATCAAGTCCTACTTCATACCGACTTTAATATCTGAATATAGTAACACTCTATACATCTCTTGTATCCCCTGTTGCTGAATTACTGGGATATATGCTTCAAATCTTTAACTCTCATAGCCTGCTACTTTTGATGTGAATATTTGATGAAAGCAAGTAGATTAACAGACTTTGAAACAACATTTCATGATATATTTGTTTTATTCAGATGCTGGATGGTTAAATAACTAGGGTACTCGCTTCCTCCGCCTGAGCTCATGAGTCAAATAAAAGACTTTCACAATTGATAGTTCACCAACCGGACTCAGTGACCAAATTGATAGAGTGCAGGCTTCATGTGTGGAAGATCGGGAGTTTGAATCCCTCCTGAGTCAAACCAATCACTTATAAAAATGTATACTTGTCACTACCTGGACTAGTGTTTGGCATTAATAGGATGGGGCAAGGACTGCTTAGGACAGTGACAGGATAATGTAATGTGACTATGTGAGAAATTGTGTCATGGTGCTGGCAGCCTTGTCTCCCAGTGGGGCAGCACTATTAAGTTGCCATGAATGTGCACTGTCCAAAGTCGTTACCCATCCCCATACAACCTTAGATGTTGCTAGGATGCAAAACAACAAACCAACAAAGATAGTTCATCAACTCAGAACTCAGTCTCATACAAAGTGGATTTTTATTTATCTCAGAGTAAGATGCTCAGGATAGAGTCTATTTCCCAGTTGAACCCAGAAAGATCAACCTTATTGCCAGTCCCTTCCAGTTTGGGAGAGTTGGTGTAGAAATTTGGCAAGACAGCTGAAAACGAAGCGCAGAGTATCTGATGGGTAGTGGTTAGGATATTTCTGGTAAAAGCCAGTAGGGGGCGTGTAGATAGCTAACACTTCTTTCTCTGAGTCTTGAATTAAGTTTGTCTTACAATAAACATCCAGGCTTCTGAGTAGACAAATACAGTTTGTGAAGTACCCGCCCTCCTTCAATTAGAATGTATGCTTTGAGTAAAATAAATGGGAGGTCCACCCAAGGACCAGTCAGAGACTAACAGGGACGAGCCAGACTCGATTCGACTTTTAAATTGTATTAATCTATATGATTTCATGAATTATTCCATCCAAAGATACCAGGATATGATAGGTAAACATATATTGAACCATAGATTTACTACATTAGATTGCAAATTCATGTGGTTATATCAATAACCCACCCTTCTGACCCTTTTGCTATATTAACAGATTTGCTGTGGGAGTAACTAGTTATTTATTTACAGTTTGGTAATAAGGTAATTGTCCTGTCATCACTAACATTATGATGTTGTATGACATTGCAATGCCGGAAAGGACGTCAACGTCTAACCAAATTGTGCTGTGTCATCGTCACATAACTCATAAGTATTATGTTTTGTTTGTTTGTTGTTGTTTTACGTCCTAGCAACATCTAAGGTCATATCCGGGCAGGGTATCTTTAATGCCAAATAAATAAAACAAATTGTGGATCGTCCACACCCATGCCTGAAAAATCGCCTGCTCCTGATTTTTTGTTAAACTGTTAAAAATGCATCGGGCTAGCAGCAATTCAACTTTTGTACCAATTTTTAAATCATTGGTTTGAGTCGGCCAGGCTTGGAACCCAGGAGTTTGAATCCCACAACATACTAGAACGGGAGGTGGACGCTCAACTAATTCGGCCATCGTAATTGGTTACATATTACGTCTACGTCAAGATTCAGATTTTTATCTCAAAAGGACGATCACAAATTTTGTTTGGGGGGGGTGGGTGGACGGGGGTCTAATGGTGGTGTTCTAAGCCTGATAAGATTGGCAATGATGTCGGTATGGAGCTGCTATGGATGCTCTCTACTGGGTAGATTACTGAAGAGGTTATACCCTGGGATCACGAGGCAGGCTATTTATAGCTATAAGCTTAGCACATGGCCTCTAAAGCTGCCAAGTCCGATGAAGCATAACATTTTCAAAATCTAAACAATTATCTACATATCTAACTTCGATACTAGTGCACTTATTAAACATGTATTGCCACATAGAAGGGAATAGGGAGGCAATTGATAGAACCAGTTAGGCCTACTGCAGAAGCCTATGGTGTCAGAGGATTGGCATGCTTGCCATAAGTAATTGAGCATGTTTGAACTTCAAATATCTCAAAAGTTAGCCATTCAAACTAAAAGTTACTTCAAACTAAAGTAAGGTAGATAATGATCAATATAATATATTTATCTCAGAAAATTACAGAAACTTCAAAACCATCTGACAGCAACGTTAAGCAGCAACGTGGAACATGTGTGCATTGTGCCCGGTGGACACCTGAGAGAGGTTGGTTGGTTGTTGGGGCTTTACATCTTGGCAACATCTAAGGCCATACAGGACGGCTGAGAGAGGCGGGCCTCGGAGGAGGGCTGTTCAGCATTTGGCGCGTCCATCGGGATGCTTCACTGGGTCACGGATTAACGCCGGGCTTGTCTTTACATTTGTCGTGGGGGGTGATGAAAATTGGAAATAGTGCGCCTAGACTGGCACTCGAACCCACATCCCTTTGCATTCTGGGCCAGTGTGCTAACCATTACACACCCTAGGCTCCCAGTCCTTACCCTATCCTATTAATGCCGAGTGTCATGCTAGGAAGCGATGAGTATAAATTTTATAAGTCATTGATTTGACAAACTCCCGATCTCCCGCATACGAGGCCTGTGCTCTACCGATTCGAACACCGCACCGGGTATTGTCTGTTTACATCTGGCATGAACCACTCATACTGTGTTCATACTTTAAGCCGCAACTAGATCATTACGGAAGTACTGCATGTCTCCACCCCACACAGTCCATCCAAACAACAACCACCACCAGGCTAGAGAAAACTAACCTAAGCCAAATACTACAACAAATTGGTGATCGTCCCCGCCCGTGCCTGAAAAATCGCCACCCTTGATTTGTCTTATTCGTTTTAAACTGTTGAAAATGTATCATGCTAGCAGCAATTAAACTTGTGTATAAACTTTTAAATCATTAGTTGCATTCAGCCGGGGTTAGAACCCAAGAGTTTGAATCCCACAACCTTCCAGAATGGGAGGCGGACGCACAACTCATTCAGCAATCGCGTCTGGTTACGCATTCTGTCTCCTTCAAATTCAAATTCACTCAGCTTTGAAATTCACTCAGCTTTGAAACATTAGTCATGAATTTAAATCTGCCTGAATCAGATATTCAAAATTATAATAATGAGAATGAAGGTTTGTTATCGGATGTAGAAATTATGATGGTGAATCCAGGAGCTATTTCTTCTTCTGCTCTGATTCCGACTCCTTCACACTTTTCCTCATCCCCTCTTTCTTTGAGAGATATTCTAGAGCCAGAGGATGAGGAGAACTCAAAATTGAGGGAGTTACACACCCCTCCTCTTCATTTGACTTCTCCCATTTCAATAGCTATATTACATAATAGTGAACTCTCTAGTAGCGACTCAGGTCTAGAGTGCGCTAGAAAGCTGGTGGAGAGAATAGATATGCAGCAACATCATCATCATCAGCAAGATAAGTATTGCTACTGGAGGAGCTTTAATTGCAGCAGATGTTGAAGATGGGGGTGAAGCTGTTGATGAAGCCATTGTAGATGGTGATGATGTTGATGTAGTTGTAGATGTTGCTGGTGATGTAGATGTAGATGTTGCTGTTGATGATGTTAAAGTATCTGATGATGAGATTGTTGTCAGTGCTACTGTTGATGATATTGATGATGATATTGATGTTGATGGTACCTGTGATGGGGGGGAAAAGCTAGTGCTTGAGGGAGAAGAGGAGGAGGATTCAATATGGAAAACCCCTCATCTTATTAGTGCTTTTTGACAAAAGGAATGAGAAGAACGACAGAAGCGTCATCAGCAAATTGAAAATGAAACTGCAATGAGAGAATCCGTTATATCCTATCCTCTTCCTCCCAAGAAAAGGGGTTTTCCCTCCAAAACACAGGATGATAATATCAAGATCACTAGAGAGGGCGTAGGGGAGGGGGAAATTTCAGAGATTGGAGAACTGGAAGGGGAGTATTTCTCCCTTAAACAAAGAAGGAAAGTAAAATTATTCCTTTGCCTTCACAAAAAAGGAAGAAATCTCAGTGATATGGAAATGAGGAGTCTTCAAATCAAATGGAGTGGGGGTTTGGGTGGGTGGGGGTGGAGATGAATGGATAGGTGGGAGGGGGAGGTGGAATGGGGGAGAGAGGGAGAGAGGGAGTGAGGGAATGTCAAATGATTTTCATCAATCATCATACTCTTCCATCCAAAGAATGGTCACTTCCAATGCATTCCATATGAAAGTAATCACGCCTGGTTAAAGGTGATTGAAATCTCCTTAAAAATGAAACTTTATTTGGTAGTAAAATACAGGAAAAGTATATATGTGCGTAGGTAAGAGTGCAATAAATTCGATTATTATATTGAAAAGTGTCTGTGAGTTGTGGAAAATATTCACCACTAGTTCTTTCAAAAACCCCAATTCCGCTACAATGAACTATGATATGAATGCAGGCTATATTCATATCTAATTGATCTCCTGGGGGAGAGATCGAATTTGTGAAGAGGGACAAGAAGAATGATATAAAATGATATACTCGATATCGTGATTCTTTATCAATTGTTCAAAATCCTGCAACGCGGTAAGCAGGGGAAGGAGTCGTTTAGGTAGAGAATGAAATCTGTTGTCCTTCCAGACAGCAATGAAGTCGTGAATATGAGATTCATTCAAAGGAATATGGATTCTTTGTATATTCCTATATCTTGTTAAATCCTCCATCAATGTGGGTTTGTATAGATTGTATAACATCTCCTAATGAAGAAGTAATTATTATTATATTATCATTACTAAAGTTAAAATGCTATCAGAGAAAACAATCTAGTGTCATTTGAATCATCGACGATCTCTGACTGATATGGTTACGTCATCATTCTAGTCAAAAAGGTCAAATGAGTTCAACCAAAGACATCTGTCCATCCTGCAAGTGAAGGTCAAATGAGTTCAAACAAAAACAAATGACCATCCTGCAAGGTAGAACAGTGATGTCATCATTCCAGTCAAAAAGGTCAAATGAGTTCAACCTAAAATCCTGCAAACACGCAATGGGTCATTTAAGGTCACTGATACCAATACTATCCCTCAACAGTGTGGTCATTTAAGGTCATTGTCCCACGTCGGTCCTCTGACATGGGACGATTACGTAATATGGACCCATATCGGTCCTGTCTATACTACTATCAAGGGATAGTTATGTGGGTGTCACAGCCAGTCACACCACAGAGGCTAATCACATGGTCGGGGTTGACTCAGGACATTTGATGTGGGATAATGACACAATAAGTGTTAGGTCAGCTGGCGGTGACCTAGACGTAACAATGAGTGAACGCCTATCGGTGAGGTAGCTTTATGTTGGGGGTAAGGTGAGTCAGCTCAAACCTTGTCGATTTCTTTCAGCGGGGGAAGAAAAATAACTCTCCAGCATCGTATTCAGGTTTAGGGCAATAGACCCCGATTTTTATCAGACGTATGATAGTGTCAGGAGCAAACAGGGAACAAAATTGGAGAGAGATCTCATTGACAAGAAACTCAGGGATGAGATTGCAGATGGTATCATTTCGGTTGTTGAGACTAAGCTGCAGTGTGTCCATGGGAATTTTGTTGTCCCTAAGGACGATCGTGGCGGGAGAGCTGTGGTCGATTGTAGCAACCCAGAGAATGTTTCGATAAACAATGTGACTGGCACCATATGCAGTAAATTCACTTATCAGGGCATTGATTATGTGGTTGATATATTAGAGGTCGGGAAATTTGTGGCTTCGATAGACATAAAGGACACCTACAGGGCTGTCGCCATTCACCGCGCAGACCGGGTCAAGCAGGGGATCCGTTGGCGTTTTTCCGGGTATAACACTTATATGGTGGACAATAGGTTATGCATGGGCCTATCATCGAGTCCATTTATATTTAACCAGATATCGGATTTTGGAGAGCCTTGGGGGACTATTAGCCCATTGTGCAAAAGTCATATGGGGTGGTGGTACCTTTTGCCACAGGATATCCGACCTCATGGCTACTGTCAAGAGGCCTTAGTACAAGGTGTGCCTGTGTGGGAGCTTCAGGGAAGATGTTACCTGGTGGGAGAAATTCTATGACAAATTTAATTGGAAAGCGGGCATGATAGGAAAATTTCCCCCCATATTGGCCATATACAGTCACTCATCGAATTGGGGCTTTGGGGCCACACACATGAAGGATTGGCTGGTTGCTTCTTTCAATGTGACAGATGATGTGCCACTATCCACCTCTGCTGGCCACCATCACAGTAAGCCTGAGAAGGGCCTCGACGAGTCCAATATTAACATAAAGGAAATGTGGGCGGTGTTCGCCGCAGCTGTGAGATGGTTGGGCGGTTGGCATGATTCGTCTGTCATTTTCATCACAGACAGTGCAGTGGTTCAGGTCACTCTGAATTTGGGTCGCTCGAGAACACCAGAAATTATGTGCCTCATTCAGAAATTATTCTGGATGTCGGTCGAACACAATTTTGTGTTCATCTAGCCATACATAAACACAAAGACTGAGCTGCCTAGACAGGCTAGACAGTGCAGATAGAATAATCAATGTGGATAAGATGGGGGCTATGTGTTGTAAACATGTGTTTAAGACACCCTTTTCTGTCTATTCCAGATAGGGAGGACACGCGGAGGGAGCAGTGGCTTTTTGGGGCTGGGTACTATTCGAAGAACTCCTGTGCAACAAGGTTCATACGTGATCGCCGCTACACTTAAGGGGATACGGCGGGAGAATGGGGATGACCCACACAGGTCCCCTTCACTTCTCCCAGCCAATGTTATTAAAAATATTTGCAGGTCTTTCTCGTAACCCAGGTCATGTGTGCTGGAGGGCGGCAGTTCTCTGCTCATTTAGAGCACTATTGAGGAAAGCTCAGGTCACCGAATCTGATGCTACTCTATGTCTGGAACAAATTTAATTCTTTCCTTGGGTATGACCTTTAAGGCAACTAAGGCTATTCAATTTTGAAAAGGTGCTTGAGATCCCGGTCGCTAGATCTCCTAGGAAAGGACTCTGTGCGGTCTATTGGACGGAGTTAAACATCACACAGCTGGCGGCACCCCCTTCAGACTTTGGATTCTGGGTACCCATGCCTGGTGGCCGCTCTAGACCTATGACATACAAAATTTCTCCTCCCACTCATTTTCTCAAGGCGGACACACATACCTTCCGATGTGTGGCGCCACGATTGAAGAACTCCAGGTGAGGGGGGAATGGTCATCCAATACTATTTTAGATTATCTAAAGACACCACTGCACATCCAAATTGTCAATGGCATTAGGGTGGCGACGGCACTCGGCTCGGGGGATCTTGGTGGCCTTGATGACTAGTGTGTTGGCAGGGGGCCTGTGGGCAGCCTCTGTTGGCTTCTTTGCTTGGCCAAAAGCCCTGAACAAATAAATGAGGGTTTCCATCACACTAGTCATCTGACTTTGTCCTCGATTTACACACTTTGCAGCAGCAGGAATTTATGTGAAATATAAGCATTATGTGTATATAGATTGGCGGTGCTGCCTTTTATTATTTATTATTATTATTTATTTATTTATTCGCTTCCATGATATACGACTTGCTCTGGGTCTGCTGGCGCCACCATCATTTCCGGTGCCGAGCCGCCCCAAATCGTCATTCGCTTGAACCTTTTTTAGCTTTATATTAATGTATGGTAGGGCTTTTTTGCTCGCACATATGCCCTATGTGATATATGCGTAATAAACGTATAGGCATGTGGCTAATATATGATAATGAGATGCAAAGGTTTGGACAAAGGATTATGTAAATGAGATGACGTCATGGAAAGTTTAGCTGGCGGGTTCAGCGAGCCCTGGGCCGTGAATAAACCATTCAGTATCCAGAAGTCAAAGTGTTCAGACGATGTACTTTCACACCCTGAACAAAAAAATGAGGGTTTCTACCACACCAGTCATCTGACTTTGTCCTTAATTTACACACTCAATAATATTATACAAGATCGAAGACCTTTTTTTTGTATCCTTGTATTATTTTGCTAAGCATTTATTCACCATAATATACACCTTTTTCAATGCCGAAGTGATATGCATTATAGATATTTACACAATAATTATGAATGCACATAATGCTTACATAATTGTTTTCCTTTCTATTATTATAAAACAAAAACAATTCCTTAATTATAAAAAATATTCCACCAACTCTACCAGCTAGCCAAAGTTAAATACTTACTAACAGAAAAAAGTGTCACTTCTAGTATATAAAACAAATATCCTTCCAATTCTTGATTATGGAGATGTCTTCCATGCTATGATAACTAAATGTCTTCAAACACCATATTACTATGCCATTAACTCCAGCATTAGATCTTGAACATCCAGAATTAGTCTCATTGACCAAGTAAATCCAGATGAAGCAATTGAAAGGAAAATAATTGTCAAACACCTATCATAAACATCATCCGTCACACCTCAACCATCACGCGCCACCTCAGCTCCAGACAAGTGTCTTAGACAAGCATTCTTGACTCTTAATTACTCATGTATTATGCATTATGTGCTATATATTTTTTATGAATTGATATGTATGTCTAACTTACAGATTAACTTACAGTTTCTGTTCGGACTAATATAGGCTTTATTGTGCCTCTAATGCCAGCGCGTTATGGTAAAAAAACTAATTTTGTTTGGCACACGTAGGGAGGATCTGTCACCTTTATTATCGTTATAGGCAATCGTATCATTGATACTATCCCATGTAATTGCCTAACTTGTAGTTTATCTCCGTCCTAATATGACCGTAGATGTTGCTAGGATGTAAAGCAACAACAAACAAACTGTTGTTTATTTTAATGTTATTGTTAAACTTTCAAATTATTTAGATTCTTTGCTAGTTACCAATTGTTAGTTTGCAGAGATACATTTGACATACGGGCTAGAAGATAATCCCCGCGGCGGATGCCAACCAAAACAGCATCCTACCTTTTAAGCAAAATAAAATTGAATTCATTGCTAAAATAACAATTAATACAATTAATAAACGGGTAACAGCCAGGTCTTCTTTTTAGAGGATTGGACAGAATCACCGAAGTTGATGTCCCGAAGTGGGTGACTTCGGGTGTGAGTGAGTGACTTCCGGTGTGAGTGAGTGACTTCCGTGTGAGTGGATGACTTCCGGTCTGCCTGGCTTGACTTTCGTTGAGAGTGGGTAAATTTTGGTGTAAGTGGGTGACTTCCAGTGTGAGGGGTATACTTCAGGTGTACGTGATTGACTTCCGGTGTAAGTGATTGACTTACGGTGTAACTGGGTTACTCCCGCTGTGAGTGGGTAACTTTTGGTCTGCGTGGGTGAATTCCGATGTGAGTGGTTGACGTCCGGTCTCAATGGCTGACTTCCAGTGTCAGTAGTTGACTTCCGGTGTGAGTGGTTGACTTCCATGATTACTTCTGATCTGGATGGCTTACTTCCGGTATGTGTGGTTGACTTCCGGTGTGAGTGGGTGACTTCCGGTGTGAATGGTTGAATTCCAGTGTGAATGGTTGACTTCCCGTCTGTGTGGTTGACTTCCGGTGTGAGTGGGTGATCCAGTGTCAGTAGTTGACTTCCGATGTGAGTGGTTCACTTCCTAGAATACATGGGATGTTAATGGCTTACTTCCGGTCTGCGTGGTTGACTTCCGGTCTGAGTGGGTGACTTCCGGTATGAGTGGGTTACATCCGGTGTAAGTGGCTGACTTCCTGTGTGAGTCGTTGACTTCCTGGATTACTTCTGATGTGAATGGCTTACTTCCGGTCTGCGTGGTTGACTTCCGGTATGAGTGGGTGACTTCCGGTGTGAGTGGTTGACTTCCGGTGTGAGTGGTTGACTTCCTGTCTGAGTGGCTAACTTCCAGTGTGAGTGGCTAACTTCCGGTGTCAGTGCTTGACTTCCAGTGTCAGTGGGCGACTTGAGGTCTCCGTGGGTGACTTCCGGGTGAAACTCAGTCGGCCATGTCCATCACGCCTCCAGTCCGTGTGGTGTCACGCAGTGATTTCAAAAAGGGGATGAGTGCTGCGGTAAACGGAACGGAGACATCTCATGAAATATAAAAGCTTTGAATCCAAAAAGAACTGGATTTGATCCATAGATTCAATTTCATATACTTCAGGACTTATTAGAGATTTATTGCTGCATAACAAGAATATTTATTCAATTTAATAGAATCCATTGCTGCTGGGAGTTAGATAAACCAGTCTTACTACCTGTACTGTTAGGACATAAATGTTGTTGGGACGTGGAACCCCAACAAACACGTGTTATGGCATAGGCATGGGAATTATGTTACATGTTTCAAATAACTCAAAGTTAGCCATCTATGTTATTTTTTTAATTGAAAATGTTATTCCAACCTAAAGTAAAGTAGATTACAACCACTAAGCTCGTATAATAATGTTGTTAGTTAATCTGATAGAAAATCAAACAGATTGAATTATATATACAACCTTAAATAAACAGCCAGCCTGCATATTTGGACCGGAGCCCTGAAGAAATATTTAATCTAATGTCAAGTATTTCTACACAATTTCACTGTATATTTTCCTGTAATTCAGATTCACGGCTGTCATTGACCCCAACAGAGATGAATCCTTGTTAATCTGTCGCCTCACCTGTTCCTCTTGTTCCTTTGTCCGCCACACCCTCAAAGTTCTTGTGTCGCTGTCGGCGACGGGATGGAATGATGACATACCTGAAGACGAGGTACACAGATGTACTAGGGTAACCAGGGCAACGGCCTGCATACATTAAAGGTCCGTAAGGAGTACCAGACCCCCAGACTAAGGTAGTCTGAGCACGGGAGTGCTCCCAGTAGAGCTTCGCAGGAGTGTACCGTTTACAAAACAGAACATGTGCCTGGAGGGTGAGAGAGCTGCAAGGGTTTGCTCACAATCAGATGGTATTTGATCTGTTCCACACGATTCTCTTCATGAGATGAAATTTAACAAAATTGGGTGCTCGTCCTTTTGATGAGAAAATGCATTTCGGGCAGCCGGTTTTTATTGATATTTTTTATTTTGTTTTCAGTATATCATACAGTTCTAGAAATTTCAATTTTAGAAGTCAAATACTTTAATTAACACTAGCAACTGTCTTTCTCCACAATGTTTTCATTTATCCCACAGAAAAATTAGATTGAGTGATATCCTCTTGAGTAATATGTAAATTCTATGCTATCCCAACACATTTTTAACAGCTTTATGAAAAGAAACATGGGTCGGACGATTGGTCATGCAAGAGTGGGGATGATCACCAACTTACAAAATATTATTTGGCTTCATGAAGTTTGGCTGGAAACTTTTAAAGGAGCCGACGTGAGTTTTACAATGACAGGTGAAAGAAAACAGTTACCGTGAGTAGAGCAACAAATTCTTCAAAAGTTGCATTTGGTGACAGCAGGGATCATATGTGGTGTAGTGGTTAGCACAATATCTCTGAAATTACAAGAGGTATGGGTTCGAATCCTGCTCTAGGCACAATATTTCCCCATTTTTATCAACCCCGTGACACTATCCAGGATAAGTCAATATTTAATAGCTTTAGATCTCCCGCCCTCTATGGAAGATCTTCTGATCAAAAAGCATCTCCGGTGGACTGGACACCTCATGAGGATATCATCAGACAGGCTACCAAAGCAGATCCTCTACTATCAACTGTCTTCTGGTTACAGAAAGAGAGGGCGCCCTCGTCTCTGCTTCAAGGATACCATCAAGAGAAACCTGAAGCTGAGAGACAGTAAGATTTACTCATGGACGCAACTCTCACAGCAGAGAGCTAAATGGAGAATGACAGTCAAGTAATGAAAGCATGCTTTGTCGCATCGCGACCGACAGCATGATGATGATGATGATGATGAGATCTCCCGAGCCACCACGCATCCTGATATGACTTTAGAAGTTGCTACGCACTAAAACCCCATTCTTGAATGCCTGTTCAGTTTAAGTTGTCACAGTCGGGTTCCTACCTGGTTACAAGCTGTATGTGATCTGTCCTGAAGTCTGTCAACATTGTCACGCATGCGTTGTAGGCCCTCACCAGGTGTTCGCTTTGCACATGTGCCCTGCTGTGTACTGCAAGGCAGTAAGTAAGGCAATAAGGCAGTAAGCAACAGGGCAGTAACCAAGAGGCAGTAGTTAGGCAACAACGGAAATGAGAGTAGAGGAAAACACGTCTCCAGACACAGTGGCAACAATAGTCGAAAGGGATACAAAAAAATGTGATTTATAAATATCAATAAGCGAGTATAAAGTCAGGCTACGTGTGAAAGAAGAGAGCCGAGACTGGAAGTGGTTTAAAGCCTCTTTTATTGATGAGGCGCTGACCGAGCCAATAACGTCCTACCTAATGCATAAAACTAAAAATCGCTCTGGACTATCCTAGAAGGAAGCCGATAGTGAGTGGCCTAGGCGGCACTTCGACATATGTATTATATATACGTGGACTTGTGGTGTCCATTCTTATTAAGTGTGCTCCGCCAGGTGGCGCTTGGATATGTATGCTCGTGCGTGTGCTGGGACAGTCTCTTTCACATTACATGCGGTTACCTGACCCATGGATTTTTGTCTTTATTTGTTATTCAGTTGGGCGGTTTGTGCCCAGCCAGATACGGTATTCTTCAGTCAATAAATCGTATTACCTACACTGGTTCTTTGTTGGCGTTTAGTGGCCCTTGCATACATATATATATTATATATATATATTAAATATATATATATATATTTAAGGACTGCATTAAAAGGCGATGTTTAGAATTAGGTGGATGGAAAGGTGGTAAGCTGTGTGACCGACATGCCCTCCCCACCCCCACCCAGCAGCCCCACCGCTCCCCATCCTGCCGCCCGTCACGTGACCGGAAATGGTGAGTTCTCACCGAAGTTCCTGACTGTGGAGGCTGCCCGCAGGTGCCTGACGAGGTGCTGGTGCGCGGTCGGCATGTACTCGAGCATCGAGTCGAGGAAGGTCTGCCGCTCTGCGAGTAGAATCACCACAGACATTTTTTATGTTTTTGACATCTTTGAATTTTTTTAATTGTTCAGATTTTATATATTCACAATTTGAACAAGCACCATATGCTGGATCCTGCGTCCTGTCTTGCTCCTCCCCGCTCTTTGTCCCCCCCTCATCCCCCCTCACCCACTTACTTACCTCAGCTATACCGTAAGTGCAGGACAGTTTTTGCAATGACCCACCATCTATTAGACACTGAACTTATTATGACTAGCCTGCTACCACACTAACCCCCTTCACAATCTACTAATATGTAATATCTAAGTACCCGCTGATCTACCTATTTACAATGTAATGTAAATGGCCGGAAAACCAGTGCCTCGGCGATGAAAAAAAAAGTTTACTCTGATGAATAAACTGTTTGACCAAAATAATGTCAATATATTATTCCACAAGTGTAGACTGGGATGTACTTTCCGTAGGAATCGGATGCCCACAGTGAGATAGTGATTGATTTGAGTTCATTTGGGTATGATGAACTAAACAAAAATCTTAGGCTATGAATTTTTAGACACCTGTAAGGCTTAAAATCCAAGATGGCTGCCATCACTCATGGAAAACACAGAAAATGGCATATCTCTGGATCTACTTGACCGATTTCGATGATGCTAGATTCTATTGTAGGGTTTGCAAATATGCCAATCATGGGTAGAGTTTCAGGTGCAAAACCATGTAAACGCCAATCCAAAAATTGACATAAACATCGGATTCAAACCCTTGTTGTTACATTCCTACTTTTGTGGTCATTGCTCCATAATTATGTTATCACAAGAAAAGTGGAATTAGTGAGAATTAAAATTATTTTCAGGTTGACATCTTTTATTTTAATTAGATTAGCATTCACGTGGTTTTGTGCCTGAACTCTTCCTGCGTTCTTTTTTTTGTTTAATTGTTGTATTACAAAGAGTTCTACTTTGCCAGCCCCCCCCCCTCCACCACCCCCTTATCTTCCCCGAAGTAAAATACACATCAACATTTGACTAAGACGCAGACAGGGTGGCTGAATAGGTTAAATGAATGAGCGACAGCCTCCCATTTTGGTAGGTCATGGAATTCGAACTCCCAGCATTCAAAGTCTGATTAATTCAAAGACTTAATACTTGAAACTTGTCGCTGCCTAGCCCGGTGTTAAGTAATACTTGGATAGGACAATGAACGGGAGACTTTTTAAAATGTATTTTGTATTCCAGTTGAATAATCTTTGTTCAGCACTGAAGCACTGGTCTTCTGGTCTTAGCAATTATGATGCATTTGAAGTATTTACGAATGAGATGATGAGACGATATGAACAATACCGAAAATAACTTGTAACAATCAACCATTACGAATATTATGGGAATCTCATTTCATACATGTAGACTGGAGAATGGTCATTTAATGTTATGCTATATCATTGATTTCCTGATCGTACATGTAAGGAGGCATTATATACAATGGGTATGACTTGCTGTTGTCGTAAATAGTGGATTTTGGATTATGTCGATATTCTTTGCAGGACACATTAAAATTTTGTTGGTCAACATGCAATAGCTTTATGGTTAGTATGCACTTTATTAGTTTGCACCCTCCAAATATTGTTATTATTTATTTTCATTTTTCTAAGGGGCAGGTGGGGGGCGTCTCCGAGAGTGTTTGTTTTGTTTGTTGTTGTTTGATGTCCTAGCAACATCTAACGTCATATCAGGACGGGTCCGAGAGGGGGAAAAGGAGTAGGGTGGGGAGTGGTGGGTACCATGTTTCATTTCTGTTCTCAACTCTTGTGGTCTAACCAGGGAGTTTATTTAATGTATGTTGTTGAATTGTTTTGATAGGTCAGTGTCAACCTAATAAGTGAGATCCCCCTATGTAGGTCAGTGTCAACCTGATAAGTGAAATTCATGTATGTAGGTCAGTGTCAACCTGGTAAGTGAGATCCATGTATGTAGGTCAATGTCAACCTGGTAAGTGAGATCCCTGTATGTAGGTCAGTGTCAACCTGGTAAGTGAGATCCCTGTATGTAGGTCAATGGCAACCTGGTAAGTGAGATCCCCATATTTAGGTCAGTGTAATCCTGGTAGGTGAGATCTCCGTATGTAGGTCAGGGTCAACCTGGTAAGTGAGATCCCCGTATGTATGTCAACATCAACCGACTAAGTGAGATCCCCATATGTAGGTCAGTGTCATCCTGGTAAGTGAGATCCCAGTATGTAGGTCAGTGTCAACCTGGTAAGTGAGATCCCCGTATGTAGGTCAGTGTCAACCTGGTAAGTGAGATCCCCGTATGTAGGTCAGCGTCATCCTGGTAAGTGAGATCCCCGTGTGTAGGTCAGTGTCAACCTGGTAAGTGAGATCCCTGTATGTAGGTCAGTGTCATCCTGGTAAGTGCGATCCCCATATGTAGGTCAGTGTCAACCCAATATGTGAGATCCCAGTAAGTAGGTCAGTGTCAACCTGGTAAGTGAGATCCCTGTATGTAGGTCAGTGTTAACCCTCTAAGTGAGATCCCAGTAAGTAGGTCAGTGTTAACCTGGTAATTGAGATCCCAGTATGTAGGTGAGTGTCAACCCCTTATGTGAGATCCCCGTATGTTGGTCAGTGTTAACCCAGTAAGTGAGATCCCTGTATGTAGGTCAACATCAACCGACTAAGTGAGATCTTTGAATGTAGGTCAGTGTCAACCCAGTAAGTGATACTCCTGTACCTGGGTCAGTGCCAACCCACTATGTGAGATATCTGAATGTAGGTCAGTGTCAATCCACTAAGTGAGATCCCGTATGTAGGTCAATCCTTACCTGAATCGTGCTGAAGTCCCAGCACGGCGTCATAGCAACCTAGGATACTGCTCTGGGCGGCGCTGCCTCCCACCACCTTGTAGTCCAGAGCAGAACCAACAACATCAACAACATCAACACAAAATCAGCAACAACATCAACATCACCAACAACATAAACACCAACAACCTGACAACATCGACACCAGCAACACCATGAGCAGCAAGAAGAGGGCAGGTATCGGCAAATAGAGGTTGTCTTTCCGATTACAAAACAAGTAAAGTTTGTTTTATTTAACGACGCCTCTAGAGCACAGTTATTTGTATCATCGGCTATTGGATGTCAAACATATGGTCATTCTGATATATTTCTTTGGAGAAAACCTGCTACTGCCACATAGGCTACTTTTCTGATAAGCTGCAACGGGCCTTTTATATGCACTTTTTCACAGACAAGAAACACATACCACAGCCTTTGATGAACCCGTTGTGAGCCACTAGTTGGATCGGAAAATAGCCCAAACTGCAAATGGGTGCAGGATCGATAGGATGACCAACATCTTCACAGGTGGACACTCTACCACCTGAGCTACGTCCCGCTCCTGTCCGATTACAAGGATACTCCCCACCTCGTGATTGACTGCACATTGTCAACTGTACACTCTAGCCCTTTATTTGAGTTAAGAAGTCACTATGTGTGGAGAATGTCAGTATTTTTTGTATGTTTATCACGTGACTGACTACAGTAACACCTCTATAAATCGACCGATCTGAGGATCGACTTGATGTGCTCCATTTAAGGAGGCCGTCGGTTTAGGGAGTTAGAATATAGTTACAATGATACCGTTGGGACCCAACTGAAGCGATATATATATTGGAGTGGACGATATGTGGAGGTGGTCGGTTAGAGAGGTGTTACTGTACTTTCTAACCAGCAGTAACTTGTTGGTGAAGTTAAAAGGCATTCACACCTGAATCCTTTCTTCTGAAACCCCGTCGTAGACGAGCCCGTGAGGGAGCGCATTCCCCTCACCTCCCCACCTGAAAGTACACGAAGGGGACGAGTTGAGCAGGGGGCAGGAGGAGGGACCAGGAGGAGGGTGGGAAGGAGAGGGGGGCAAGAGGAGGGGGCAAGGGGAGGGCAGCAGGAAGAGGAACCAGGTGGAGGGGGCAGGAGCAGGGCAGGAGCACAGGGGTAGGAGGAGGGCACGAGGATTGGGGCAGGAGGAGGGCAGGAGGAGGCGGCAGGAGGAGGGCAACAGGAGAGGAGAAGGAGGGCAACAGGAGGAGGGTGGCCAGGAGAAGGGAGTACGATGAGGGGGCACAGGGAGGGCTGCAGGAAGAGGGGGACAGGAGGAGGAGGGGGCAGGAGGAAGGGACAGGAGGAGGGCAGGAGAAGGGCAGGAGGAGGGGCAGGAGGAGGGCAGGAGGAGGGCAACAGGAGAAGGGCAACAGGATGAGGTAGCAAGCAGGAGAGGGAGGACGTAGGGGTCGGAGGCGGAAGTAGTAGGATGGGGGAAGGAGGAGGGCACAGGAGGAGGGGACATGAGGAGGGGGCAAGAGGAGGGGCAGGACAAGGGGACAGGAGGAGGCATCAGAGGGAAGGGAGCAGAAGAGGGGCAGAAGGGAGCAGCAAAGAGGGGCAGAAGCGGGGAGCAGCAGGAAAGGGGGAGGAGGGGGAAGGAGTGACGCAGGAGGAGGACAGGAGGAGGCCAGGAGGAGCGGGCAGTAGATGGGGGGAAGGAGAGGGGGCAGAAAGAGGGGGCAGGAGTGGCGCTGGAGGAGGGCAGGAGGATGGGGCAGGAGGATGGGGCAGGAGGTGGGGGCAGGAGGAGGGGGGCAGCCAGGAGGAGGGGGCAGGAGGAGGGTGGCAGCCAGGAGGAGGGGTTAGGAGGAGGGG
This sequence comes from Branchipolynoe longqiensis, assembly GCA_030323885.1. Taxonomy (NCBI): domain Eukaryota; kingdom Metazoa; phylum Annelida; class Polychaeta; order Phyllodocida; family Polynoidae; genus Branchipolynoe; species Branchipolynoe longqiensis. The sequence continues at coordinate 68,494,356 of CM059199.1, read as the reverse complement.
GCAGGAGGTGGGGGCAGGAGGAGGGCAGGGCAGGGGGAAGAAGGAGGGGGCAGGAGGAGGTGGCAGGTCGGGCAACAGGTGTGCAGCAGGACAGTCGAAGGAGGAGGAAGGCAGGAGGAGGAGAGGAGGAGGAGTGCAGGAGGAGGAGAGCAGGAGGAGCGCAGAATGAGTAGGGGGCAGTAGGGAAGCAGGAGGAGGGCAGCATAGTCTGAAGAAAGCATAACCTTTTCCAAACCAAAATATTTCTCTCGATTTCTCCTACAGTTCAAACTTAGATACTTATGCACTTATTTATATTTTATGGTTGCACAGAAATGAATCCGAAGTCAATTTAATAGACCATGTTCCTCGTGAAGACGATAGTGTCACAATTTCGACCTGCATGCCAAAATCAATGTGGCTCGTTTGCACTTCAAATATCTCCGAAAGTTAACCGTTTAAAAGCAAAGTTACTTCAAGCCATTATGACATTGTTTATCTCCAAAAAATAACAGAAGCTGAAAATAAAAATCACCGTCATTGTCGTTGTCTTTGCAGTTGCCATTTCCATTGTCATTGTCTTTATCATTGTCGTTGTCATTGCCAGTGTCATTGTCATTGTCATTGCCAGTGTCAGTGTCATTGTTATTTTCAGTGTCATTGTCATCGTCATTGCTAGTGTAGTTGTCATTGTTATTGTCAGTGTCATTGTAGTTGTCATTGCCAGCGTCGGTGTCATTGTCATTGACAGTGCCAGTGTCATTGTCGTTGTTAATGTCTGTGTCATTGTTGTGGTCATTGCCAGTGTAGTTGTCGTTGTTATTGTCAGTGTCATTGTAGGTGTCATTGCTAGTGTTGTTGTCATTGTCATTGCCAGTGTCATTGTAGGTGTCATTGCCAGTGTTGTTGTCATTGTCATTGCCAGTGGCATTGTTGTTATCATTGCTAGTGTTGTTGTTATTATCAGTGTTGTCATTGTTATTGTCATTGTCATCGTCATTGTCAATGTCATTGCCAGGGTTGTTGTTGTTGTCATTGCTAGTGTTGTTGTGAGTGTCGTTGTCGTTGTTGTTGTCATTGCCAGTGTGGTTGTCATTGTCTTGTTATTGCCAGTATCTTTGTCATTGTACATCATGTGTCATTGCCCGTGTCAGTGTCATTGTTATTGTCAGTGTGGTTGTAATTGTCATTGCCAGTGACATTGTCATTGTCTTGTTATTGCCAGTGTCATTGTCATTGTTATTGTCAGTTTCTTTGTCATTGTCATTGTCATTGTTATATCCAGTGTCAGTGTCATTGTTATTGCCAGTGCATTTCTCATTGTCATTGTCATTGTTGTTGTTATTGCTAGTGTTGTTGTAGTTGTTATTGTCAGTGTCCTTGTCATTGATATTGTCAGTGTCATTGTTGTTGTTACTGTCAGTGTCATTGTTGGTGTCGTTGTTGTTGTTGTCATTGTCATTGTCGTTGTCATTGCCAATGTTGTTGTAATTGTCTTGTCATTTCCAGTGTTATTGTCATTGTTGTTGACAGTGTGGTTGTCATTGTCATTGCTAGTGTTGTTGTATATGTCATTGGCATTGTCATTGCTAGTGGTGTTGTAGTTGTCATTGTCATTGTCATTGCTAGTGGTGTTGTAGTTGTCATTGTCATTGGCATTGCTAGTGTTGTTGTAGTTGACATTGTCATTGTCATTGCTATTGTCATTGTTGTTGTTCTTGCCAGTAGTGGTGTCTTTGGCATTGCCAGTCTTGTTGTAGTTGTCATTGTCATTGTCATTGTCGTTGTCATTGTCATTGTTGTTGTAGTTGGTATTGCTTAGTGTCATTGTCATTGTTATTGCCAATATTGTCATTGTCATTGCCAGCGTTGTTGTAGTTGTTATTGTCATTGTTGTTGTCATTGTCATTGTAGTTGTCATTGTCATTGTCCATGACACTATGCGTAACATGGGTAATTTGCTGCGGGGGTGTGGTGGCTTGGCCCCATCAGTCGGAGCACCCGAGTGGTGACACCTGCCCCCGAATCCCCATAAGAAACCACTACCGGCGCCCACAGCGCTGCGGTGGAGCCAACTTCCGGTTCGATTCGAACTAGCGACCCAAACACCCCCCTACCCACAGACTCAGTCTGCCGAACCGAAGCGCCATCTATATTCAAACGCCCCAACCACTGGCCCATACCTACAGCACTGCGCATGCAACCGCCGTGCTGTGGTGGCGCCACCTTCCGAATACCCCTAGCATTAGGGGGAGCAGCTCGATGTCGTAATGGCTCGCGCCCGCCAAAACCCAGCACGTGACCCCTGGCCGCGTCCTGCTCACAACGGACTCACCAGCCGACCGGACAACACGCACCAGAAATTCATCTTGCCCGTCTCCCCCACCCTCCCTTCCCCATTACTGTGAATCATTCTACGAGAACACTGTTAAAATGCTATGTAACATACCCTCGCGTAACCATGTCTCATCTTGTAACCAATGTTCTCATCCTCAAGGGGCCAATAAAGCCACATTATACCAGTCATGCCTCCACCTTAGTGAATTGTTATTGTCAGTGTTGTCGTTGTTATTGTCAGTGTCATTGTCATTGTCATTGTCATTGCCAGTGTCGTTGTAGTTGTTGTTGTCTTTGTCATTGTCATTGCCGTTGTTGTTGTCATTGCCAGTGTTGTTGTAGTTTTCATTGTCATTGTTATTGTCATTGTCATTGTCATTGGCATTGTCCTTGTCATTGCCAGTGTCGTTGTCATTGACAGTGCGGGTATCATTGTCGTTGTTATTGTCAGTGTTGTTGTCATTGTTATTGTCAGTGTCAGTGTCATTGTCATTGTAATTGTCATTGCCAGTGTTGGTGTAGTTGTTGTTGCCATTGTTATTGTCATTGTCATTGGCATTGTCCGTGTCATTGCCAGTGACTTTGTCGTTGACATTGCGGGTGTCATTGTCATTGTTATTGTCAGTGTTGTTGTCATTGTTATTGACAGTGTTGTTGTCGCTATTAGTGTCAGTGTCATTGTCATTGTCCTTGTCATTGCCAGTGTTGATATCATTGTCATTGCCTGTGTCGTTGTAGTTGTCAGTGCTAGTGTCGTTGTTGTTGTTTTGTTATTGCCACTGTTGTTGTCATTGTCATTGCCAGTGTTGCTGTCATTGTCAGTTATTGTAATTGCCAGTGGTATTGCCAGCATTGTTGTAGTTGTCATTGTCATTGCCATTGGCATTGTCATTGATGTTGTATTTATTATCATTGCCAGTGCCATTGACATTGCCATTATCAGTGCCATTGTACATTGCCATTGTCATCATCATTGTCATTGTCATTGCCATTGCCTTTGTCATTGCCTTTGTCATTGTCATCGTTATTGCCATTGCCAGTCATTTCCATTGTCATTCCCATTGTCATTACCATTGCCATTCCCATTGTCAACGTCAATGTCAATGTAATTGTCATTGTCAATGTCAATGTCAATGTAATTGTCATTATCAGTGTCATTACCATTGCCATTCCCATTGTCAACGTCTATGTAATTGTCAATGTCAATGTCAATGTAATTGTCATTATCATTGTCATTACCATTCCCATTGTCAATGTCAATGTAATTGTCAATGTCAATGTCAATGTCAATGTAATTGGCATTATCATTGTCATTACCATTGCCATTCCCATTGTCAATGTCAATGTAATTGTCATTGTCAATGTCAATGACAATGTCAATGTAATTGTCATTGTCATTATCATTGTCATTACCATTGCCATTCCCATTGTCAACGTCAATGTAATTGGCATTGTCAATGTCAATGTAATTGTCACTATCATTGTCATTACCATTGCCATTCCCAGTGTCAATGTCAATGTAATTGTCATTGTCAATGTCAATGTCAATGTCAATGTCAATGTAATTGTCATTATCATTGTCATGACCATTGCCATTCCCATTGACAATGTCAATGTAATTGTCATTGTCAACGTCAATGTCAATGTAATTGTCATTGTCAATGTCAATGTAATTATCATTATCATTGTCATTGTCATTGCCATCATCATTGTCATTGTGATTGGCATTGAAGGCCATGAGGCTGTGCAGTTTGAGTTTTGAGGAGGCGGTGGGGGACTCACCCGGCCAGATAGGGCCTGAACACGTCGAAGAACACGTCCGTCTCCAGCCCCTCTGCAGTAATATCAGAACAGGCAGGGACTTGCAACAGGTTTGCATTCCTTCTGTGTAAAGGAATGAGGCAGCAGGAGGTTGGCAAGAGGAATATGTAATATTGTGGGTTTATAGCGCTAACCGCAATGCCATACCGCCCCACCATGACGCTATTTAGCCCACTCAGAGTTGCTAAAGCTGCATAATTCGATGAAGGTCTCACATTTTCTAAACCGAAGCACTGACCTAGATGTGAACCTGCCTAGATGTGAAACTGACCTAGATGTGAACCTGCATTTTGGGGTAATCAATACTTATTTGATCCTGTAAAGGAGGAATAATAGATCAATTTAATACAATATGGAACTGTTGAAAATCAGTAGACGGAAATGGGGGGGGTGAGATGTGTGTGGGTAGATGTGTGGCGGTAGATGTGTGGGTAGATGTGTGTGGATGGATGTGTGGGGTAGATGTGCGTGGATGGATGTATATGGGGTAGATGTGTGGGGTAGATGTGTGGGGGTATATGTGTGGGGTAGATGTGTGTGGGTAGATGAATGTGGGTAGATGTGGTGGGTAGATGTGTGTGGGTAGATGTGTGGGGGTAGATGTGTGGGGTAGATGTGGGGTAGATGTGTGTGGGTAGATGTGTTTCGGTGGATGCATGTGGTACATGTGGGTGGCTAGATGTGTGTGGGGAAATGGATGTGGGTAGATGTGTGTGGGTATATTTGTGGGGGTAGATGTGGGGGTAGATGTGTGTGGATGGACGGGTGGGGTAGATGTGCGTGGATCGATGTATATTGGGTAGATGTGTGGGGTAGATGTGTGGGGGTAGATGTGTGGGGATAGATATGTATGGGTAGATGAGTGTGGGTAGATGTGTGTGGGTAGATGTGTTTGGGTAGATATGTGCGGTAGATGTGTGGAGGTAGATGTGTGGGGTAGAGGTGTGTGGGTCGATGTATGTGGTTAGAAGTGTGTGGGTAGATGTGGGTGGGTAGATGTGTGTTGGTAGATGTATGTGGGTAGATGAGTGTGGGTAGATGTGTGTGGGTAGATGTGTTTGGGTAGATGAGTGTGGGTAGATGTGTGTGGGTAGATGTGTTTGGGTAGATATGTGCGGTAGATGTGTGGGGGTAGATGGGTGGGGGTGTGAGTGTGGGTAGATGTGTGTGGGTAGATGTGTGGGGGTAGATGTGTTGGGGTGATGTGTGGGTAGATATGTGTGGGTAGATGTGTTTGGGTAGATATGTGCGGTAGATATGTGCGGTAGATATGTGGGGGTAGATGTGTGGGGGTAGATGTGTGGGGGTAGATGTGTGGGGGTATATGTGTCGGGTCGATGTGTGGGGTAGATGTGGGGGGTAGATGTGGGTGGGTAGATGTGTTCGGGTAGATGTGTGGGGGTAGATGTCTGGTGTAGATGAGTGTGGGTAGATGAGTGTGGGTAGATGTGTGGGGTAGATAGATGTGGTTCGATATGTGGGGGTAGGTGTGTGGGGGTAGATGTGTGGGCTAGATGTGTGGGGGTAGATGTGTTTGGGTAGATGTGTTTGGGTATATGTGTGGAGTAGATGTGTGGGGTAGATGTGTGTGGGTAGATGAGTGTGGGTAGATGTGTGTGGGTAGATGTGTTTGGGTAGATGTGTAGAGTAGATGTGTGTGGGTAGATGTGTGGGGGTAGATGTGTTTGGATAGATGTAAGTGGGTAGATGTGTGTGGGTAGATGTGTTTGGGTAGATGTGTGGGGGTATATGTGTGGGGGTAGATGTGTAAGGGTAGATGTGTGTGGGTAGATGTGTGTGTGGGTAGATGTGTGGGGGTAGATATGTGTGGGTAGATGTGTGGGGGTAGATGTGTGGGGTAGATGTGTGGGGGTAGATGTGTGTGGGTAGATGTGTGTGGGTAGATGTATGTGGTTAGATGTGTGGGGGTAGATGTGTGTGGGTAGATGTGTGGGGGTAGATGTGTGTGGGTAGATGTGTGTGGGTAGATGTGTGGGGTAGATATGTGGGGTAGATGTGTTTGGGTAGATATGTGGGGTAGATGTGTGGGGGTAGATGTGTGGAGTAGATGTGTGGGGGTAGATGTGTGGGCTAGATGGGTGGGGGTAGATATTTGTGGGTAGATGTGTGGGGTAGATGTATGTGGATAGATGTGTGGGGTTAGATGTTTGTGGGTAGATGTGTGTGGGTAGATGTGTGGGTAGATGTGTGGGTAGATGTGTGTGGGTAGATGTGTGGGTATATATGCTTAGGTAGATGTGTGGGTGTAGATGTGTGACGGCAGGTGTGTTAGTGTAGATGTGTGGTGGTAGATGTGTGGCGGTAGATGTGTGGTGGTAGATGTGTGGTGGTAGATGTGTGGTGATAGATGTGTGGTGTATATGTGTGTGGTTAGATGTGTGGGGTAGATGTGTGGTAGAGGTGTTGGGTAGATGTGTGCTGGTAGATGTGTGGGGGGAGATGTGTGGTGATAGATGTGTGGGGAGTAGAACTGTTGTGTAGATGTGTGGGGTAGATGTGTGAGGTAGATGTGTGGGAATAGATGTGTGGTGGTAGATGTGTGGGGGGTAGATGTGGCATGTAGATGTGTGGGGGTAAATGTGTGGTGGTAGATGTGTAGGGGTAGATGTGTTGTGTAGATGTGTGTGGGTAGATGTGTATATGTAGATGTGTGGGGGTATATGTGTGCGGGTAGGTGTGTGTGGGTAGATGTGTGTGGGTAGATGCGTAGATGTAGATGTGTAGATGTAGATGTGTGGGGGTATATGTGTGGGGGTAGATGTGTGGGGTAGATGTCTAAGCGGTAGATGTGTGGGGGTAGATGTCTAAGTGGTAGATGTGTGGGGGTAGATCTCTAAGGGGTAGATGACCAGAATACAAGTAGTTTGGGTGTCTATGGTGGCTCACCGTACATCTTGCGGAGCGCAGCCTTCATGGAGTGGATTGCTGACGTCATTTCATCCAGTGCAGTCACCACTGTGACGTCATCCCCTGCGTCCGCCGCCCGCACTGCCTCAGCGGCTGCCTGCCGTGACAGGCAATCAGAAGCCGTCAGAAAACATGCACTATGTACGGAGGACTGGAGCTGGCACCTGCCGTTTTTGCACGCCGGTAGTGGGGGGGTTTGATCCTTCACTATGAGATAAGTCCTTTAAACCTTCATAGTCTAGGTGATTTTGAGTGTCAGGCATGTATTTTAGATCAATATATGAGATTGATTGTTATGATGGTCTTCACTGTGGTCTGGTGGGACTTTTATTTTAAAAGCCTAGTTTCGGAGTTGTTTGAAGTGAAAACATCTCACATTAATATATGGTGTGCACATCAAAAAGGTTTCTTTTATATTCACTTTCCCACAGACAAAACAAGACATGCCACCACCTTTGATGAACCAGTTGTGGACCACTGGTTGGAACGGAAAATGGACCCAAACTGCAAATGGGTCCACTGATCAGGATTGATCGGATGACCGACATCTTCACAGGTGGACACTGTGCCACCTGAGCTACGTCTCGTTGCAGTTGTTGACGCATACTCACCTCTATGCCAGGCACGGCCAGCATCTCAATCTCACACGTAACGACCACGAACCACTCGAGTTGCCGACTGCCCGGCAGGTGGCTGATCATCGCCAGATTCCTGTAACCACAATGCACCGGGCACTCGCAGTTCTCGCACCACCCACCAGGGGGCAGGAAGGACGACACGAAGCACGAAGAGGGGGTGGGGAGACAGGGGGGGGGGGTTGAAAGGAGGTGGGTGAAGAGGGAAGAGAGGGCTGGAGACAGGGAGGGTGGGGAGTGAATGAAGAAGGGACGAGAGTATGGGAACAGGGGGAATGGAGAGGAAGGGGAAGTGAGCTGAGGAGGGAAGAGAGGGAAGGGAGATGCAAAAAAAGAGGGTGTGAAGGAGAGGAGCGGGAGGGAGGGGAGGGAGCGGAGGGAGGGGAGGTAGGGGAGGGAAGGAAGAGAGGGAAGTGAGGGAAGGGAGATGCAAGAAGAGAGGGTGTGAAGGAGAGGAGAGAGAGGGAGTGGACGGAGGGGTGGGAGGGGAGGGAGGGGAGAGAGGGAAGAGAGAGGGGGTGGGGGAGCATGATGGAGGATGGCGGATAGGAATGGGTGAAGGATGGGATAGAGGAGGTAGATGAGGTGGGAAGAGATGGTGGGGTCAGGAGAGAGGGGGTGGAGAGACGGGTGAATGAAGGGGGAAGAAGGAGGCGGGAGGAGAATGGGATGAGGGGTGGTGAGAGCGAAGAGGTTCAGGGGGAGTGTCCAGGAAAGAGGGAGGGAAATGGAGGGCGTGGAGAAGCGAGGGGGGAGACTAGGAGAGATAGTTGAGAAAGCAAGGAAAGGGGAAGGGATGGTATAAATATGCAGAGAGTATATCAAAAGAAAGAAAGAAAGATATCGATAAAGATAGACAACGAAATAGAGTAGATAAAGGAAAGGACTGAGGGAAAGTGGTGGGAGAGATGGGAGAGATGGACGGAGGGAAGGGCGGAAAGGAACGGAACTGAAAAGAAAGATAGGGAGTGGAGACTGAGGCTGTGATAGAGGAACAAAGGGAGCAAGGGAGGGACAGAGAGGGACAGAAGGAGGAATAGAGGCAGAGAGAGATGGAGGAAAGGAAGGAGGGAGAGATGGAGGAAAGGAAGGAGGGCGAGATCGAGGGAGATTATAAGGGGGTAATGGAGGGAAGGAGGGATTGAGAAGTCGCGGAGTGAAAGGGAAAGGGTAGAAAGGAGGAACAGGAAGGCAGGGAGGGCATAATAAGGGAAGAGAAACTGAGAGGGAAAGAGGCTGAAAGGGAGAGAGATAGCTATAGAGAGAACGACTAGAGAAAAGGAAGGAGAGAGGAGAGAAAGGGTGAAAGGGAAGGTGAGAGGGAAGCAAAGTGAGAAATAGAGTGAATGTAAAGCGATACTGTGAAACAAAATGACAGCGAAAACCAGAGAGTGAGAAAATAACTGAGAGAAATAGAGCGACGTAAAGAGAGAGAAATCAACAGGACAGATATTGATGAAAGAGATCAATTTGAAAATGGAAATATATAGAAACGGAATGTGTAGCTTAAAAAGTAGATGGATATCTGTAGAGAATATGTAACATATAAAGACATTAAGGTTATTTAAAGGGAACGAGTTGAAGCGATAGAATGTAGACTTGATACTTAGAGAGCGAACTTGGGGTAATCGACGCAAAAGTGCATTATTGTATCCAATACAGATTAATAGTTTAAAACAAATCTCATTAAAACTATTTACTGTCCAGATCAGAATTAGCGGTAATGTTACATCTGACCTGAAAGAATAGCCCCCCTAACTAATGAATGGTCAAAGTTTCTCTCATTTTTCTGAGATAAATATATTAAATTGATTGCTATTATCTACCTTACTTTAGGTTGAAGTAGCCTTTAGTTTAAATGGCTAAATTTTGAGATATTTGAAGTGCAAGTATACAAAATTAGTTTTGGCAGGCACACCAAAAGTCTGACACAATGGGCTCCAGCAGTAACAGGTTCTATTAAATTGCATCAGTATTCCCTTCTATGCAATAACAAATGCATAATAAGTGCATCAGCATCTAAGTTAGATACATAGAATCAAATTTAGATAACTGTTTTGGTTTTGAAAATGTTATACTTCATCGGACTTTGCAGCGTTAAATAAACTGGACCAATCAGATTGCAGATGCGACAGTTCAGGGGACTGAGTCATCGCATTGAATCCTGCTCTGTAGGGTTGGTCCTCTTGACCTAATTGCTGTTAGAACCACGTGACGGCGTCTGGATGCGGTGGTGAGGTGGGTGGGTGGGAGTTGAACGCGCCACCTGGTGGTTTGTACTCACTCGGCAGTGAAGGGTCTGCAAGGGATAAAACAACAGGTCAATCAAGGAAGGTGATGAACCACTCAAATGTGGCTGGTCAGGAGTTTCAAACCCCAACTGAACGCCTACATGTATACACCAGTAGGAATAGTGCATCAGGGAGGTTAAACAGGCTAGGGGTTAGCCTTGGAGTGGCAGGAATATGGGGTCGAGTCCTGCTCTAGGCATGACTTTCGTCTTTGTTTGAATGACACTCCCAACATTAGGGCCGTGACACAGATCGCTTAGAGCTGGGTTTAACTCGGGTTCTGTGGGTTTAACTCAGGTTCTGTGGGTTTAGCATCAATCTATTATCAATGATTTAGAACCATGGACAAAGACACAGTGACAAAGACACGGTGACAAACATACAGTGACAAACAGACAGTGGCAAACACACAGTGACAAAGACACAGTGAGAAACAGACAGTGAAAAACACCCAGTGACAACCACACAGAGGCAGATTCATGGTGACAAAGACACAGTTACAAATACACAGTTACAGGCACAGTGTGGCAACCACACAGAGGCACACCCACAGTGACAAACACACATTGACAAACACACAGTGACAAACACACATTGGGAAACACACAGTGACAAACACATATTGACAAAAACACAGTGATACACATCCTGGAACAACCACACAGTGAAACATGCACAGTGACAAACACATAAGGACAAACACAGTGACAAACACAGATTGACAAACACACATTGACAAACAGACAGTGACAAACACACAGTGACAAACACCCAGTGACAAACACACAGTGACACACACTGTGACAAACACACAGTGATAAACACGCAGTCACAAACACACAGTCACAAACATGGTGGCAAACACACAGTCACAAACACGCACTCAATGCCAAACACTCAATGCCAAACACACACTGATACACACACATTCTCAAACACACACTGATAAACACACATTGACAAACACATAGTGACAAATAATCAGTGACAAACACCAAGTGACAAACACCAAGTGACACACACGCAGTGACAAACACACGGTGACAACCACACAGTGAGACACAGTGACACACACACAGTGACAAACACACAGTGATACGCACATGGGGACAACCACACAGTGGCAAACACAGAGTGACAACACACACGGTGACAAACACACAGTGATAAGCACATGGTGACAACACACAATGACAACAACACAGTGACAACACAGAGTGAGAAACACACAGTGACAGACACACATTGACAAACACACAGTGACAAACCCGTAGTGATAAACACCCAGTAACAACCAGAAAGTGACAAAAGCACAGTGACAAACACACAGTGACAAACACACAGTGACAAACACACCGTGCCAAACACACAATGACAAACATGCAGTGACAACACACAGTGACAAACACACAGTGACAAACACAAAGTGACAAACACACAGTGACAAACACCCAGTGACACTCACAAAGTGACAAACATAGTGACAAACGCCCAGTGAGCCTTGATCCAGTGCATTAGACAGGTTTCACAGTGTGTATTGTATGACAATGATGAATTCAATTGAAGCCCACACAAAGGAGTACATGGCTGCTTGCTTTGGTAACTCGTTGCCGTGCCTGCAGCTACCTAACTCTTATGCACGCGTAACACCTGTTGTATTTAAGTCGACCTAGTCTCATCATGGTAGTGTATGCGCCAACACAAAGCTACGAGGATTGGGAAGTTGAGTCCTTCTATGAGGATGTGGAAGCTGGTTTAAAACAAACAAAGCCAAGTGATATCCTTGTAGTGCTTGGTGACCTAAATGCAAAGGTTGGACAGGAACAATATCCGAAGGTGACTGGACACTATGGACTGGGAACCCAAAATGACAGAGGAGAACGCCTGTTACAATTCTGCGTAAAAAACAAACTGGTCATAACTAATACCTTCTTCCAACAGCCAAATAGAAGACTATACACATGGAAGAGCCCAGGAGATGTCTGCAGGAACCAGATCGATTACATCATGATAAAAGATAGATTTAAAAACAGTATAAATAGAATAAAAACATACCCAGGTGCAGATATAGGTTCGGATCATAACCCACTCATTGCCACCATAGAAGTCAAACTGAGGAAGTTGAAATCCTCACAGATAAAGAGGCCATACTATGACATCACAGCACTTAAACAACCAGAACTGAGGAAAACCTATGCAGTGGAGGTGAACAACAAATACAAATCTTTACTCATGGAACTAAGCGAACAAAATGAAAATAAAGAATCAAAAATGGAGAATAACTGGAAGTGTTTCAAGGAAAGCCTAAAACAAACAAATGAAATATTGCTCCCACTGAAAAAAAGGGTAACACAGAAGGCATGGATGACAGATGAAATCCTACAACTAATGAAAGAGAGGAAGATACATAAGAATACAATGAAATACCATGGAATGGACAGGGAAGTAAAGAACAAGTGCTCCCAAGAAAAAGAAAGATGGCTGAGATCGAAATGTGAGGAAATAGAAACCCTTGAAAACAATCATCAGACAAGGGATATGTACGAAAGGGTCAGAGAAATGACAAATAATAAGCAGTCTTCGAAACAAAGAGGATGTATCAAGAATAAGAAAGGACAACTACTTTTTGATGAAGAGGAAGTCTCTCATAGATGGTCTGAATATATCGAAGAACTTTTTGACGGGCAGAGAGAGGAAATACCTGAGATGAGGAATACTGATGGGCTTCCTATTCTGGAGAGCGAAGTAATAAGAGCCATTGGGCAACTTCGGAATGGGATATCTCTTCTGAAATGTTAAAAGCTTTGGAGGGAGCTAGCATCACAAGGATAACTGCTCTTTTTAATGACATATATAACACCGGATATATTCCATCAGACTTAAGAAAATCTATATTTATTGCCCTTCCTAAGAAACCAAAAGCGGTGGAATGCTCGGATTTCAGAACAATAAGCCTCATGAGCCATGTTATTAAAGCTTTACTGAAAATACTACAAGAAAGGGTTAAAACAAAAATTAATCGAGAGGTATCAGAAGAGCAATTTGGATTCAGACCAAACAGTGGAACAAGGGAAGCCATTTTTAACATGAGAACAATAATTGAGAGACACCTAGAAGTAGATAAGGATATATACATATGCTATATAGACTACGCTAAAGCATTTGACAAAGTACATCATAAGAAACTCATAGAAGCTCTACAAAAAATTGGTCTAGACGGTAAGGACGTTCGGCTTGTGGCCAACCTCTACTGGGAACAGTATGCTGCTGTAAGAATTGGAGACTCATTGACACCAGAAGTGAAGATCAAATGTGGAGTGCGACAAGGATGTGTTCTATCACCTAGTCTTTTCAACATTTATACGGAAATGATTTTCAGAGAAATAGATGACATCATAGGAATAAATATTGGAGGTGGAAATATCAATAACACAAGATACAGTTAATGGTGTAATCTTGGAGCAGGTAGATTCATTTGTGTATCTGGGCCATTTAATAACTAGTGATGGCGGATGTGAAAGAGAGATTAAACGGAGAATAAACATTGCCAAAACAACATTTCTAAAGATGCAGAAAGTACTAACATCTAGAGACATAAATATAAAAACAAGACTCCGACTGCTAAAATGCTATGTGTGGTCTACACTTTTATATTGCTGTGAGACATGGACTTTGAAGAAAGCAATAACAACAAAGCTCAAGGCATTTGAAATGTGGCAATACAGAAGAATGTTAAAAATTCCATGGACAGCAATGATAAGCAACGTGGAGGTCCTAACAAGAATGAAAATAAAGAGACAGATAATACAAATGATCAAAAACAGAAAAATTAAATACTTTGGCCACATGATACGACACCAGGAATCACAGAGAAGAATACTGGAAGGGAAGATAGAAGGGAAAAGACCAAGAGGGAGAAGGAGAACAACATGGATGGACAACATCACTGAGTGGACAGCAATGAGCTATGCGGAATGCGTGAGAGGAACGAATGACAGGAAGAGATGGAGGTCCATTGCAGCCAACCTTCTTCGAGAAGACGGCACCCATTGATTGATTGAGTCTCCTATGTGTGTGAATAATCTGGAACCTTTCCCGACATGTAAGTCGGTCTGGTCTCCCATATGTATAGCCTACAGTGAAAGCTCTCTAACCGACCACCCCCACAACAGATCGACCACTCCCCTATATCGATTGCTCTATTTGGGTCCCATACGATCGCCCATACAATACCATAACCATTGTAACGATAAGAAAACAATCTTCCTAAAGCGACCACCTCCGTTTTACTGTATATTATGACACCCTGCAACATCAGGTTTCTTTGAGAATTCTAAGGTAGGGATAAACAGGAGGAACTTACAGCCCAGACTGACGACCCACGACTAGTGTCAGACAAACCACATGCAACAAACAACACGACTAGTGTCAGACAACAAACGACCCACGACTAGTGTCAGACACATCACACGCAACCCATGCCTGACTGAGGAGTACCTAACCGGTTGCGTCGATCAGCCCCCGTGTGAGGAGTACCTACCAGTTGGGTCGATCAGCCCCCGAGTGAGGAGTACATCCCAGTTGGGTCGATTAGTCCCCGAGTAAGGAGTACCTACCTGGTTGGGTCAACCTGCCTCCGAGTGAGGTGTGCCGACCCGGTTGGGTCGATCAGCCCTGGAGTGAGGAGTACCTACCCAGTTGGGTCGATCAGCCTCCAGTTGGAGAGAGCGAAGGCAGCGTGGTTCAGGGATGGCTTCATCCCCAGGGCACGACTCAGTGCCACACGGGGAACTGCCACCAGGCGGGGCAGGCGCTGTAACAACACCAAAACGCCGAGGTCATGTGATGCTACCAACAACCAATCACCACCCATGGACACACTGACCACTGAAGGTAGATATGAGGTTGAGCTCCTGATTCCAGCATCGGGTGCTTATCAATAGTGACGTAGAGTTGATGAAATGGGAGAGAGTGCACAAGAAAAACAAACCAGATGACAGTTACTGGATGCTCTCAATCTACTGCTCTCGGTTCGACTTTTAAAGCTGATTACAGTTGCATAGTCCGATTGGTTTTATGTAATTTGCTGAGGTAAATATATTAGGTTGATTGTTAGAATCTACCTGACTTTTAGGTTGATTGTTAGAACCTACCTGACTTTTAGGTCGATTGTTAGAGTCTACCTGACTGTTAGGTCGATTGTTAGAATCTACCTGACTTTTATGTTGATTGTTAGAATCTCCCTGACTTTTAGGTCGATTGTTAGGATCTACCTGACTTTTAGGTCGATTGTTAGAATCTACCTGGCTTTCACTCTAAAGTGACTAATTTAAGTGATATTTGAAGTGTAAACATGAACGAAAAATGTTGGTGTTAAAATATAGATTAGTGTATTCATTTTGGAAATTTGATAGCTCAATCGGACTATGCAACTTTGATCTGCATAATTTCATAAATTTACCAAGCACAAATAGCTGGCTATTATGAACAAGCATTGGAACCATATATTTGACATATTAGATTGCAAATTCATGGGGTTCTATTCCTAACGCAACCTTCCGACACTTTTTTTTCTGATCGGTTCTTCAGCAGCCCTGGCACAGGAACAGGGCTGCGGGGGAAACTAGGCCAATGCCCGACTATTTTGCTACGTAAGGCCATCTATTTGAACTCACCACATCCCCACACCCTCCCACCCCTCATCCCACAGAAATGGGTGCAAACCTATGAGCCCCTTTAACAGGTCAAAGGTCAGTACTGTGTCCCTCTGAGGTCTGCACCTACGCGGCTGCCTAGTTGGTCTAATGTAGCACTGGTGCTGACATTATTCAGTTGTGTATCCATAGACTGTTCCCTTGTGGTGTGTTCACTTGTGACCTTGTGATGCGCCACACAGACAATGAACCTGTTTTTTGCTTAGTGGCCATTCCCAGAGGTTGGACCCAGGGACCGCATGGCCTTGTGCATGGCACATGTGACTTACTGACGGGGAACATAGACAATGAACATGTTCATTGTCTGTAGTGCATGACAAGGTCACAAGCGAACACAGAATAACAGAACATGCCACAAAGGAACAGGCTATGGATAAATGGCCTAATAGGACTACTACTAGGTCTACTTTCAGCGGAGCATGCACACCAAGCTGAAACTTGGTGTGAAGGTAAGGTTCAGAAGCAAGTAGGCTACTAAGTTTGTGAATAATATGTATGTAGTTTAATGATTGTTATTAATCATGTCCTGAATAAATAATGCATTTACATCTAGATAGCAGTGCTTAAAGTTGTATAGTCCGATGATTTTGAGTTTCAGTCATTTTCTGAGATAAATAGTGTAGTAGTCTGAACATGAGCTCTACTATCACGCAGTAGCAGCGGAGACTACGACGCCATCAGCGCAGTACCACTACACTGCGCTAGGTGCCGGCACGGGTCACCACCGGTCAGACCCCAACTGGACTGACCTCTACTGTGTGTGGTTGACCCACCCCCCCACACACACCTATAGAGTCGATGTGGGATCTGGCAAGTCAGGGGGCGGGTCAGACAACTACTGACGCCGCGGAGAGCAGATGGTTCAATAAACCCAAGGTGAAGCGTACACTGAATTGAATCTTGGTGTTCCTCCGTGTGACTGCGTGAGAGTGAGAGAGTCGGAGGGCCGTGGGCCATTACAATATATTAGGCTGATCGTTGTAATCTACCTTACTTTATCTTGAAATAAGTATTATTTTTAATGGTTAACTTTTGAGATATTTGAAGTGCAAACAGGCAACAATAATTGGTACAAGCCTTTTTTTTATTTATTTGTTATTGAGGCTGTATTTATACTGTCCATAGCATATAAGCCCGGGTACCCAGGCTTGTTTTCAATGCTGGCCAGTTGTAGTGTTGGTGTTATCTTACCACACAGTGGCTGCTGATAAGGTATTTGATTGCCTGCATTTCAGTAGCAGATAGATAATTGGTTGGTATGGTTAGTAGCCTATGTTAGTTTTTTTGGATTTTCTTGGTATATATGTTTTTATTTTTCTACTCTTATTACTAGACTAGCCTACTCCTATTTACATATCATAGGCTTGTACGTAGCTGTGTGGTGTGTTATCTGGCTACTTTTGGCATGGTTACCTTCCATTGGGCATCCCGCTGGTGGGCCGTGACATATCACATGCCCCTTTGCAGTGCAGCTTACTGG
This sequence comes from Branchipolynoe longqiensis, assembly GCA_030323885.1. Lineage (NCBI taxonomy): Eukaryota > Metazoa > Annelida > Polychaeta > Phyllodocida > Polynoidae > Branchipolynoe > Branchipolynoe longqiensis. The sequence goes on along the minus strand of CM059199.1, from coordinate 68,477,171 downwards.
GGGTTTCCTAGCCTTATTTTGCACAGATATTTTTTGTAAGTTTTTAGGTCAGGAATTTGTCGTTCCTTTACCGTTTGGGCATTCCACAACTTGGCAGCCATTTCCAGCGTGCTTCTCTCATGAGCTTTTATTCGGCTTCTGGTCTGCTTTAGTAGTGGTGCATTATTTGCTCTAGTAGCCCTTTGTGGTTTTGTTAGAAGTTTACTGTTTTGACTATAGCTATATGCTAATGTTTTCAAATGAATTATTCTCCTATTTTCTAGTAGTTTCACTTTGGTTCTTTTGTGTATGTCATAGGTTGGGTGCAGCTTGTCTACTCTTAGACAGATTTTTAGGGCTCTGTTCTGCAGTGTTTGCAGTTTTTTTAGTAGTTCTTTTCTCGCACCCATGTAGTTTACATCTCCATAGTCAAAATAGGGGAGCACCATGCCCTTGAAGATTTTTATTGACATTTCTTGTGTCATGTAGTCTCTTAGCTTTGCAAATAGCCACAGTTTGTGGTTTACTTTTTGTATAATTTTATTTATACATAGGTTGTAGTTTAGTTGGCTGTCCAACTCAAGGCCTAGGTATTTGTAATGGTCTACATTTTCTAGTGTTTGGTTTCCTAACTTACAGTGTAGTTTTCTTTCTGGCATTTGTTTATGCGAGAAGAGTACTGTTTTTGATTTGCTTGTGTTGATGGTTATTTTGTTGGACTCACACCACTCATCTAGTTTTAGTAGGAGTTTATTTAGTTTAGTTATTACCTCCTCCTCTGTGGTGCCATTTGCGTATATGACTGTGTCATCTGCATATAGTTGGAGGCATTCAGTTTGCAACCATTTTTCAAGGTCGTTTATATAGATTATAAAGAGTAGTGGCCCTAACACTGACCCTTGGGGTACACCACATGTGACAGGTTGGTTGTCTGATAGTGTATTGTTTATTTTTGTTTTCTGTTGCCTGTTGTTCAGGTAGCATCTTATCCAATCCATAGTGTTGGATTTTATGCCCATGGTTTTTAGTTTTTCCAGTAGTATTTTGTGGTCTACTGTGTCAAATGCTTTGCTGAAGTCAATGAAGGTGGCTCCAACTAATTGTTTTTGGTTCATTGATGCCATTATGTCATTTGTTAGGTTAGCTATTGTTTTTGATGTGGAGTGCAGTTTCCTGAAGCCCCCTTGTCTTTCGTTTAGTATATCATTTTTTTCCAGGTGTTCATTGATGTGTCTATGTAACACTTTTTCAATGAGCTTGCCTGGGGTTTGAAGAATTGATATTGGCCTGTAGTTTCCCATGTTTTGTTTGTCTCCACCCTTGTGAATGGGGGTGATGGTTGCCATTTTCCAGGCTGATATAAAACGCCCCTGCTCAAAGGAGATGTTGAATAGGTCTACTATGGTGGCCGGGATGGCTTGGAGTGCCTCTTTCAGTATTTTGGTTGGTATTTCACCTATTCCACTTGGTTTATTCGTGTCTATGTCATTTATTAATTTTTTTACTTCTATCATATCTGTTTTGCAGGTGGGGATTTCGTTCTCCACAGTTCCTGATCTGTTTTCCCATCTTTTTTTGAATTTTTCTGACAGCTTTTGCCCTATTGTGGCAAAGTGTCTGTTCAGTTTGTTTGCTGCATCTATGTCTGTGAGCATTGCCCCTTCGTTATCTTGGAAGTTTGTATGCTCTTCTTTGTTATTTTTTGGGAATAATAGGTTTACATTTTTCCAGAATTTGTTTGTGTTGCTTCCCCAGTCTTTGTCCTGCTTTATTATGTATTTCTTTTTTGCTGTTCTCACAGCTTTGAGACAGTTGTTTCTGGCGATGCGGTAGGCCAGTTTGTCTTCTATTGTTTCTGTGCGTTTTGCTTTATCACCCAGTTTACTTTTGGTTGTGATGAGTGTTAGCAGGTCTTTGTCTACCCAAGGGTCTTGGTTTTTTTGTACTTTTATTTTCTTCATGGGACACATCTCATCAATTGATTTTCTTATTTCTGTGATGATGTTGTCCCAATAGATATCAACATCATCTCTGTTTTGTGTGATGTTGTTTATGTTTTGGTGCAGATGATTTTTTAATGTATCTTCTGAGTAGTTTTTTAAGGACCTGCCCATTTTGTATTCATAGTGATTTGTGCTTTTAAGCTTTTTCCTGGTTACATATACTAGTTCGTGGTCGCTTATACCCCAGCTTCTAGTGCCCCATTTTGTGGCATGGTTTGAGTTGGTTAATATTAGGTCTATTGTTGAGCTATTGTTGCTTAGCCTTGTGTTTTCAGTGATGAGCTGCTGCAGGCCTAAGATCTTGATGGTGGTTTGCAGCATTAGTTTATTTTTGTCATTGCTGCTGTAATTCACATTGAAGTCCCCTAGCACAAAGATTTCTGCATTTGTTGATTTTTTTACAGTGTTTATGCTCTTTTCTAGTTCTTCAAGGAATACTTCAATTTCACCTGACGGTGGCCTATAGAGGCTCGCTATGGCTACATTTGCTTGCTTTTCATTTTTTATTAGGCACCATAGTAGCTCTATATGCTCATTTGAGAGATTTGTTGGTTTTAGCTTTTCAGTGTCTAGGTTTTTGGTGGCTTTGCAGTAAATGGCAACCCCTCCACCTTTCTTTGTTTGGTTCATTGCATTAATGTGCTGTCTGTCATTACGTACAAGCCTATATCCGTCTATATTGAGGGTGTTGTCTTGGTGCTTGTCAGTGAACCATGTCTCTGATAACGTTAGTACATCTAGATTGTCTTTTTTTAGATGCATTTTTATTATGTCTATTTTATTTTAAGCACTCTGGCAGTTTAGCCTGCCAAAACTCTGACACCATTGGCTTCTACAGTAACAGGTTCTGTTAAATTGCATCAGTGTTCCCTTCTAAGTGGTGACAAATGCTGAATAAGTGCACCAGTATCTAAGTTAGATATGTAGAATAAAATCTAGATACTTGTTTTGGTTTTGAAGGTTTGATGGTTTCATCGGACTATGCAGCTTTGCAAGTTGCCAGTGGAGTGTGTTGTTGTCCTGGCCTCTTCATCAGAAATACAAGCATCACTAGAAACCAGCCGAGTCAGTCCACGAAAAGCCCAAATGATTATAGGTTCATGCAGAATTTTACATTTGCAATCAACAAACAATTACAATCCATATACAAAAAGACGCAACAAACCGCCATTATTACTCCAACAAAAGTTAAAAGATTTGAATCCTATTGGACTAGTGCTGCCTACCAGTGAAAACTAATGTTAACAAACTTATCCGTTATGGGCAGAATAAATAGAGTCAACACACACACAAAGAACACATGGTAGGAGCAGGGAGCCGGTATAACTGAGAGATGTAGAGATATAGTAAGGGGCAGGTCGGAGCAGGGAGCCGGTAGAACTGAGAGATGTAGAGATATAGTAAGGGGCAGGTCGGAGCAGGGAGCCGGTAGAACTGAGAGATGTAGAGATATAGTAACAAGTAAGTCGGAGCAGGAAGCCGGCAGAACGGAGAGATGTAGATAGAGTAAGAGGCAGGTTGGAGCAGGGAGCCTGTAGAACTGAGAGATGTAGCGGTATAGTAAGAGGCAGGTAGGAGCAGGGAGCCGGTAGAACTGAGAGATGTAGAGATATAGTAAGAGGCAGGTAGGAGCAGGGAGCTGGTAGAACTGAGAGATGCAGAGATATAGTAAGGGGCATGTAGGAGCAGAGAGCCGGTAGAACTGAGAGATGTAGAGATATAGTAAGGGGCAGGTCGGAGCAGGGAGCCGGTAGAACTGAGAGATGTAGAGATATAGTAACAAGCAAGTCGGAGCTGGAAGCCGGCAGAACGGAGAGATGTAGATAGAGTAAGAGGCAGGTTGGAGCAGGGAGCCTGTAGAACTGAGAGATGTAGCGGTATAGTAAGAGGCATGTAGGAGCAGGGAGCCGGTAGAACTGAGAGATGTAGAGATATAGTATGGGGCAGGTAGGAGCAGGGAGCCGGAAGAACTGAGAGATGTAGAGATATAGTAAGAGGCAGGTAGGAGCAGGGAGCCGGTAGAACTGAGAGATGCAGAGATATAGTAAGGGGCAGGTAGGAGCAGGGAGCCGGTAGAACTGAGAGATGTAGAGATATAGTAAGAGGCAGGTAGGAGCAGGGAGCCGGTAGAACTGAGAGATGCAGAGATATAGTAAGGGGCATGTAGGAGCAGAGAGCCGGTAGAACTGAGAGATGTAGAGATATATTAAGGGGCAGGTCGGAGCAGGGAGCCGGTAGAACTGAGAGATGTAGAGATATAGTAAAAAGCAAGTCGGAGCTGGAAGCCGGCAGAACGGAGAGATGTAGATAGAGTAAGAGGCAGGTCGGAGCAGGGAGCCTGTATAACTGAGAGATATAGCGGTATAGTAAGAGGCAGGTCGGAGCAGGGAGCCGGCAGAATATAGAGATGCAGAGATCTAGTAAGAAGCAGGTAGGAGCAGGGAGCCGGTAGAACTGAGAGATGTCGAGATATAGTAAGGGGCAGGTAGAAGCAGGGAGCCGGTAGAACTGAGATATGTAAGGGTATAGTAAGGGGCAGGTCGGAGCAGGGCGCCAGTAGAACTGAGAGATGTAGCAGTATAGTAAGAGGCAGGTCGGAGCAGGGAGCCGGTAGAACTGAGAGATGTAGAGATATAGTATGGGGCAGGTAGGAGCAGGGAGCCGGTAGAACTGAGAGATGTAGATATGTTTTGATTGATTGATTGATTGGTGGTTGATTTACGCCGTGTCGCCAGCATAGGCCATATTCACGGTGAGAAATGTTTGTTTTTTGTTCGATCAATTGTCCATGATGTGCGCAACATGGGTAATTGAATGAACGAGACTGTGAATCTCAGTAGATTAGGGCACCATGGCGCCGACTATATTCTATTCTTAGAACTAATAACTTTGGCCGCTGATCGACGCGCCATCTACATGATACTTCTTGAACTACGCAGTTAGATTAAAATCAGACTGGTGGCGACATCTATATTCTCTTTTAGACTAAAATGGCCGCCGATTGACACGCACTTTAGTGATTTCCAGTCATAAGCCTGATGACGTGGCACTGGAGATATTCACTTCGACAGACTTTTCAAACCGAGAGGACGTACTTCGGCCGCCCAGATTTGGACTATAACTGGAGCGAGATGGAGGTTGAAAGATACAAGAACATTCGATTCAGAGGCGGTGGTCATTCCCTATGGAGTGTCCGAATAGTTGGTGTCATTCAAGTCGGACAACGGATCGGCTGAGGCACGGTGAGATGAAAGTAATACAAACAAATGGATGCGACAGAGAATCATGCAGGCGGCCATGACAGCATGCTCGACGAATCGCTACAGCGGCGATCGGTTGAACCGACACAACATCGTTCCTCTTTGGTATACTCGGCTGAACTTTCCTCTGATGTTGGCTGCCGGCATGAACGACGGAATTGTGAGAACCGTGGGTTCGAATCTTGTCTGTTCGATCGTCAGGAGCATCCTGGGCCTGCCGGCGGGGGGGGACGTGTTACCTACGACGCAGTTTTCCCGGGCCGGCAGTGTGCTGACGTCACGATGCGAGGAGGCAGCCATGACAGCATGCTCGACGGATCCCTGCTAAGGCGAGTCTGTGGACCGACACGTCCTTGCTCTTTCGCTGAATCGACTGTGATTTTTGTCCAGATTTGGACGGTGAGCAGCATGCCGGCGCCGGACAACATAACATCCAAAAGATCCAATGCAGATGACAATGATTTCAAAGTCGCAGTCACCAAGAACAAGAAAGTGAGAGTCGGGTCGGAGTCAGTGGCTGTACCCGAAGAATCTACGTTGAATAGGCACCCTCATTCAAGTCGAATAAAGGATCGGCGTGAGGCATGGCGAGACGACACAGATGACAAACAAATCGACGTGACAAGCAAGCCTGTCGAGGCAGGATTGACCGTGGCGCTGGCTACATTACAAGACCACATTGCTAATGTCGAACCTGGCATTGATCCACGTGTGGATCATCCGCAGGAAAATGCGGAACGACGGAAATCGGGCTCCCTTGCGCCGCACCGGTGGTGTGGTGATATCGTGTCGCGAGGAGGCGGCAATGACACCATGCTCGACGGATCGTTATGGAGGCGACCGTTCGAGCCGACCTGCCATCGCGCTTTCGCGCTCCAATCAGCTGTGACCCCTTCTGATGGTGGACACCGGCATGAACGACAAAGTTCTGCAAACCGTGAGTTTGAATCTTTTTCCTCCAATGGTGATGAGCGTCGCATGCATGCTGGCAGGGGAGGACATGTTGTATACGACGCAGTTTCTCTGACCCAGTGGCGTGCTGATGTCACGCTGCAGGGAGGAGGCTATGACAGCATGCTCGGTGGCTCATCGCAGGAGCGACCGATTGAAAACTTCCGCCAGAGTGCATATGAGCTACACGCCAGATCTTCTCAGGTAAACGTAGTACCGACGGCATAGTCATTGTCGCAGACCACAAAGTCTCGAGGAATCCTGATACCACCACGACCTCGGGGTTGGATAGCGCATGGATGTGGTAGTGATACAAAACTGCAAGGCATCCCTCCGTCTACCTGATTTTAGGCCTGAGACCAGCAAACCTCCCAGACAACCGTCACTGCTGACGATGTCAAATGTAATAACTTTTTAAAATGCATACCACAAAGACATAAGTCAAGTACAAAGCTGACAGCCCACATATACTTATGATCTATTTGACACTGCTATAGTTTTGACAACATAAGTGACACGGCGTTATACATCCATATGGCCGATTTTTTCACATAGTTAATAGGCCACGAAGCCTTATCACCATGGCGCTCCTATAATAACCACAGGTGCACTCACTTCAAGGTCCAACACCAAAGAGCTGGTGTTTGGGTTTCAGAGAGTACGAGGCGGGGAAGACCAAGTTTCTCGAGTCGCGTAGGGACCTCCAGTGCCTTCTCGGTCGCCTTCAGCATATGGCGAGATGTGTGATGGCGGCTGGGAGGTTCATGTCGAGGATTCTCACCGATACTGGATATAACAATGTTGGATGTACTCGTAGAACAAAGTGACACAGGCTTAAGTATACATAGCCACACCAAAGTCACGAGTATACCACGAGTATACCAACCTCCTACACGAAGCTGAATTTATCTCATAAGCCTAGCAGGCCACCAAGCCTTATCAAAAGTTGGCAACCATTAGTTAATGACACTGGTATAACATTCATCCACCAGTATGTGGCATACGAAGGCTGAAATTGTCTGCGACCATGTCAAAGCTGACAATCACATTCTAATGACAATCATGTAAACAACTGCTATCACATTCTAAGATGTCAATTCACTCGGGGCTCTGCATTCCTTTTATCTCATAAGCTTAATAGGATGCCAAGCCTTATCAACATGGCACACTTAGGCATTGCTTGATAGACAAAAGCTGACAACCCACATTATAATGACATTGCATTGAAATAATCGGTCCCCGCATGCTGTTGATGCGCTCGTAGAACAAAGTGACCCAGGCTCAAGTATACATAGCCACACTGAAGTCACGAGTGTGGCAACTTCCTACACAATTTGTTTGCAGACCATGTCAGAAGCTAACAAATAGCTGGACGAGCATGCGATGAGATCAGCTGACAAATCACATTCTAAGACGAAATTTGTCTACAAATGCGTGATAAGAACCGAAGGTAATCGGAAAGTAACAATCCTGTCGATTTCCACAATGCAACAATGTAACAATTTTTCCAACATGCATTAGCCAGAGACCGTTTTTTCACCCACCAGCCTGCGAATTACACTGATCTGTACATAAACGCCATGAACCAGACGGTGATTCACACTTCGCACTCTGACAGACGAAAGTTATCAGACGGCTGTTATGGTGACCGTCTAGACATTGTCGCAGACGCAAAGTCTCGGGCAGTGCTGACATCACCATGACCTTGAGGTCGGGCAGTGCATGGGATTTGATTAACGACATGAAACCGCAAAGCTTTCCTCAAACATCTCATCCACCAGTACGCGGCATGATGACAATCCACATATGCGTGATAAGAATCACATAAACATTTCTAATGACCCTGCATGGAAACGGCTCCCCATACACTGTTGATGTACTCGCAGAACAAGTGACACAGGCTTAAGTATACATCGCCACTCTAGAGTCACGAGTATAGCGACATCCTACACGAAAGCTGAATTTGTCTGCAGACCATCTCAAAATCCCACAGCTCGAGGCGATAAATCTGGTTGTCGCCCTCAAACATCTCTCTCCACATCAAGCGCACAAATACACCATCGCAATGAACACAGACAATGCAACCTCACAGCAAGTGCTCATTTCCGGGGCAGGTTGCGACCCTGTCATCTGTGCCTGTGCCCGGGAGATCTGGCTGTTTGCCGCACGAAGGAGTACTGACATTCTTGTCCGACACAAACCAGGAAAGGACATCATTCTCCTGATGCTCTAAGTCGTAGGTGTTTCGACTTGCGTGCAAGGAGTCTAGCCCAGAGACTTGTTGCTGAGGCCGGCCTGGAATCGGTGATTGTGACACATGACAATGCTTTGACCCCCAACCTGTAACCTGGGATCGATATTTAAAATGTTTGCCTTCTCTCCCCAGGTTACTCACAACGTCACCATCAGCGGCTTCTTGATGCCATTAAGGCTAGGCTGGCGATTGGGACCTGGAGGAATAAGGCAGCCCAGGCAAGGGAATACTACTGGTGCTAGCTACTATCATCGCACACCTCTCCACAGACTAACCTTTTCCTAAATTTGGCAGCTCTGACCCTGGCCACTATCTTCAGGCCAAGGATTTGAGGCTAACCGCAGTGGGCATCAATGTCCGAGTCCGGTAATCAAAACAATACAAGTCATCGTCTCCAAGAGAGATTTCTCGTTCCGGCGATAACTGGATCGCCCTACAGTCCACATCAAGCGTGGAAGGATTACGTGTCCAGGACACCACTTCACCCCGATGGCCCTGCCTTCCTGACTACCAATGGATCACCTCTACGTGCAACCGCGTTGCTTGACACCATACAACTGGCCCTGTCCGTGGCAGGTCATCCGGCCCCAGCGGCAATGACACTGCATAGTCTGAGACGAGGTGGTGCACAAGCCTGTGCTCTGCAACGATCGTCAATCAGCAACATCAAACACTTGGGTCATTGGACCACTGACGCAGTGCATGATTATGTACCAAGGCAGTCGGTTTCATCGGCTCCCAGGACACTTGCTCTATTTTTTGGTTAAGTGCCTGTAATCCTTGAAATATCTAAGGTCATTTCATCATGAAAGAGTAATGTAACAAGCTAAGATAGAAAGAATTTAAATTGCCACTTTATACTACTGTCTCGTTCTGTTTTTCAATTGTCCATGATGTGCGCAACATGGGTAATTGAATGAACGAGACTGTGAATCTCAGTAGATTAGGGCACCATGGCGCCGACTATATTCTATTCTTAGAACTAATAACTTTGGCCGCTGATCGACACGCCATCTACATGATACTTCTTGAACTACGCAGTTAGATTAAAATCAGACTGGTGGCGACATCTATATTCTCTTTTAGAACTAAAATGGCCGCCGATTGACACGCCACCTATAGTGATTTCCAGTCAAAGCCGATGACGTGGCACTGGAGATATTCACTTCGACCAGACTTTTCAAGCCGAGAGGACGTACTTCTGCCGCCCAGATTTGCCGTCCCACCCACCCAACTAATATGATGTATCGATAGGGTTAAGTGCCTGTAATCCTTGAAATATCTAAGGTCATCTCATCATGAAAGATAATGTAACAAGCTAAATAAAAGTAATTAAAATCCACGTTATACTAAATACGTCTCTTCTGTATTTCATTATTCCAAGTATACACTCACTAATTAAAAACTCACCATCTATATTGTGGCAAGGTAACAAATCCATAAAAAAGTAAAGTTTTATAATAATTGAAGAATATATTTAGTACACTATATGAGAGGTACATCCAGCCTGCCCTCAAAAAGCTATAATGTTTTCCTGTTTTACCTTAGTATATAGGCATACATACTGTCCTGCAGTGACAACTGTTGCGCAGCCAAAAATCAACACAACTTAGTCAAATGTGTTTGAGTGTCAGTGGGGACTGACACCCAATACATTCAGGGGGAGGTTCCCACTTGAGCAGAAAATCATGTGTAAGCCATGAGTGGCCAATACGGCAGCGGCTAAGGACCACTTGGTCACGCCGACCTCCAGCATGAGTCTGTGGTGGCTTTCCCACAGATGGTTTAATGTCTTTAAGTTTATTAATGTTTTCATCCCACTCATGTTGCCATTTGGATTTTATGTGGGTGGCTATTAGTGGTTTCAGATTAGAGTGAGGGATCAGACAGGGTTCAAGATCACAGTTCAGGGTCTTCTTCGCAGCTCGATCAGCTCGTTCGTTTCCTTGTATGCCGGCATGGCCAGGCACCCAGCACAGGTGGATGTCATACCCATCCATTGTCAGTTGGTTCATTTTATAAATGACCGTTGCTAGAATAGGGTGATTCATTTTCAGTCCTGCAACAGCCAGGAGGCAAGAGAACGAATCACTGTATATAACATAGTTAGTGTGGTAGGATACCTCGATACACTCCAACGCGAGAAGGAGTGCTCAGGCTTCTGCAGTGAAAATCGAGCTCTGATCTGGCAAACGTACACCAACTTTTTCCTGTTGGCAGACTGCCACAGCAGGTACCCAGCTTTGGTCTTTCGAACCATCAGTGTATATGGAGAGGTGGTCTGCAAACTTGCATTGAATCTCTGCATGAATTCCTTGGTACTCGAGTGGATGTGTCCCAGACTTCCTCGGTTCCATGAGTCGGAGGATAACTGATGGCTTTCTCAATGACCATGGGGGATGTTCTGGGACTTTGGCATCCTCCAACATGTCCAAATCCATGCCCAACGCCTCCAAATGAGGTTTCATTCGGAGCCTCAGTGGCCGGATGTAATTCGGCCTGGCTTCATACCTGGATTCTTCAATGTTTCTCGAATAGACAATTGTGTGCAGGATTCAATGCATTAGTTTTTATCTTGACTACATCTTGCATGGCCAGTGTGATTCTCCTGTTGTTACGTGATGGTTCATTGGCTTTGACGTAAAGGCTCTCAACCGGTGAGGTGCAGAAGGCCCCAAGGCACAGTGCCTGGTGGTGGATCGTGTCTAGCAGCCCAATATATGATTTCCTTTCAGAACCGTATACTATGCTGCCGTAATCCTCAGAATATCCAGTGCTTTCAGACATCTTGTTTTCAGGTACTTTATATGTGGCACAAAAGACAGTTTTACATCGAGAATGAGGCCCAGAAATTAGGTTTTCTCAATGACTTTAATGGGATCCCCATCCAGAGTCAGCTCCGGTTCCGCATGCATTCTACGCAGCAGGCAGAAGTGCATGCAGACTGTTTTGGTCTTGCAAAATTTGAAACCGTTCAGAACTGACCATCGATGGATCCCATTTATGCTTGGTTGTAGCTGTCTCTCTATGACATTCATGTTAGCACCGCTGTAATATAAAACAAAGTCGTCCACGAAAAGACTACAGGAGACCCCCCCCCCTGCTTTACAGCAGCAGCAATACCATTGACCCTGACCCCGAAAAGGGTCATGGCCAGTATGGTGCCTTGAGGTAGTCCTAGTTCCTGTGAGTGTAGGCTGGAATAGGTAGTCTTGACATGGACGGGGAAGTGCCTGAAGGCTAGAAAGTTCCTGATGAAAATTGGCAGGTGGCCACGAAGGCCAATCGCATGAAGATCCTCCATGATGCCGTGCTGCGATGTTGTGTCATAGCCTTTTTTTAGGTCGAAACGTGCTCCTTCTTAAGGAAAGCATCTCTTATGAAGGTCTCCATGCGCACCAGATGGTCGAGGGTGCTGCAGCCCCGTCTGAAGCCACATTGAAGGTTGGACAGGTGGTGTACTGATTCCAGTAGCCAGACAAGGCGGTTGTTTACCGTGCGCTCCATGGTTTTACAGATGCAGGTTGTGAGGGCTATGGGACGATAGGTGTTGGCTTCACTCTGGTCTTTACCAGGTTTGGGAATCGGTACAACTGTCACCACCCGCCAAGAGGCGGGTACGACACCCGACTCCCAGATGTTGTTGAAGAGTTGAAGCAACAGTCTCAGTGCATGTTGAGGGAGATGTTTACAAAATTGATAATGAATTCCATCAGGTCCAACTGCTGTGTCATGTGAGCTTTCCAAAGAAGATCTCAACTCACCAATACTGAATGGGGAGTTGTAGTGCTCCTTGCCATTGGAAGAAAAGTCCAAGAGCTTTCACTCTTGGCGTTCCTTGACGGCCCGAAAGCTTGGGAGGCAGTTTGCAAAAGACGAGTTTCCAGCAAAGGTGTGAGTCAATTCTTCACTTATTTTGTTGAGTGATGTGAGAATGGTGCCATTGTGTGCTGGACGACAGAAGAATCACCTCCCCTTCATTTGATTCTGCTGATCATTGTCCATACTTTGCCCAACGTTCTATAACAGTAGTCAGAAAACCAAACAAAATTTGGGTATGCCTCGACCCAACAGAATTGAATATGGCAATATTGCGTACACCATATCCAACAAGGATGATAGAAGAGGTGATTTTGAAAACTGCAGATGCTAAGTATTTTTTGGTGCTAGATGCCAACAGTGGCTATTGGCAGATTAAATTAAACAGACAAAGTTCAGAATTGTGTACATTTAACACGCTGTGGGGTAGGTACCGGTACATGGGTCTTCCGTTCGGTATTAACACGGCTGGAGATATATTCATTCATGAAATGAATGAAATTCTGAAAGATTTGCCTGGCGTTAACGTTGTCACAGATGATATACTGGTTTATGGTAACACTGTGGAGGAACACAACCGGAATTTGGAAAGAGTGTTTGTAAGAGCAATCAAGCCGACTTAAAATTAAATAACAAATAAAATAAAATATGTTAGACACAAGTCAATTATGTTGGGCACGTATTAACCCAGAGCAGACTAAAACCAAAAGCTGGGTGACTACAAGCTATTGTGGACATGCCTAGTCCCACAGATAAGGCAGGGATCGAGCATTTTGGGGGAATGGTAGGGTATATTAGTAAATTCATGCCTACATTTTCTGAGATAACTAAACCTTTGCGGACGGTTCTGGAAAAAAAGACAGCGTGGCACTGGCAACACAAACAAGAACAAGCTTTCAGATTATTAAAAAGGTTACTAATAACAGCTCCAGTCCTGAATTGGGTGCAACGTTATTTCAAAATAATAGGCCAGTTGCCATGGCTTCGAAAGCTCTCAATGTCACACAGTCCAGTTATGCAGTCATCGAAAAAGAATTATTAGCAATTTGTTTCAGGTGCGTAAAATATCACGAATATGTATTTGGTAAGCAAGTCATTATTGAAACAGACCACAAACCATTGGTAACAATTATGAACAAGCTGTTACATTTATTGTCTGCACATATGCAACGTATGAGAATGCGACTGCAAAATTACAATGTAATAATTGTCAAACATATTAACGGATCCAACATGTATTTTGCAGATGCCTTATCAAGAGCGCACACTGCTAGCACTGAGTCGCATGACCTGTTCGACAATACTCTGTCAATAGCAAGTTTCAATGTATCGCACAACATGCTAAAACAGATTAAAAAAGAAACGGCAACAGACAAAACACTTCAACACATAGTGAAATTTGTGAAAGAGGGATGGCCACCAAATAAGAAACATATACCTGATGAAGTTAAACAGTTTTACGTTTTTAAAGAAGAGCTAACTTTCAGCAATGAGGCCCTATTAAGAGGCAGTCATACCACTTTTGCTACGCACATTGACTCTAGAATTGATACATGAGACACATATGGGCATAGTAACATGCAAGCAACTCGTCCGAGACCACATGTTTTGGCCGGGTATGAGTAAACAAGTAGAAGATTAAGTGAGCCGGTGGATACAGTACAGTACAGGGGCCGTATGCACGAATCGGGGTTAGGGCCGTAACCGCGGCTAGGCTAGCTCCACAGGCTAAATGTCAGTAATTGCATACCGATTTCTCACATTTAGCCGTGTGGAGCTAGCCTAGCCGCGGTTACGTCCCTAACCCCGATTCGTGCATACGGCCCCAGAAGTATACCTCATGGTATGGAATGAGCATGAGCACTCATTCGGGTTCATTGCTGGACAAGGCGAGCCTGAGGCTGACACACTTCCGGGGGGTGGGGGGAAGGGGGCAGGGGGTGAAGCCTCAAAGGGGGGCTGGGAGTGCTCAGGGACTGACATCCCTCCCTTGCCGCCTGCGCACTTAGTCGCTCACCTCACAAGACTCCCTGCTCGCCCCACAGCCAATCAAAACACAGCCCCCCTGGGCTGCCTCCGCGGTACATCCAAACTGGTCAGTCCGCCACAATCTGCCGTACTGACCACACACAAGCCACAATGCCATATGCAACATGCCGCGGCAGGGATCATCCAACAAGAAGAGGGGGCTGAGGCCGGCCAGCAAAGCTGCGCTCCCAGGAGGGAGCCTCTACGACACTGCCGATACAGCTTCACCCACGGGACACCAAGCCCATGAACAGTCATGCAGGCAGCAGTAGCACGCCACACGCAGGCACTGGCGTGCCCAAGACGCCCTGCAACCTGCAGTCATCGAGCAGCATGGACCCACACTCGGACAGTTCCTGCCCCGACCCGGGCCAGCGGCCGACCGCACAACGGACAACCACCAGGCAGCGCCCCGTTCGGGAGGACCAACGCATCCAGCAGATGGAGGAGCGCATACAGGAGCGAATTACAGCCCATATGGATGCTATGCAGATATCCATCAGGCAGATAGCTGACAGACTCCCGGAGCTTGGGGGCCCCACGGCCACACAACCACGCACACCGATGCCACCCAAGCAGTGGACTAACTGGGAGGCCCGGAGAGAACAGCCACACAGGTGGGAGGACCGCGACCGGGAGGATAACGGGAGACGCAGGAGGGATGACTCCTCTCCTCATGGGAAACCTCACCGGACAGGTGCAAGGGCTAGCAAAGGCGGCGCATGCACCCGCAGCACCCACAGCACCCGAGGCACAACAGCAACAGCGGCCATCACCACTCCCCTAGCAGGGCTGAGCGGCGACGACGCAGAAAGAATGACAACCGCGACACCAGATCGGAGGACAAGCTCAACAGGCACCAGGCAAGCTACAGGAGATCGAAGGTAGGAAGGCAATTCTCCATGACATGTTCATAACCAACCCCATTTCAAAACCATATATGTTCATCAAATGGCCTGAATGCAACTCAGTCGCGCAGAAGCTAGCGGCGAGGAGCTCCATGACCGAGAGGGAATACATGGGGGCATTTATGGCACTACTAGATGACCACCGGGCATACAATAGACGTGACTTCCCACACATGTTTGCCCACCTATAATGTATCATGGATGACTGTGTGAGGAAGCCATGGGCAGAGGTCAGGGAGTGGTCCCAAAACATCTTCGACATGGTCGAGAAGGAGACCATATCCTGGCACGACTGTCAGGAAATACAAAACGACAGGGCCAACTTCACCCCCACACACTCCCATAACCACACCCACTCCAGAGACGACCGGGCGAACACCGGCAGTGCAGCCGACAGTACCAATAAGGGGCGAATAGAGGCGGAATCACATGAGCATCCATGCACCGCATTCAACTCGACAAAGGGCTGTAACTAAAAACAACACCATCAGGAAGGAATGAATGATGTCGTCCATGCATGCGCATACTGCTACCAGATAACACAGGCATTCTACGACCATGCCAAACAAAACTGACGGAGGAAAACTAGGTACAGCATGGCAAAAAACTAGAGAGGGGGGAAGCAGGAAGGGCCCATAGCCCACAAGCAACCCCCACAAAACGCACTGCACATCGATTCAACACCATCGGTAGACACGACACGGCACCACCCATGGACAAACCTGATCACACTGAGCACAGCGAAAGCACCCGCCCCCCGACATCAAAGAGAAGATCACAGCCACCCCGTGTGATCAGAACCGAGCACTGAGTGGGAGCAGGTGAGGGGAGGCGACCGGCTGTGGCAGTGGCCAGGCGAACCGCGTCCCCACAAGCCCCACCGACTCGGGGCAACCCCCCCCCCCCCTGCGCGGGTGCCTCGACTTTCCACTAATACGGAAGCACTGCGTGGCCGAGAGCACCAAACTTCCGGGCAGCAGCATATGTATACAGCCGGCAGCATTCCAAAAGCACCGCCAAGAAAAATGGCCACACCCACATGGATGCCTCGACAGTGACATAGCTGACATATACCCAGCCGTACGCAGCACAGGCATGCCCAATTGAACCACCGCAAGACAAGTACAGTATATAAGTGGCATTTATTCTTACTAATTACTTGTTACAGTTAAGTCATGAAGTCTGAGATTGTTAAAGTTTGAGAATCCCAGCCACTAACCCCATAATAAAAACCTCTAGTTGGGTGGGTGGGACAGTAAATCTGAACTAGAAAAACACGTCCTTCCAATCGAAATGCTCTGGTCGAAGTGTCTAGAATGATACTGCACCATAGCTCATTACAGAGAATTACAGCAGATGGCGCCACAGTCAGAAAAATATTATTAGTTCAAAAGGACACCGTAGATGGTGTCGCGCCCATAGTTAGGGATGTCCTTTCTTGCGGGTTCAATTACCCATGTTGAAAAAGAACATGGACAATTGAACCAACACAAGACAAGTACAGTATATAAGTGGCATTTATTCTTACTAATTACTTGTTTCAGTTAAGTCATGAAGTCTGAGAGCATTAAAGTTTGAGGATCCCAGGCACTAACCAAAATATAGTGCAAGTGAACTGGGAGCCGATGAAACTGTAATTTTCGGTACATATTTGTAAACAGAATTAGAGGTCCAGTGACCCAGTTGTCTTATGTTTTGGATTGATGAACCTTGCTGGGCACATGCCTGTGCCCCACCTTGACGCATGCTATGAAGCTTGATTGCACCTGGTGCCGGGTGGTCCGCCACGGATAGGGCTAGTCTTATGCTTGCGATGAAACCACGGGCACGTAGCGGATACCCGTCAGCAGTCAAGAAGGCCGGACCATCTTGGTGAATAGTCTGGGATCCACAACCAGAAAAATAATTTTGATGTGACACCCCTGCTATAAAATTGTTGGCAATTGGATTATGTCTAGAGGGATCTTGAACATCTGAAAAAGTGAATTTGGACACTTTGAATGTATTGCGCAAATTCGGTAGACACCGTTTTTTGACGATAGGGTGTGACAACACCAGCCGCCTAATTCCGGGGTAGGGGAAAGTAAATCTAGTATATCATCACAACGCAAGACTCTACTGCAACAAATTACCACTCATTCGTTTGGTATGGATGTAGGCTAAAACTATAAGCAGAGTAGATTCTGATTGGATTAACCTCAAGGTCACTAGAGGTCAAAAGGTCACGAAGGTTGTGGCATGCCCAAAATCTGGGACTTCCATCAAAGAAGTGCCTATTAATATACCGTATCATAACCTTTTTCACTAAAATACTGTTTCAGTCAACTCCTTAGATCCCCCTGATGATTTTAGAAAAGGGATGTGAGGATTGGCAAAGAACTAATGGCCCCCTGTACATCTTTTACTAAGCGATATTTCAGAAAAAAGCCAAATTCAGTGAATTTTCCTTCGTACATTTTATTGATATAACTCTCATTATCCAATAGTTTTTTGTTATTATTTGTGAAACTATCAGTAGAAAACATCTGAACTATCTGGAGATAAGAAAAAAAAAACTTAATAAGCAGTATGTTGTCATCCCAAGTTCATCATTCTAACAATAACATATAATGTTCCGATTACAACTACACCTAGTAGAAAATATACTTTGTTCTTGGTTACCTAGTCCTCATCACTTTCGGTGTCTTCAGTCAGTCACCCAAATTGTTTGGGTCCCCATTGCAGGTGCACGCAATAATGCATGCCGATCCGGCCTTTGCACATGAACAGTTCCTTAAACAGCCCTTCTTGCACTTGCAGTACATCAGTTTTGCCACTGCAGGTTTGTTTGGCTTGCTCTTCATGACAGGAACTAATCTTCCTTTGTCCATATATCTGCCATACTGTTCAGGTGGGAGAAGAGTTGGATTGCTTAGATGGGCCTGTTTGTAGAGGCTGATGCGCGAAAAGGAAGACACGATGCGGGAGTGGGAAAAGAGGCGTTTATTGGTGCGCCTCGGGAAACATACAGGGCAATATACAGAGACAAGGACAGTGAGAAATGCATACAGGAATAAGTACAGAGGCAGGCTATGAGGAAGCTACTATAGGAGTCTAGTCGGGCGGCCCAGGGGAGGCCCGAGGAGGTAGTCCGGAGAGTTTATGTGAGGGGGGGCGCCGAGGAGCCCTCCACCACAGCTGAAAAGAGAGAAGTGTGGGAGAGTTGGGTGGGTGGGTGGAGAGAAATGGCGGCGTGGAGGAGGCTTGGAAGGCGAATGGCTGAGGGAGGCCGGCGGGCGGCCTGATAAGGGAGCGGGGTGAGCAGTGGCAGGGGAGGCGTGAATGCGCAGGCGGGGGGAGGGCGAGGGAGAGAGGTGAGCAGCGGGCGTCGCGCGAGGCGCGAATGCTGCGCGACAACCCCCGGGCGAGAAGGGGGGGGGGGAGGGTCTCTTCCTCTCCACGCATCAAACGTAATGCTTCGCATTACGACCGATGCGCGAAAAGGAAGACATGAGGCGGGAGTGGGAAAAGAGGCGTTTATTGGTGTGCCTCGGGAAACATACAGGGCAATATAGAGACAAGGACAGTGAGAAATGCATACAGGAATAAGTACAGAGGCAGGCTATGAGGAAGCTACTATAGGAGTCTAGTCGGGCGGCCCAGGGGAGGCCCGAGGAGGCAGTCCGGAGAGTTTATGTGAGGGGGGTGCGCCGAGGAGCCCTCCACCAAAACGGAGGAGAGGGCTCGAGGCGCGCCCGAGGGGGCGAGGCGGGGCACGTAGGGCTGGGTGATGGCAGGCAGCAAAGTCCTGGGGGCTGGGTGATGGCAGGCAGGCAGCAACCTAGGTGATTCAGTCGGCAGGCAGACCTAGGTGATGGCAGGCAGGCAGCCCTCGGTGATGGCAGGCAGGCCGGCAGGCAGACCTAGGTGATGGCAGGCAGGCAGGCAGACCTAGGTGATGGCGGGCAGGCAGACCTAGGTGATGGCAGGCATGCAGACCTAGGTGATGGCAGGCAGGCAGGCAGGCAGGCAGACCTAGGTGATGGCAGGCATGCATGCAGACCTAGGTGATGGCAGGCAGGCAGACCTAGGTGATGGCAGGCAGGCAGACCTAGGTAATGGCAGGCAGGCAGACCTAGGTGATGGCAGGCAGGCATACCTAGGTGATGGCAGGCAGGCAGGCAGACCTAGGTGATGGCAGGCAGGCAGACCTAGCGTGATGCAGCAGGCATCATAACCTAGGGTGATGCAGCTGGCTGCAGACAGAGGTGAGGCAGGCAGGCAGGCATACCTAGGTGATGGCAGGCAGGCAGACCTAGGTGATGGCAGGCAGGCAGACCTAGGTGATGGCAGGCCGGCAGGCAGGCAGACCTGGTTCCTGACGAGCACGGGCAGGGAGGTAGGGGTGGAGCGGCAGATGAGGCGCACCGAGCCTCCCCGGAGACCCCCCCCCACCCGCACCAGGGCGTGGGCGGAGAGTGTCGGGGGCCTGCGTCGACAGGGGGCGGGCGGCCAAAAAAGGAAGAGGCCCGCCCCTTGGCGAGGCCCGAGGTGCGGTCCGAGGGCGCCGAGGGGGACGCCTGGGCCGACGAGGGTGAAGCGCCCCACGGAGATCTTGAGGAGGGTCCCGGCATGGCGGGGGCGGTCGTCCGGGAGCCCTTGCCTTGCCCTGGCATGCTTGGGGCGGCCTGAGGAGTTGCAGCGGTCCGAGGTGGAGTCCGGCGAGGTCCAAAGCAGGAAAACGGGAAGAGAGCAGAAATGGTGGCATGGAGGAGGCTTGGAAGGCGAATTACGCCATTACGACCAATGTTGCAAAGACTCCCGAGAATGTGGAAATGAAATGCATCTTCAGTGGGAGGTAGAGAGCGGAGGTCTCGTTTGCTTGACGCAAATAAATGGGCTTGTAACCTGTCTAAAGATGAATATCCTGCCCTTCCGTACAAATCACATAAGAAATCACATACGAAATCACATGCTTCTTTGTACAACATGAATGGGCAGGAAGAGTTAATTCTTTTCCACCCATAGGTTTACAATGTGTGGAAACTGAGGATAATGGTACATAGCAAGCATGATGATATCTGGGTCGGTTGCGTGGATAACAAATATGCTCCTGTCTTGGCAGCTAGCAAGATGTGCGATGATTCGCGTGTCGGCTTCCTTGTGTGTTTGGCAGCACAGCTCCTCCATCACATTGGTGCCGTTGTTGGTCACACATATTCCCTCTGCGTTAACTCCTATTATAAGGGTAAACCCATCTGGCAGGGATACAGACTGTGACCAAGAAGATGACAGGTATGAGAGCAGGTTTGCCTTGTTTTTAGGGTTCGAAAGGAATGTTTTCCACACAGGTATTTTCATGTTATGAACAGGAATATACTCTGGTGAGTTTGCTCCCATTTCCCGTCTATGGCGCTCATCACTCTTTAGGCTCATTGAACCAAAGTCATATCTATCGCCGACAAAATGCACTTCTGAACAATGTTTGGGTTTCATACTTAGAATCTTGTTTTTGTACCTCTCCTGAAGTTCACCAAAATCACTTTCCCCAAGGGTCTGAAAACGTTGCACGAATGCCATGGCATCAATAACATACACTGGTTCTGATTCGGAGGGAGGCAACACTTTCATTGGTTCCCATGAATCCTTAACCTTGTTTTGAAGAGTTCCTATAAAGTCAGATTTAGTTCCTTTGCGCATGGTAAATCCCCCAGTCTTGTCTGGCTCAAATAACGATGGTGGATAGTCACTCCATTGGTAACTGAAGGCTTCAATTCTTGCCTCGTCACTCAACTCATGTGTAAAGCAAAGGGCCCTTGTAACCTAGCTTTCCTCAGAAATTAATTGTTTTACAGAGTCCTGCTTTTTTTTGCCTTGCTTCTGTTGTGTGGCAAAAGTCATTATCTTAGGGGTGATAATTTGGTCAGCATCAGTTTTGCTGGCAGCCGTCATTGCCTCTAACCCAAGTTTGTTGGCGTCCATGAGTAGTGTTGAAACAAGCATTTCTCCCGTTGCAATGTTAACTAACTTATCATCTGCGAGGGAAGCAGCAAACGGATTTCTCATTTTCTCTGCCATAGTGTCTCTGATTGTCAGTACCTTTACCATATCATCTTTATTCATTTTCTTATGATGATCTGATTGAGAAGACTCCATATGTACCATCTGCTTCACACTCTCAGAGATCGCTGTTAGGAATGGCACGGTTTTTATGTATTTCTCTCTTGTTAATTCTGCCTGGGTAATGCCCTTGAATAGGCTTGTCTTCCCTTCCTTGTTGTAAGTTTGTTCCAATGCAAGGTCTGTCCATACTCCATTAAAGTCTCTATCCATCTTGTGCACTGCAAAATTACCCGCTTCAAATTCCTTGTGTACTTCAGGCGCAGTGTTAGGGAGGTAATTCATTTCACTTAGATAAATTGGCAGACAGGACATGTACTTGCTATGTCCAGAACAGACCGTGTACGGTAGCATGTTTTGTGCCTCAAGCAGATGTTGTTTCCAAATGCCAACTCTTTCAGCATGGATATAACATTTCAAAATGAGTATCATTTCAATATACATTCCCCATAACCGAGCTGTTATACCCAATGTATTCTCAAAGTTCTTCCAGTGAGATTGAACTAATCTTAGACTTGTCGTGATATCACCAACAAGTTTTGTAACACTGTCTTTGACCTTCATTTGAAAGGCTGCCCTGAGACATTCCAACACAGATGACAAAGATGAGAGTAAGTCAATTTCATCTTCTTGCAACAACCATTGCTCAAAGGCTTCCCACTTGAGCATAAAGAATGCCTCACTGGGCAAGGAATGGTAACAAACCATTTTATAATAGTCCTTCCCTGCCATCACTTTATTAGCTGTTCCTCTACCACATATGTCACTTGCAACTAGTACGTCTTCAATGCCGCTTTCTTTCATGAAGAAACCAATGGACCCCAAAAAGTTCTGTGCAATATGGAATCCGCCCAATCGTACTATAACATCCTTATATCTGGCAGGCTCCTTTTTCACCAAGCCTTTTATGATATCATATATTGCCTGGTCACATGTTACCACAGTCTTTGACAGGCCCAATTTCAGATTCAGTGTAACAAAGTAGTCAAGAGAGGTTTTGACAACATCTGGATTTGTAGGAGTTTGAGGATGCATTGGACCATAGCCAATTTTGTTTTCTGTGTCTGTTTCTTGGAATCAAATTCAAAGAATGCATTCCAATTTGGTGTACAACAAACACTTTCATCTTCACCTATCATCATCTGGGTTGGGAACATCCGAAGTAGAAACCAGACAATGTTTTCATCAACCAAATCATCACTGCTTATATTGCTGCCACAGCTAATCTCTGTACCACGTAACGATCTAGCCTCTTTTCTGTCCTTCAGTGATAGATTACTTACAACTGGTTCAAATTTAACAGCTTCCTTAATTGTTACTTGTCTTGTTTTCTGAAAAGGAACTTTTCCAGTCCCAACATTGTTCTCCTTATCATTTGTATATTGATAGATAATATTTGTAGTTGCATCAAGACTACCACCATCCTCGGTTTCTGAATGAAAGTTCAGGTTATCAAAAGCATACTGCGCAAATTGACCATGAACAACATTGGACGGAATAAAAATACCTTCTCTTTCTTCCCGTTCAGTAACCTCATTAGCTGTGGTTGTCAGGTAACGTTGGGCACCGGCATAGCTAATGCTATTACCAAATCGGTTTAACATTGTCACAATATTTTTACTATGCGTTTCTTTGAGAATATGCAGAGCAACTCCTATGTGTTTAGGTATAACCTGTGTACCAAGATACCCAATAATGTCCTGGGCTAGGTTCAACACATTCTCTTTGTCATTTTCCGGAAGATGAACTTTTCCATCATCGCCAAGGCTATCATCATTGTCAGTAATTAGCCATGCTATTAGATTGTACAAATCTACTGGACCTGGCGAGATGCTGTTTCATGAGATATCTCTATTTCTCTATCTTCAGCAGCATGCATTCGTTTTGCAATTGTTTTTACCTCTGTTCGCAAGTACTTTGCCAAAGGATATGATGTACTCAAAATGTTTTAGAGGAGATTAAAATCAACATCATCCCCCTTACAATATAGCTGGTATTCATCTAATTCATTTTGCAGGTCAACTATCTGGTCACACAATTCTTTCACGGTCAGAGAAGATGCACAAACTAAATTACTGTGGGGGGGTTGGACATAATCAAATGAACAGGAGGGTATAGACTAAGCATTCATTATTTGGATTCATAATCAGATAAGTTACTGTTACATTTGTTATTACTTTACCTCACGTCTAGGTCAACTCAAGAACACACACCAACTTCAAAGAGGCCTAACACCAACATCCTGTCAAGCAGCCATGTGCCAGTGATGAATCTGCCTGATTCATCACTGGCTATTAGATTTCGCTGCTCGATTTTTGCATCTATGTGCGTTCTTGAGTTGCCCTAGACATAAGAGGCACTGAATGCACATGTATACATGTGCATTCTGCATGGTATATTTTTCCATGTGTTGATGGATGTCGTGGCCTATTCAATGCTGTGGGTTGTATTCAGGCACTTATTGGTAGCTAGAACTAGAACTAAAATGTTATTACTAGTACTTACCAATTTAATAACTGTGGCACTGGCTATATATCATTCTTGAAAATTATTTCTTTTTAGGAGAATTTACAAACCCCTTTTAGACCTATCCTAGTATGCTATATTAGTTAATGACTGAAATAAATGGATTATTACGCACATTTTATTTGACTTAAATGGATCCGTCAAAAACTAATGTTTTTAGATATTTTTCCAAAACATAACTTAGAAATATGTCTACAGGACGCCATTTATTCTATATGAACCTTGACACCCCTTTCCTAAAAACATCACAGGGATCTAAGGAGTTGATTAAAAAAGGATTTTTAGTGAAAAAACTTATGATACGGTATATTAATAGGCACTTCTTTGATGAAAGTCCAGGATTGCTGGCATACCACAACCTTCGCGACCTTTTGACCTCTAGTGACCTTGAGGTTCATCCAATCAGAATCTACTCTGCTTATTGTTTTAGGCTACATCCATACCAAAAGAATGAGTGGTGATTTGTTGCAGTAGAGTCTTGCGTTGTGATGATATACTAGATTTAGTTTCCCCTACCCCAGAATTAGGCGGCTGGTGTCGTTACAGCCTATCGTAAAAAAACGGTGTCTACCGAATTTGCGCAATACATTCAAAGTGTCCAAATTCACTTTTCAGATGTCCAAAACCCCTATAGACATAATCCAAGTGTCAAACATTTTATAGCAGGGGTGTCACATCAAAACCCTTAATTTGCACATTTTCTGGTTGTGGATCCCAGACTAGAAGTGGTGTCCTGGACATGTACTCCCTCCAAGCACGCACTGGGCAGAACGTGGAACCATGAATCGCTGGGATGGTGATGTCTCTAGGAGACGATGACTTGTGTTGTGTCTTAGATGATCTGACACGGACATTGATGCCCAGGGAGGTTAGCTTCACATCCTTAGTGCGAAGTGAGTGGCCAGGGTCGAGGCCAGCAGATGTAGGGAACAGATTGCTCTGTCGGAGTAGAGTAAAGTACCCAATCAAGGTAGCTGCAATCAAGATGAAACCATTAGGGCCGATCGTTCTGAAGAACCTGATGATGTTTTGTACATCAAGGGGCGTCATGGGAGGCGCCTGAGCTGGAATATGTTGAGAAGCACAATGAACACCTATTTTGAGGAGGCCGACAAGGTATGTATCAAATGATGATGTTCGTCCGTCGAACGTGAGGACCCAGGTTTGTGCTCAACTCAAGTAGTTGACAATGGCACTTGGTGAGGCGAGGCGGTCTTGTAGGTGGAGTATGTAAGACATGACGTGATATTGGGAAGGAGTAAGAGGATCCACGTGATGAAGCCTAATATAGGTGTAATACTCCCTAGCCTGGGCTACCTTATTCTTCCATGTACCAACCACTAGTCCAGCTGCCACAGCGTCAAACAACCTCTGATGATGTCATTGAGAATAACCTGGGGAGAGATGGCAAAAAGTTATATTCGAGTCCCAGGTTATAAGTTGCTGGTCAAAACATTGTCATGGCTAACATGGATTTGGTGGAGACAACCGTCAGTGACCATGGTCTTGGCAATCCTGTTGGTGCGCTTGTCAAAGCACATTCGACTCAGTGCATCAGCCAGCACGATGTCCTTACCAGGCTTGTGACAAACAAGAATGTCTGCGCTCCTGCGGGCAGCGAAGAGCCAGATCTCACGGGCGCAGGCACAGATTACTGGATCGCGGCCTGCCCCAGTGCTGAGAACCTGCTGTGAGGCAGCGTTGTCAGTATTAATGACAACAGTGTATTTGCTCGATGACCAGATTCAGAGCCTCCAGCTGTGCAATGGTATGTTGTTTTTCACAGAGTCGTTGGGAGTACTCCGCTGTGTAGAAGTGTGTCAGCGAGTGTGCCCCCCCCAGCGCGTAGCGCGGAGTCACACTCAATGACCCATGTCTCGCTCACCAGTAGGCAAGAGTACGATGCCATTCAAATGTACAGCGTACCGAGTGAACCATCCCACATCAAGAGCGAGCTCAGCTGGAATGATGTGTGTTCCCCTGTAGGGTGAGTTCTGGAGTGCAGCCAGTATCCTCGACATGAATCTCCTTGCCGGACGTATGCATCTCACGATATACTGAAGGCGTCCGACCAGTCTCTGGAGGTCTCTCCTTGATGCGAGGACCCTCGTCTTCCAGGCCTCACACTCCATTACTACATCCTGTAGCCTGTCTTGTGGTATGGTTATTGTCATGTCAGTGGTGGATACCATGAACCCCAGCCACTCAAGCTCAGTGGTAGGGGGCACACCCTTTGCAGGCGCCAGATCAAGTCCAAGGTGACAAGCCAGACTGAAGATCTTGTGTTAAGCGATGTCAGCTTCATGTTGAGATTTTGCTGCCCACGATGAAGTCGTTGAGGTAGCATAGAACGTGATGTCCGCAAGTTCTCATCAAATACACCACCGCGTTCCTAGTGTGAGCACACGCCATTGATGACGTTCTACATCCAAATGGCAGTGCTAGTTCAATGTAGATCTTGTTGTCAAGTGTTATTCCGAGAAGTGGGATGGTGCACCTGTAATGCATACTATCAACAACGACTCAGCCATACTAAAAATTGAACCGCATTCCTCAGCCGAGTGGTTGCTACTCCATACTGTTATTATGTGCACCAGTCCATGCTGTGGACTTTAGCTGTCCAAGTCGGGCTCAGCCTGGCCCCATAGCACATCAACAACAACTTTCTTAAGTTTTACTAGCGTGTTTGCGCTCACCTACGTATTGTTCTACCTACCATGCGATTCAAATGTTTTTAGATATTGATTTTGCGTCGAAATTCCCGATATTGGAATCCACAGACTTCTTTTTTTTTAAATATCACCATCAATGTTTTCGGTAAACATGGGTGGACCTGACCCACCCCCGCAACTGCCCACCCCCCTATGTTATCGACAAAAAGCAGCAAAGTAAAATATTGGGTTCTTCTTAATCTGGTTATTTTCCAGCCTTCCATACGATTCAAATATGTTTGGACAATAATAAAAATGAGAATAGAACTGCTCATCGCCCACTATTGTGCAGTTAATTTTGTGTTGTGTCCTCTGCTGTTTCGGGCCACCTAGGGCCGCCCTCATCTTAAAGTTGCATGGTCCGATGGTGTTTGAATTTTTGTCGTATTTTTGAGATAAATATATCAAAGGGATGATTAGGAGCTACTAATCATTAGTCTGGAGTCATTTTTGATGAAAGATGACTAGTTTTGAAGCAATTTGAGCTGAAAGAACGCAAAATAATTTCGACAAGCTTGTCAAAACTCCTGTGGCTATGACCTAGATGGTCATCTCGCGGTCACCACGTGATGCGAGATGACTTACTAATCCTGGAACCTGACAGTGCTGTAGGTAGATATTTCTGTTCGGAGAGGGACATTCTGGAAATGGATTGCTGCCATATAGGCCAGTGGCAGTAGGGTTTTTAACAAAATATTATTTTGTACAAAGGTTGATTTATATCCATCGAATTGTCTAAGTAGCATCGAATATCAAACATCACATATACATCTGTATTTGTTTGAAGAAATTAAAAGAAGGATAACAATAGCCTGAACATTCTCCAAAATGTATAGAGTGTTAACTTCAAGTAAGATATTAATACAAACAAGGAAGCGTATTCTTCAGTGTTATGTGTGGTCTACTCTAATGTATGGGGCTGAGACATGGACAATCTCTAAGAAAATGTACAAATGTTTAGCAGCATTTGAGATGTGGACTTATCGAAGGATGATGAAAATATCATGGACAAAGAAGATCACCAACAAAGAAGTTCTCAGAAAAATTAAAAATAAGAAAAGCTTGTTTGCCACTATACAGACAAAGAAACTTATTTATTTTGGCCACATCATTCGTCAGAGTTCAATATACCGTACATTGTTGGAAGGGAAGGTGAATGGCAGCAGAGGGAGAGGGAGACCAAGAACATCATGGTTTACAAATATTTCACAGTGGACAGACTTGAATTATTCACAGTCTATCAGAACAGCACACCATCGGGACAAGTGGAGAACCATTGCATCCAACCCTCGACTAGAGGACGGAACTATTGATTGATTGATGATTGACATCATCCCAACGGCAGACATTTCAAAACATCAAACTATGCAATTTTAATCAACAAATGTTAAAGAAATTTGAAATTACACAATTTGATTAATTATTTCTAAAATTGACAAAGGCAGCATTGGATATCTAATATCACATATACATTAGTATATTACATCATCCTGATGGCAGAAGGTCAAGACCATCAGGCTATGCAATTTTAATCAAAGAATGTAAAAAACATAAAATGTTAAAGTATGGAATGAGCAGGAGCACTCATTCGGCTTCATTGTTGGACATGCCGGGCTACGAGGCTGACCTTGGCCCCCCCCCCTTCCGCTATGATGGCTGCCCCGGAGCAAATAGTATATCAAGGAAGCGAATAAATAAATAATAATAATTAAATAATAAAAGGCAGCACTGCAAACTTATATGCACATAATGCTTATATTTCACATATATATTTATTTCTGGTCCATATATATATGGACCAAAAAATATATATTTATATTGATCGGCCAATGCTAATATATATATATCAATTTCAAAATTTAAATTACCCAAATTGATTAATTACATTCATAGAATTGACCAAACAGCATTGAATATGCAACATGGAGTGGAGGGGCAACATCCACCTCATTTCCCCTTCCCCTCTATGACCCTGTACAGGAGGCCTACTTGGTTGGGGGGGCTAATGAGGTCACGAGATTGGCCTAATTGGTTAATGGCCTCCCTGCATAATGGGGGTTTCAAACTGAGTGTTCAAAGGGGTGAGGTTATAATGTCACTGGTTATGCTGTATATACTGTCCCAAATCATTAGCTAATAAACCAGTTTCTAAGTTGGATATATAGGATCAAATGTAAGTAGTTGTTTTAATTTTGACAAAATTATATTTCATCGGATCATGCAACTTTAACAACAATGAAAATGCCTCACCTAATTACTATCATCTATCCTTATCTGTCGATGTAGGATCATCCTCTTTGGTTCAATTAAAATAAAATATAAAAACAAGTCAGAACGAATCGGGGGCACCACACCAGTCCGGTGTTGTTTTATTTTCTGAACAGTTTGCCACCCACTGTCTTTGTTTATATCTGCCAATATACTCTATGTGGTGCCAGCCATCGCCTCCCCTTTTGGTGACTTAACTCCTACTTCCCCCACTCGGAGACGCCAGTGTAGCGCTGTAGTCCTGCTTAGCACTATAGCACTATATTATTCTTTTTGATTTGGCACGCGTTCACAATCACATAGCCTATCTTTAGTTTTTGTTTTACATAAGGTTATAGTTTGGGGGTGGTTTGTTGAGGTTTGATTCGTGAGGTTTGATTTGGCTCTTTTCAATCAATGGCAATTAGTGGAGCAACAACAACCACCCAACAACGAGCCAATACAACCAGCAATCCGCAACCAAGTAACTAACTAACTAACCAACGACCAACACACCAACAAAACAACCAGCAACAAACAAAACAACCACTCCGCAAGCAACAACCACCAACAAAACAACCAACACACCAACAAACAGACAACCAACAACAAATCAACAACCAACATCCAACCAACAACCAACCAACAACCACTGATCAACAAACCAACCAACAACAACAACCAAACAACAACCGGCAACCAACAACCAACAACCAATCCGTGAACAGCCAACAACCAATCAACAACAACAAACAATCCACCAACAACCGACAACAAACAACAACCAACAAACAACAACCACCAAATGACACACCGCCGCCACAACCAACAACCAACCAATCCACAGAAATCCAACCAGCAACCAGCATACATCCAACCAACAACCAACAACCAACAACCAATCCACAACCAGCAATCAACCAAGAGCCAACTAACAACCAACAACCAACCAGCAACAAACCACCAAACAGACAACCAACAACAACTGACCAACAAACAACAAACAACAACAACTAACCAACAAACCTCCCTGTCTAATGTAGCTGTTATCTAACTAATTCGGATTATACGTTGACAGTATATTCGGGAGCATTGATTTGCATTGTTTGTTTTTTTATTTCATAGTGGTTTAAATGAGATATTAGAAATTCAATCATCAATCCACAACCAACTAACCAACAACCAACAAACCAACAAAACAACCACTCTTATATGGTTACTAGTGCGCTGTTTCATAACCCCCATATTGGGCACTACCTGTTAGTGCATACTACTCTTACATGGTACTAGTGCCCTGTTTCATGACCCCCATATGGGGCACTACCTGTTAGTGCATACTAGTCTTATATGGCTACTAGTGCCCTGTTTCATAACCCCCATATTGGGAACTACCTGTTAGTGATTACTACTCTTACATCATTACCAGTGAATATAAGACGCGCCCCATGTCCCCCTCAGTGATTGCCCACTGCTGCTGCCCCTTGTGGCAGCACTCCGTACTTCCGACGGTACACTCGCAGCAGTCCATACCAAACTTATACAGCAGACCTTGCAGGTTCTATAGCCGGGGAGAGGCTTCAGGGATGGCCTTCTATATCTGTACCAAAATAGCTGAATCAGCAGAAACGGCAAAGTGGCCACGTGACCACCCGGGTAGTTGTGGGGCACATGGCTGCCCTGTTTGTTGTGTCATGTGACTGCCCTGTTGGTTGTGTGTCATGTGGCTGCCCTGTTCGTTCTGAGTCATGTGACTACCCTGTTTGTTGTGTGTCATGTGGCTTCCCTGTTCGTTGTGTTATGTGACTGCCCTGTTGGCTATGTGTCATGTGACTCCCCTGTTGGTTGTGTGTCATGTGACTGCCCTGTTTGTTGTGTTATGCGACTGCCCTGTTCATTGTGTGTCATGTGACTGCCCTGTTGGCTGTGTGTCATGTGACTGTAGTGGTGTCATCATATTTCTCATTCATCAGGTCTGACGAAAACCATCTTGCAAGCCACAGTGAAAGGAGGACGAAGACAAGGTGGACAAACGAAGAAGTGGGAAGACAACATCAGGGAATTGACAGGCCTCCAGTCTGGCAAGTCGTAGAGGGCAGTAGAAAAGAGGACAAGACGAGAACACTGGTTGCAAAGTCACCTGTGGTGTTCCAACGACCCTCACGGTTGAGGTATCGATGATGAAATCCAATTGAAATGCATTGGAATAAACCCCCCTTACTAAGTGCACTTACTAGGTGCACTAACGAGAAACAGTGGAACCAGGCATTAGTAATTATCAGTTTGCTGATGTTTTAGTTTAAATGATTTGTCTTTTCTTAGACATTAGTTGTTTAAAAAGGAATTATTTTCAATTGATGGCAATTGTGTGAAATCCATCACAATAGTAATCCATTTGCAAGTAACAACTTGACTTGTGTAGTGTGTGCCTTCAGAAATATGTGTGTGCAGTGCACTGTCGCACATACCCTTATAAACCAAATCCAATCCACTCTCACACCTAGTCCGAGGACATAAGCTTTAACATATTCACAGTCAGTGAGTTCAGCTGTCAGTGGAGGGGCAGCCCAGAGAACCATTGGCAACCTGAGGTGTGAAACCTTTCTTTGGAATTGTTGGTTAAAATCTGATTGTGAAATATATACATATATATGTAGTGTCTGCCCCTCCTACCTATCAAAAGATGTACGTATATATACATAAATATATGCATATGTAATATGTATGCACACATATTTACATGTATAGTTATATGCATACCAATGTATGTATATATGTGTGTATATGTGTATATATGTATATGTGTTTTATATGTATATCCGTAAAACCTCTCTATACCGGCCCTTCCACAGATCGACCACTCCCCTGTATCGATCGCTTTGTTTGTGTCACAACAATACCATTTTAAAGGATATTCTAACTCTCTAAACCGACCACCTCCCTAAATGGACCAGTTAAAGTCGGTCCCATGGTCGGTCGATTTAGAGAGGTTTTACTGTATACATATATGTAGTGCCCCCATGCGACGGGGGGGGGGGGTCCCTGCCACGAGCCCTGAGCTCGGGGCCCGGGCGTAGTGAGTGTCATGAGTTTTTGGTGAGTCCGATGAGAGTTTTTGGTGAGGCCGCGATAGTTTTTGGTGAGTCTGGTTGGCAGGTGACCATCATGCCCCTCCTCCGACCGGACCACACCACTACACCGCCATGGTAGCGGGGGGTAGTGGGGGATGGAACATATAAATATATATATATACACTTATACACATATAGTGATGATATACATATATTAATAAACACTTTATCGCATTTTAAAAAGTGTGTGTAGCCTCTCAGCGCCAGGTCATAATCAATATATAGATATAAATCAAAAGTGATAAGCAGCAATAACATAAATAAAATATAAATGCAATAATATTTAATGTGCGTTTTTCTTAATGTTGCTGTACCGGCAAGAAAAGCCATATTTGTGGTGATTATGCATCAGATCCATAATCACAGTGAATTATATATTATGCATATATATATATTGTATACAAACAATATATCCAAATGATGTACAACACTCCCCACAGGCCCTCCTCCTCCAGTGGCAAGTGGAAATATGTGAGTGGGCCACAGACCAGCATATACACCCATGGTTGTCTGGAGGCGCCCTATTGTTTGGGATTTACTGCTATTCCAACACAGTACTATCATGGGCACTTCTGGCCTGCAGCCAGTCATTGTAACTAATGAATTATTTCCTATTATTCACTGCTAATTTACTCAATCTGGTCCCAACTAAATGTCTTGGAAATATTCAGGAAATTAGATATACTCTTTTGCTTTCTAGTCATGTATTCAAATATGGAAATATCCCAAAACTCAGTGTGTCAGAGCCAAAACTGTCAAACAGCACATTAATCTTAAATAGGATTAGACCTTGCTCATCAGTCCGTAAACACAGCACGAGGCGGTGAGCGGAGGAGCATGTAACCCTGTGTCGTGACTTATAACCGCCCCACCCAATTTCTAAGACCGATGCGCGCCACCCCAAGACGGCATGCCCTAGATTCGTCGTGCGACACATACCGAACCCGGCGTCTAGAACTTTCCACAGGCCTTTACATAAATAACCTACATTACACTAATATTTATATAAAACTCCATTTTATATTTCACATTCATTTGGTAAAGTTGCAGGAAGTTTGAATGTAGGTAGTATTCGATTAAACAATGAGTCACATTTTGGCATATGCACAGAAGCTATGACCTCGGGTTGCATAAACGAACACATTTGGGGTGGAAAAAATGGTGGCTTAATCCAAAACTTGTGTTTTTGTAATAACCAATATAAGTACAGTAAAATAGGATTTAAAGTATGTTATGATTGCATAGTTTAGTTATATTTCCATTTCATTAATCTGGGTTATTACAAGAAGAAACATGTTAAACACCACTTAGGACTGGTACTGGTAGCTGCTATCCTACAGGACGGTACCAGTGCAAATGTGATTTCATCACTCCTAACACCCCGAGCCAAGACGTGGGTTGCTGGGGTCGGGTCGTTTTGCACATGGCACGTGTGTATTTAGACTCGACTTGCCATGTTCTATTTGAAATCCAAGCAACTCAGATGGCCCGAGTCACCCAGGACATCAGAATCGAATCAAGAGCATCAAGAGTAGGCCTATCTATTGGTCGCCATCTTGTTTGTGTGTGTTTTTATTTTTCAGTTCTCTCCAATTTCATCAGATGCATGCCATTATGGATATACAGTGCATGTTGTAATCAATGGAGAGTAGAAATTCAAAACACTCACCAACAACATGAACCCGCACTGCTCGGTGGTGGACAGTCCAGTGTACAGCAAAACCTCTCTTAATCGACCCACCATGGAACCAACTTTAAATGGTTCATTTAGGGAGGTAGACGGTTTAGGGAGATTGTTTCATCGTTACAATGGTATTGTATGGGCAATCATTTGGGACCTAAATACAACGATCAATATAGGGGAGTGGTCGATCTGTGGAGGCGGTCATTTAGAGAGGCTTTACTGTATTCAGTGCATGCTGTAATCAAATGTACAGTGAATATGCAATGAACCTGCAGTGCTCAGTAGTGGACAGTCCAGTGTGCATTTTATTGAGATCCTATGCTTACATAGTGTACAGAGGTCACAAGCAATAACGAGGCCAGCGCCTGACCAATAAGAATAGAGTATCCTGGTACCTTGTGATCAAATCATGGTAATCACTAATTAAGGATATCTATATATTATATATAAGTATTGAACCCTACTACCCTTCAGTTTGACCTTACTGAGCATTAGTGGACCTGTTTGACTATAATTAAGTCAATTCAATGGGGCCATGTTACCCACACATCCAGGTACATACACAGATACATGTATATATGATATATTCACAGTGTTGGTATCGTTCATTATTTTTGCATTATCCTAACAACATTTGGCAACATTTATCGGAATTTGGTATACCAGGTATTCCACCACTTACCAGCACCATGACCCGATATCCCACTCAGTCACATTATCCCAACACTGATTCAACCAGTCCTTGCTATCAATTTGTAAATGATTGGTTTGTCTCGACCAGGGTGGTTACCATTACAACCAACACACCTAACCCTGGCCACGGACGCTTACTATTAATTGTTTGAGCATCCATACCCCACAGAACTATAAACCCATCACTCCTCGGCCTAGACTGGGGCCTCGAACCCGCCGCCTCACACCTGACATCTCCATACTCTTAACTGTCCATAGTCCACATGACATTCTATAAATGTATAATTATTTTATTCTGTTAGAGACAACACCATGTTAAAGTTGCGCAGTCTGATGGTTTCAAGTTTCTGCCATTTTCTGAGATAAATGCATAGAATATCCCCTTCTATGCAACAACTAATACTTAATAAGTTTACTAGTGAAGTGGGCGAGACTACTCGCCTTGTGGCATTCACGGGCGTGCGCCGATTAACCCGTATTTGGAAATACGGGCTACTCGCCATGGCAGACTGCGAATGCCAAACATTCACGGGCAACCGGGTTTCCGGCCGTAAAGCGTTGCTAGGAGACGCAAATTGTGACTCGCCTGGCAACGAAAGGAGGTCGGGCGTTCGGACCCAGACCGATCAGATGTACTTTATGACGCTCTGATGTTTTAGCCGAGATTTAGGCCTATATTATCGAAATTCTAAAGTTGTTTGACATTAAACATTAGGGGAAGGGTTTGCAATATGTTTCTTGCATTCTTTACTGTCCTCCAGTTTTCTATGGAGTAAACCGCTATGGTCGAACTTAACATTGGATTGCTTTATATATATATAATTAAGGGCCTTGAGCCTACCTAGGCCTTATGCAGCAACTTAGCCCATCTGCGGGGAGATTATAACAGACATATAACAGAATTAACGTATAGATCTTTTGGCTAAAACAAGACAGAAACTTAGGCTGATTATCAGTGACAGTGTTAGTGACAGTAGCGCATCTGCTTAGTTCTGAATCATTTTAAACATATTAAATACACCGTAAGGCGAGTAGACCAGCCAGTTAGTTGAAATAACGAAGTAAATGCTTTCGGCCGATAAATACGGGAGGGGCAAATCTCTCTATTTAGACGATACTCTGGCTGGCCGACTTTAGCCCGGGAGGATCACCGACGGACACGGACTACCTGCAGACAGGACGAGGGGCGGCAGCGGCCCGCGGCCGGCCCAGGAAATTCACATGGAAATAATTATATAAATTAACACAAAGGCTTGCCTTTAGCGGGGGCGGTATAGCCCGACAGTTAAACTGGTGCCGTGACCAGGATAGTAAGGTGTGTAATACTTTTTAATTTACTTTTGATACCCGAATTAATAGAAGAAAAACGGTGTTTTGTCTTAGTTGACACTTCAGTCGTTTCTGACAGTGACAGCGGCCCCTGCTTTGACGTTTCATGCCGTACCATGACGGTTTAGGGAATACCCAGGGTTGCATTAATAATGGAGAAATAATAGTGTTCAACTAAATTGGTATTCCTGGTTTTCTTTAGCGGCTAGTCATAGTCATTTTTGCTGGGAGGGCTACAAGCCTGAGGCCCAAAGTGGGTTGGTCGTAATGCTTGCATTGCGCTTGATTCCTAGTGAAGGAGGAGCACCCCCCCCTCTCTCTCCCTCCCCCAGCCCGCGACCGTTTCGTTGCGTAACCCCCCCCCCTCTCTCTCTCTCCCTTATAACCCAGCCTCGCTGCCCTCTCTCGCCACTCAGCCTCCTTCCCCTGCCAGATGCACTCTTCTTTTTGGCTCGCCCCCCTGCAGCCGCCTCCACGCCTCCGCGACCCTCACTTCGCCGGCCTACGCCAGTCATGCCGCGCACAAGAGGCCGACGCGCCCCACGGGCATCCAGGAGAGGAGCCGCCACACCCCCCTCCTCCATGGCCGACTCCGCCTCCGCGACCTCGCCGCCCCCCTCCCCCCGGCCTGCCGCCAGGGAGGAGGCCTCGGAACGGGTCCCCTCAGCTGAGGCTCGGATCGACGCCAACACCCGTGCCCTGGAGCACCTCACGGGACTAGTGGAGAGCCTCGTTCTCCAAGGGGCGACCCCGGCCCCGGCCCCCGCGCCGGTGCCTCCCCTGCCGCCGGTGCCTCCCCCGCCACATCTCGGCCCTTATGGAGGATCTCACCCGCGAGGCCGGGGGCCCGCCCCCGTGACACAGCACCACGTCGCCGCCCCCACTCCTGCCGCCTCCGACGTCCACCCCCTCTACCTGCAGACGATGAGGCGGGCTGCACCCACGACGCGAACGGTCGCCTCCCGGACTCTACGCGCCTCCGCCCCAGCCCCACCTCCGCGGCCGATGCCGTCCGCAAGATCCTGGAGTCGGCCGAGGCGCAAAACACGCTGCCCTCTCTCGCCACTCAGCCTCCTTCCCCTGCCAGACGCACTCCTCCCTTTCTTCTCCACCCACCCACCCAAACTACACTCACTTCTACCTTCTAGGGCGGAGGGCTCTTCGGGGCCGCTCCCCTAAAAACACTCAGACATTATTCCTGCACTTTATTCTTCATCATTGTACACATACTCCCCACATTGTACATTGCCCCCCCCCACTTTACATAATAAAGTGTGCTTTTTCTCCACTCCTGCCTCCTCTTCCTCCTTCGCTGCGCATCACTAGTAACGATGTTAACCTTGTGTTCGCTCTGAACGGATAGAGTCGATTAGGCGAGGATTAGCTACCCCGGCATAGGGCAATAACGGATGTTACATTTGGTTACATTTAAAAAAAAAAAAAGAATAAATTAGCTACTGCGGCCAGCCGACATTAGGGTCGGTTCTAATCGAATGTTTTGTTGGCCCGAGGCAGATAGCTTTAAAGTGGCCGCTTTTACCATTTGTTACGGTATCTCCTAGCGACGAAGCGTGTCGCGGAGGGAGATGACGTCAGAACGTGTTTTTGGAACCTCAGCGCAGTCGCGTATGGGACTGCAGACTGATTGGTCGACCCGTAGCATGCTCCACTGTTTATGTTTTGGAATATTCTTTTAATATACACTTTACTATAAGATAAGAACAAATTGGGGAATTCAACACTTTAGGGAGGAAATAATCAAAAATCTGGTCGGAAATTTGGAGCGTATCTATACTAATAATAGGAAAATAGCAAGAAAATACTATGGTAAAGGAAGACTAATATCAGGGAATATTACTGGTAATTTCTCTTAGTTGCTCATTTCTTTGTATATACATTTCTTTTATTTTCGTTTTTTTCTGGGATTTCAAAGTTTTTTTTAATAAAAGTTTTAGAAATAACTTTTTTGTTGTAAGTAGCACATACTCGTCGTTTTCGGGGAGGGATTTATTAAACAAAAATATCTAGAGCGTTTCCGGGCGACGGCATAGGCACGGCGAGGAAGCATGCGGACCCGAGTGTCCCCGTGTCTTCTCGTCGCAGCTGCCTGCGGTCAGCAGGGAATGCGCGGGAAGGAGAGGGAGACCAAGGGGCGCTGTCATCGGATGGTGCCTCTATAAATACGGACTTGATCCGATCGGGTGGAGTATCTCCCCGTACATTAAATGCGGACTCAGTCTGCTATGGTGGTGATTCACCCCAATCAATAAGTGCAAATGCACAGCACGCGAACACGGGCCTGCGTATCCAAGATACGGGCCCCGACCCCCGCGAAGCTAGAAAGATCCTACGTCCTACGGGACGCGGGTCAGATCGCGATACCTCTAGCGTATTCTCCTTCCGAGGCCAGGAAGGAGATACGGGGTCGCACGTTCCTATCCTCCCTCCCCCGGATATTGATATTGATATTACGTACATGTTACCCGCCCCACTGCATGGCGCAAAAAGGGACAAGGTGCATACATTGGAAACGCGGGAGGCTCAGCTCCTAGCCCGCGAAGATGAGTTGAATGCCAAATGGCAAAATTTGTTGACTGTCAAGCAAAGGGGCGGGGCCCGTTAGCCACTGACCCCGCGGCCCGTGGTACCGGCATCACTGACCAAATGAGGGATGCCATCCAGCAGCAAAATGGGCGTTGCCCGTATATCAATAATAATAAAAATGCGTCTAACGCATATAGTGGCCGATCAACTGCCAACCTAACGCCAAGCGGCTTGACCGCATCTAGTTGCAACCAACGGGAGCCCGTAAATGTTGACTCCTATGCTACCTATCGTTTTACGAACGAGGAGCAGGCCATTATCCGATCCAACCCGGTGATTCGCCGGGCGGTGATGGAGGCTTCCAGCATAAACCCGGGGATTGGTGCCTTGCCCGTAAGCCGGTCCATGCAGTTACGGGACCGTAATATTAGCATCCAGGAGCAGTACCAACCCGCGAGGGTTAGGGCTGTGGAGATGCCTCCCTTTGATGGTATCCACCAAGAGTGGGATACCTGGTGGGAGAAGTTTAGCAAGGCGATGTCCGTAAACCGGTGGAATGAAACCACCGCGTTGACGCGCCTGTTACATTTGTTGCAAGACGGTCCAGGACAACTGGCTATAGATCGGTGGGAGCAGGATGACTGTGACACCTTAGATGAACTGGTTGAGGCTTTGGCCTGGCAGTTTAAGGGGTTAGACCCCCTATCAAAATGGGAACTCTTTGAGAAGCGCTTCCAAAGGCCTTCCGACCCCGCAAATTCCATTTATTATGGCATGCTGCTCGAGTCGGAAGCCAAAAAAGCCGGGCTAGGCTGCGGCATGTCACGGGACTTAATTGCCCGTAAAACTGTAGCCGTGTTCATTAATGGACTGAGAGACCATGATGAACGCGACATCATTATTAAACTATGGTCCCCTGGTAGACATTCCATGGAGGATATATATCAGATGCTGCGAGACCATGCGGCCAAAGCATGTCTTATCCCAGCTAGACGCGGGGTGGCTGGAATCACCAATGCCATATCTGAGCCGGAATATGGCCACCAAAGTACGGGCATAAGTTCGAGCCCCTTGCCACTGGCAAGCGGGTACACGCTTTTGGCGGGTTAAGGACTGCTTGTAGAAAGGGTTCCAACATCCTCGGTGTTTTAGACAGAATTGGTTAGTTGATTTGTTTAACTTGTGAGTGGAGTAGGTTTGTCGCTGGCCTGGTCGCGTCTACGTGACTAGGTCTTGGGATGGCCTCCTCCAACGAGAGCAGTCCGGGCTCAGTGCCGGACAATAGTGAATACGTCCCCGTCCTTGATGGCACAACCGGGGAGGTATGCAATGTACTGCGCTCTGATTGGACCTGTGTCGATCAGAGCGTCGTTCTCAACTTCATTTGTCCCTCGTTGAGGGCAACGTGTCTCAGCGCACAGCTGATGTCACTAATTTATTACGGTATAGTTAGGTTAGTTCAGCAAGGAGCCGCCAGTCGGCGACATATCAAGCAGCCTTAGTTACTAGCGCTGGCTGCATTTGCGCGCCCAATGACCCGTGATGCCTTAGCATTACAAACAATGAGATAGCCTCAATCAATCAATAGTTCCGTCCTCTACTCGAGGGTTGGATGCAATGGTTCTCCACTTGTCCCGATGGTGTGCTGTTCTGATAGACTGTGAATAATTCAAGCCTGTCCACTGTGAAATATTTGTAAACCATGATGTTCTTGGTCTCCCTCTCCCACTGCTGCCATTCACCTTCCCTTCCAACAATGTACGGTATATTGAACTCTGATGAATGATGTGGCCAAAATAAATAAGTTTCTTTGTCTGTATAGTGGCAAACAAGCATTTCTTATTTTCTGAGAACTTATTTGTTGGTGATCTTCATTGTCCATGATATTTTCATCATCCTTCGATAAGTCCACACCTCAAATGCTGCTAAACATTTGTACATTTTCTTAGAGATTGTCCATGTCTCATTTTGGAGAATGTTGTTCGGGCTATTGTTATCCTTCTTTTAATTTCTTCCTCACATCTCCCATCATTTGTAATCTTTTGTCCGAGATATATGAATTCGGATACTTGTTCTATGTTTGTGCCATCTATGGTTATATTGATATTTGTTTTGTCTGTCTTTTTACTTATAACATTTGTTTTGGTCTTCCTGGCATTCATCTTCATGTTGAATAGTATTCCAGCTTTATTGATTCTATTCACTATATCTTGTAAGTTGTTCTCACTATGTGCTAGTATTACACTGTCATCGGCATATCTAAGATTGTTGACATTCATGCCACCTATTGTCACTCCCTTGCAATCTTCAATGTGTCTGAAAATCATCTCTGTGTACAGGTTAAAAAGACATGGTGACAATACACACCCCTGTCAAACTCTTCGTTTAATCATAACTTCATCCGATAGGCCCTGCTCCATTTTTATAAATGCACATTGTGTCCAGTATAAGCTCACAATTAGTTTAATATCTTTGCCATTGACACCAATATCTTGTAAACATTTGAGTAACATTTCATGATTGACTCAG
This sequence comes from Branchipolynoe longqiensis, assembly GCA_030323885.1. Taxonomy (NCBI): domain Eukaryota; kingdom Metazoa; phylum Annelida; class Polychaeta; order Phyllodocida; family Polynoidae; genus Branchipolynoe; species Branchipolynoe longqiensis. Next base: position 68,436,479 of record CM059199.1, on the reverse strand, counting down.
TCGAAGGCCTTCTCATAGTCAATAAAGCAGGCATAAACATCCTGGTTCATTTCACAATAACATTCCCAAATCATTCTCATATTGAAAATCCCTTCATGTGTACCTCTTCCAGATATAAACACACTTTGTACGTTACTGATTTGTTCTTCCATTTTCTGTCTGTTTCTCAGTAAAATTATTTTCAGCATCATCTTCAACATATGACTCATCAGGCTTAGTGTTCTGTACTCGGTACACAATGTTGGTTTTGGCTTCTTTGGGAATCGTATAAATATGGATTCATTCATATTCAATAGTATAAATCCAGTCTCATAGATGTCATTTACTAGCTTATGAATGATTTGAATCCCCACTTCATCTAGTCCTTGTATCATGTCTGATGTTATCTGGTCACTTCCAGGAGCCTTACCTGACTTTATATCATTGATAGCCTTCTCAACCTCTGATACTATTCTCAATTAACAAAATGTGGTGCCTCTTTCGGAGAACGCTTCAGCCGGACCTGATAAATAAATCACCAAGTCGGGTAACCCTGCCACATAGTGTTATTTGCTCTGCACCAGGTGTCCTGCACTACACACCCATATACACCATCCCTGCCCACATGACCAACCGCCATCTGTGTGGGTGTAGATAGCGTGCCTCACACCTTTCTCAATTGTGGGTGGGTTCCCTCTGTCATCATTGTATAGTTTGTTTACATATTCTTCCCATCTGGACTTTATTTCATCTTCTTCAAAGAGCATTTCTGTGTTAATAACATAGTGTGTGGCGCTGTGTTACAATATTCGCTGTCATTACCCCCGCCATGTTATTTTGTAAATGGTTTATTTGTTTGACTAAATGTCTTGTCAGCACCGAACTAGTAGTCTTTGGCTCATCAGAATGTAATTGATTTGCATGTGCCCTGCTTACTCGAATCTCTAACAAACACTTGTTGTTATGCAGCTTGAGTTGCCACATAACGCTGTCACAACAATACATTGTTTAACCTGTTGGCACCTCGTAACCAAGTGGCACAACTAAGTGTGGCCCAAGCCTCTGGCAGCTGGGAGCCTGTCAGTAATGCCAAGTAAACAAACCAATTTGGTGATGATCCCAGCCCGTCCTTAAAATCGCCCACCCCTGAATTTTTATTTGTTTAAGTGTTAAGAATGCAGTGCGGGCTAGTAGAAATTCAGCTTTTGTATCAATTTAGAAATCAGCACCTACTAAATACCCATATATAATACTTAATAGAATGGTAGTCATGTTCGAGTTCACATCATGGCCGCTTGGTGGTGCCAAAGTTCATCCACCATAGTGGTGACCTTTGGTGAGACAATGGCTAAGGGCTGGAATAGAGATTCCTGAAAAGAACTCGCCGAAAACACGAACCAGCGTTGGGTTAACTGCAACATGATCTGCGGAAATGTGCGTAAAATAAAATACACAAAATGTGGGTTGGTATTTATATTTGAGGGGGAGTAAATTAAAGAGAGATACAAGTATAATACAATTATGAAATTAGAGCAGCCACACAATATGAACACGTTAGCATTAAACCATTGCTAATAAAAGGTACACTCCATACTTGCCTACTGTGTGGAGTTAATCTTTTATTTAGAACAAGTGCTGATCAGTCAGACAGAATTTTAGACAGCAATAACCTTAATGGCTTGGCAATATCCGAGAGGTTAGGAATAGATTCAAGGACATAACCCACCATTCCTTAAAAGCACTGCATGCTTCCCTTATCGGTGGGTGTCGGCATGTCTGTGATTGCCTGCACTCTATCCGGATTGGGCATGAGGCCCTCAGCAGTAAGCACATGGCCTACATACTTGACTTGCGATTTGCACAATTTTGATCTGTCCGGGTTCAATTTCAACCCGACTTCCTCTGCTCGTTTCAAAACAGCCTCTAATCTCTTGTTATGCTCACTCTTAGTTAGACCATATATCAATATGTAGTGTGCTCCACACTTCGTCCACGCCCGGGAGGCCCTTTAGTATTTTTTGTTGTTGTGCCAAGTTTTGTATTCTACCCATACCGTATAAGCTCCCGTGAGGGTGCTTGTTTTCAACGCTGGACAGCTGTGATACTGGATTGGTCTGGTCCAGTACTCAGGAGTCTTTGCCTGATCTTTCTTGGGCCAACCTTTGTAGTTTCTATATTGGTTTTTTTTAAATTGTCAAGTTTGTTCCTAACCTGTATATGATAACTTAGCCTACTATGTACATCTACGCAGATGACATATAGGCCTGTGGGAGAGGATCCAATCCCATTGTGGTTTGTTACAGCATCCTTTCACCCATGCCCTGTCCTTAGATAGTACACCAGTGTGCCAGAACACCCCTGGACCCTTCAGGACTGCGACTAGGTGGGATGGCTGTGTTGTATGGTTAGCCATTTTGTATTTCAGGGTGATTCAGATGCATGACCATGGCCTGCCAGTTCTGCTTTGGTTTGTGCCAGTACACATACCCAGACATACCCAGTATGTTCTCCATTTCTTGGATTAAGATATCCCCAGCCGTCTTTATACCGAAAGGCAGCCAGCTGTATTGATACCACCCCCAAGGTGTGTTAAAAGTGCATAACAATGAACTCGGTTTATCTAACAGGATCTGCCAGTACCCACTTTGTGCATCGAGTACTGAGAAGAATTTCGCACCTGACGTGTTTGACACTACCTGTTCGACCGCCTTAATTGGATAAGGGCCACTAATATGGCCTTGTTTAGCTTGGTCGGGTCAAGGCAGATACGCAACATATTTGGTTTTTTTCACGATAGTAATAGAGTTTACACAAGGTGTCGGGTCCTGTTGCTTAACTATTACGCCTATGTTAATCATTCGTTCTAGTTCATTTTGTACAGCATCACTTATAGCATGCGGAATACGCCTAGGTGGATCGATTACAGTGGGTACATATGGGTGTACATGAATCATTGCATTAACTTTAATACAGCCTAGCCCTTTGAATACATTATGGTACTTATTTACCAGCAATTTGGTGTCTTCATCATGCGTCGGCTGCTTCCTTTCTATGTTCATCGCTTGTACTCGGTTCAGCAGTCCCAGAGTCACACACACGTCTTTTCCAAGTAAGGCAGATCCGCTGTCGATCACTTGAAACAGCATTCAGTGTCTGTGTACATTGATGGTGACTTCTCCTCTAGGCCGGATCCTTTCTCCTGAATAGGTGACCAGTCTGCACCTCGCCTTCCTCAGTTCCATGTTGGGTAATGACATGAACACGCGTTCAGGTATGATGTTGCCCTCCGACCCGCAGTCCAACATGAAGGATATCTTGTTGTTTCGTTATTGCACCCATGAATAGGTCATCTGGCCTGTCTTCCTCTGTGTCGTCCGCTAGCCATTCCACCGGGGTGCCTTCATCTTCTATGTCAATGCATCTACAGGTGCCTGTTCACGTTGCCCGCCTCTACACACTCAGGTGAAATGACCAATGCGCCCACAGCTCAGACATTCCTTTCCCCTGGCTGGGAGGTTATCCTGCGCATGTGAGTACCCACATGTTGTGCAATTAGCACTGCTTGGGGGGGCATTCCTCCTTTCCCGCCATCTGGTGTCACTACCGACAGGTGTGGGCGGCTTGTTTGGGGGCATGAACTTCAGTTGTCACATTGGTTGACCGCAAGCACTTCAGAGGCATAGTTGTTGTTGGTCACGCTTGTTAGTTGGTCTGAGTTGTTTTCGCTGAGTCTGCATATTTCCAGGCACTGCTAAATTCTCCGTCTGTAACAGCTTATCCTTCATCACATTGTCCTTAATACCACAGACGAGTCTGTCACATAGTATCGACTCCTCGGTCACTCCATAGTCACACAACAATATTTTATATTGTAGTTTGCATATACGTCTCAATGTCCTGTGTCATCTGCTTGTAACTATTGAATTTGTACCAGATTATGGTTCTGTTGGTTTTTCTGTGAAGATAGTTCTGGTATGCGGCCATTATTGTGCCTATTTTCTCTCAGTCTCCACTCTCTTAGTTCATAATATGGAACAGCTTTTGCGCCTCCAAACCTGCTAAGCGAAGGAAAGCGCAGCACTGCACTTTTTCGCTCTTCGTCAAGAGTCCCGTGGCGCCGGCAAACAATTCATATGCTCCATGCCACACACACCAGTTTATGGCCAAATTTTCTTTTAGGCTGAGTGGAGCCGGCGGTTTCAGGCCTGACAAGGCCATGTCTTAGCAGGGTCCTAATATCTGACACCATGTAGAGAAGACAGACACAAACGTCATGAAGTCTGAAGGCTAAGTGAGTTTATTCTGGTCCCGATCTACCACGTCACCTGCATCACGTTGTAGGGTTGTGTGTTCGAGTCTGTGGCTATGTAGGTAGGCTAAGGTGAACAACAATACAGATGGAGAGAAAGAGAGAAAGTAAAGCAAAGTAAGAGTGTAAGAAGAGAGAGTCCAAGCCACTCTGGTTTATTATATATAGTACATGGGTTCATTTTAGAGTATCACCCCACCCCTTTTCCCCCAATGGGAAACAAGCATTCTTGGCCCTACCAATAGGGATCCAGCATTCCTGGTCCACATAGCTACCAGTGGTCTGCCTACCACCACCAAGCTGTCTGGCCCCTCTGGCCACCACGAGCCTTGAACCTTGACCCTGAGTGTGGTGATCCTACCCAGCAGAGGGGAGGGGGTAGGCCTTGAGTACCCCTTACACACAGACCTGCCAGCACCACTATGTCTATTTACATTCCACTCAGGCACCACCAGCCCTTACATATATATACATGCATGCGCTTTGGTCATGTATACCTTTTTAGTAATAGAACATTTGCATTCCCCCCAACACCGTAAAATTGAATAATTTACAACGTGACCCCCTCTCGCTGGGTCCGGCTTGTTCTCCGTACATATACTACAACGGTGACTTTATTAAATGGAGGAGCCTGTTGTAGCTATCAGCCAGAGCACGCTCCATCCATTACAGCTGCATAGTCCGATGACAGTATCAATTTTTCAAAACCAAAACAATTGTCATGGGGGTGATGAAAATGGGAAATATTGCGCCTAGAGCGGGACTCGAACCCACATCTCTCTGCATTCCGGGCCAGTGTGCTAACCATTACACCACCTAGGCTCCCTGATATCAATACACTCCCCACGCCTACCTGTCTATGTGGTTACTTGCCTGAGAGGTCAGTGCAGACCACTACACTCGTCCCCCTGGAATTGTAAGTCTTGTAATGCTTACAATTACATACATACAGGCAATGCACTAACACATACATACACAGGGTAGGTTCAACAACCATACAGCGCAAAGCTTGTACAGGATCCTGATCACGGCAACCAGTGTCGTGGGGGTGATGAAAATGGGAAATACTGCGCCTAGAGCGGGACTCGAACCCACATCTCTTTGCATTCCGGGCCAGTGTGCTAACCATTACACCACCTAGGCTCCCTGATATCAACACACTCCCCACGCCTACCTGTCTATGTGGTTACTTGCCTGAGAGGTCAGTGCAGACCACTACACAATCATCTAGGTTTGATTTTACATATCCAACTTAGATACTAGTTTAACCGTCGGGCTATTCCGCCCCCGCTAAAGGCAAGCCTTCGTGTTAATTTATATAATTATTTCCATGTGAATTTCCTGGGCCGGCCGCGGGCCGCCGCCGCCCCTCGTCCCGTCTGCAGGTAGACCGTGTCCGTCGGTGATCCTCCCGGGCTAAAGTCGGCCAGCCAGAGTATCGTCTAAATACAGAGATTTGCCCCCTCCCGTATTTATCGGCCGAAAGCATTTACTTCGTTATTTCAACTAACTGGCAGGTCTACTCGCCTTACGGTGTATTTAATATGTTTAAATTGATTCAGAACTGAGCAGATGCGCTACTGTCACTAACACTGTCACTGATAATCAGCCTAAATTACTGTCTTGTTTTAGCCAAAAGATCTATACGTTAATTCTGTTATATGTCTGTTATAATCTCCCCACAGATGGGCTAAGTTGCTGCATAAGGCCTAGGTAGGCTCAGACCCTTAATTATATATATATAAAGCAATCCAATGTTAAGTTCGACCATAGCGGTTTACTCCATAGAAAACTGGAGGACAGTAAAGAATGCAAGGAACGTTCCAATTTACTTTTCCAAGAGCTCACGGCTTTGTTTATTCTTATCCAAACTAACATTCGATTAAAGCACATAGTGTAGAAACATATTGCAAACCCTTCCCCTAATGTTTAATGTCAAACAACTTTAGAATTTCGATAATATAGGCCTAAGTCTCGGCTAAAACATCAGAGCGTCATAAAATATGTCTGATCGGTCTGGGTCCGAATGCCCGACCTCCTTTCGTTGCCAGGCGAGTCGCAATTTGCGTCTCCTAGCAACGCTTTACGGCCGGAAACCCGGTTGCCCGTGAATGTTTGGCATTCGCGGTCTGCCATGGCGAGTAGCCCGTATTTCCAAATACGGGTTAATCGGCACACACCCGTGAATGCCACAAGGCGAGTAGTCTCGCCCACTTCACTGCTCCCCCAGATGAACAACAAGAATTGATGTTTGTCTATCAAAGGCAAAGTGGGCGCGACTACAACGGTCTGCGGTCGTAGCAAAAGAAATAAAATTACCCCCGTGAATCAGCCCCGCGTCCTGCAAGCAGTGCAGGAGGCAGGACCCGTATTTGACCTTGACTTCTCGTTGTGTATTTAACCTGCAAAGAAACGACCAGGAACCTGGTCACATAGCATTGACATAGTTTATTACACGAATAAAAGAAATTTTATCTGTGTCTTGTACATCCTGTTTTATTATGACTCCTAATATAGTGAAATTTGGTAATGATTAGTTAAGCGATGAAATTACTGATATAGCTTTAAGAGCTAATTGAGATTTTATTTTTATAATGGAATAAATTCAGCATGTATTCGGCCCTACGAGGGTATACAGCTCATCATTAAATATTCCATTATATATTTTTTTTTAGTATTATATTTTGATGCACCTATAGGTGTGTAGTATTTTTTTTTTATTTCACACCATTTTATTTTTTAGCATTTTCTTTTGGTGCACTGATAGGTGTGTAGTATATTTTCTTTTCTTGTTCTCACACCACCATTTTTTTTTTTTTAGAATAAATATTCGCTATATATATAGCGGGGAGCCGTGAGCTCGGATAACGACTTAATATTAACAATCAACCCCGCAACTCAGTGCAAGGGGCTATCCACTATATAACAGTTGTTTCCCACCGTGCCGTCTAAGTTATACAACAAGTAGCACATTTGGCAGCAGTGCTCTTCTTAGACATGGTGGGACTACGCTAAATGAATAATAATATTTACTTTATATAAAGACCGTGTCAAAATGACTATATGCGGTCGTCCGTTATACCTGACAAGGTCGTACTAAACGACATTTATATTGTGTGTCCAAGATGTGTAGTGAATAATTTTACAAACGTACGCACGCAAGTGCAATTAATTTACGGGCACCACAGATGCCTGAGAAGGCCGTACCACACAACGTTTACATTTCCTTGGTTATAATCAATGGTGTGACGGTGAACCTGAGCTTTCTTTTTACTTTTACAAACAACATAGACCGCACATGTTGATGCGTATTTACGCCAATATGCAATTTCACGGGCCGACTCGGTCGGATCCGGTCAATCTGTGAAGTCTAGTTTACGAGCAAAATATAGCTAGTATATTCTAACCGAACTAGTGACTAATGGAAGAAAATAACGTGGCCATTTCCAGGGTTGAAACCAGTTATTTATCATCTCCTCCAGGGGAAGGAAATAACTCCAGCCAGTTCCAGCGATGAAGCTAGTTATTTCTCGGCTCCCCCCGTGTAGTACTCGGAATAGTCGGTGCCCCCCATGGCCCCGAATAACTACCTAGAAATTTCCTGTGCCCCGTAATTTTCCGATCCTACCTACCCAGTCGACCCTTGGCTACCGACCAAGTCGGCACGTGAGCATCTACAGTCCATCATTCACAATATTGTTACATTAAGTTTTCTACTGAGACCTACCATAACAGGGCATATAACAATTATAATCTGACGAATAATATAAGGCAATAGTGGTGAGTTGCACATGGGAAAGGGCAAAATATTAGGGTAATTTAAGAAAGATCAAGATGGAGATGAAAATACGGACCTCCGGCAACTCGTGCAATGTTGCATCGAGCTGCGGGTTGTCTTTGCTCTAAGAATTCAAGAGGACTATTTGGATTACACAGTTGTCTGGGGGGGGTGCCCTGCCATGGTCGAATAAACCCGACAATAACAGTTTGTTGACCTGAAATTCGAATTTTGGTTAATGGTTTATTACCTGCCTAAAGACGGCTTAATATATTCTAAATTTACATTTAGTATATGAATAAAATAACCCAAAAAATCCCAATTGCTGGTTTAATACTCGCCGAGAGTCGGCCTAAGATGTGTTAAATTTACATTTAGTATTTTTGATACTTCAATCCAGAAACCCCAGTTAGTGGGTTAATACTTGCCGAGCCTCGACCTAATAGAAGCTAAATTTATGTTTTATGATTTTAAATTGAAATCTATCAATCCCAACGCGGTTGGTTAATCGCCTATTGCGGCCTAATATTTTCTAAATTTACTAGTTTAATTTTGAGTTTAAGGTAACTGCGGGGCCGCACATCTACGCTATGGGCAAATAGCGCAAACGAAAAACCGGGTCCCCGCAGTAAAATTAACGGAGCATTCGTGGAAATTCACGTGTTGGTATGGTGGATATCACCGGTTAGCAGTGTCGGTATTGGCCCAATATGGTGCCAACAGACGGACCGTGGAGCGCCCGGCCATGGTCTCACTTACCGTACACAACAGTTGATAATCCGAGGGAGGAGCGTGCCGTTTTATTTTTTCTCTAGGGAAAGCCAAATGCCAAACAATAGATGCGGTAATTAACTCGCAACTGAAGAAAAGCCCGCTAATATGGAGAAACACACATATCGATTGCAAGTGATGTCCCGGTTTCGGAGCGGCCGACACCTGGTAATGGACCGGGACGAACCCGTAAAAAAATCAACATTACCAGAAAAATAATAGGCTACTGCGGGTACCTGAAATTAAGTCCTAGACGGACTAGTGGTACCTGATCCACTCTCTTAGGGGATACCCGCCATCCCAGAAGGGGACCATCGCAGGGCTGTAGTATTTGGATGCAGTACTCCCTGTTTCTCGCCATGCGAATTGGTGCCAAACAGGCCAGGACCTGTGGAGCGACTGCCGTTAACGTCAAAGGATGGGCAAAAGGCAAAACCCGGTGGGCCGCTGCTCACATCCCTGTTAAGACCAGGAATATTCCACGAATAAACCGGAGAGAATGTCGTTTAATTGGTAAATGTGGATACTGATTTTACAATACAATCCGCTTTTGAATAAAATAGATGACAGTTCTCAAAATTGTTGCTAACTTTCATTTTGAACTATGCTGGTATGTTATACTTTAATTATTAAAATTTTGTCGAACTTTTGTCACCCGATAATACGGGGCTCAACGATGGTAATACTCAGTGTTTCGCTATACCGCGAATAATATAATGCTGTACGTCGCAATATCCCTATTCGCGGGCGTAGCCGTTTGGTACGAACCGACTTGTTGCTGCTTCATTGAATTGCCTTATTTTTATGTTTGCAACTTTCACGGGGAACCATGTTTTACATTTGCGACTTTCGCGGGGGACCGTTTCATATGTTTGTCCTAGATCGAAACAATGCTTGTATTAGTAGGTGGCCACACCTACTGACAACCAAGACCAAACTAGTTAGTTTCGTACAACATGACCCACTGAAGAGAGTTGCACGAAACTTTGTGTACGCAAACCTATACACAGAGAATTGACGGGGAACCTTAATTTTATATCAGATTCTGATATGTAAGGATTTTAAAGAAAGAAAGCCTGTATACCTGTATGGTTTTAAACCACCCTCGTATGCTAGCAGAGACGAGAAAAAGAGGACAAGACTACCCGGATGTGGTCCGGAAATGGATTCCCTAGCAACATACCTGGGACGATAGCGGTTGAGCTGTACGACACTTGTTTTTACTTGAGGAAATCTATGGGTTAGGGTTAGGGTTAGGGTTAGGGTTAGGGTTAGGGTAATACGAATGTCAAAGACTAATGTTTCCTTAATAATTGACACTTTCTTGTCGGCAAACCCATCAACCAGTAATTTCACATCATGTTATGCCTCTAAAACGATGAAAAGAATGACAATTCGATAGTAGAAAAAAGAACACTACCTACACAGCCTCAACTAACCAGTCGAAGTCCTTTAACAAGTTCTTTTAATTTGGAATAACATTAATAATATAAACTGAAGTCAAAATACTACCAGTCAACGATACTGTCTATAATAACATATATAGCCCTAGTCCATAACGTCAAAATTACACCATGTGCGTTAATTTAACTCCCAGTCAACTATTATATTAAATACAGTCTAATAACGTACTAGTCACAATATTCAAATTACAGTCCAACTAAAAATGCTACTGAAACACTACCAAATTGATCACGTCACAGTCAATATAGTCACTAGTCACTAACATGTCATGCAGGTTCAAACCCAGCGGTAGAGTATAGAGTGCACAGAAAGACAGAGAGCTTACACCCTCATGTTTATTATATATAGTTTCATGAATCCAAGATGGCTGTCACACCTCATCAGCTCCTCCAATCAGCACTAGGCATTCTTCAATTAACCAATGAACATGCAACATGCTTGTATCCAAGCCTTGGTTGTTTATAGCTACAGTGCCCTGTTGTGTCTGGGTGTGCAGTGATCCGTAAATAACAGTTGGGGGGAGGGGACATGTGAGCAGAGCTGCTAAGGCCGTGTCACACTAAAGGTAGTGCCCCTCTCACACTATCTATAAATCACATAATGTCTATATAAACTCAGCAAAGGCTCACCACCACCACATAATACCTGAATGCATCTGGCTCTATATATCATTTACCTTTTTATATAACAATTGTAATTACCATATGAGCAGACATTATGAGCAGAAGAGACCAAGCCCACCAGAGAGTGTTGCAGACCAGGAACACTAGATCCACAACTGCAGCATAGAAAGATGCCTGCAGATTGCTACAAAAATGCACCCGTGCATTGAAGTCAGACTGGTGGAAAATGAAGGCAGAGGAGCTGCAGAGAGCTGCAGACAGAAACAACATGAAGGGCTTCTACAGTGGACTGAAGGAAGTGTGGGGACCCGTGAAGAAGGGACCTGTTCACCTGAAATCAACAGATTGAATAGAGACCTTTTCTGACAGCAAGAGAGTTGTGGCAAGATAGAGTGAACACTTCCAGCAGCTACTCAATGCCCCTGGTGACATAGATCACAAAGCTCTGGACAACATCCAGCAGTGCATTACCAAAACATGCCTCGATGAGATTCCAACGATGCATGAGATGGCTAGAGCGATCGCCAGCCTGAAAGATGGCAAAGCACCTGGGGGTGATGGAATTCCTGCTGAAGTACAGAAGCACGGAGGAGACAATCTGCTCAACAGAATGCACCAACTTATCACCAATGCCTGGGAGGAGGGTTCTGTACCCCAAGCATCGAATGATGCCAGTATTGTATCCATCTACAAGAAAGGTGATCTAACAGACTGTGGGAACTATAGAGGAATCTCTCTTCTTTCCATAGCAGGCAAGATCTTCACCAGGATCCTCCTCAACAGAATATCTATTCACATAACACCTGATGTAGTTCCAGAGTCACAGTGTGGCTTCAGAGGTAATGATATGATAGTTTGTCTCTGACAGCTACAAGAAAAGTGCATTGAACAGGACCGACCACTGTACATGGCATTTGTCGATTTCACTAGGGCATTTGATACAGTCGGGAGGACCCGTCTATGGCAGCTACTGAGGAAGTATGGATGCCCAGAGAAGTTCACAACTATGATGGAGGCTCTACATACAGGAATGTTGGCGAATGTGAGTGTTGGAGGGGAAGTTTCGGAATCGTTTGGGGTTACCAATGGGGTCAAGCAAGGTTGTTTACTGGCCCCCACGCTCTTCTCCATCTTCCTATCAGCAATGCTCAAAGAGGCTTTCCGAGACATGGGGGATGGCATCTATCTACAGTCCAGACAGAGGGCTGACCTATTCAATGTCACACACTTCAGAGCGAAGACCAAGACTACTCGGATACTGGTGAAAGAGCTACTATTCACAGATGACACTGCACTGGTTGCCAACTCTGCTGAAGAGATCCAGAAAATAGTGGATGCTTTCTCCGATGCATCAAAGAAGTTTGGCCTGAAGATTAACATCAAGAAGACGGAGGTGGTGTACCAACCCAACTCTACAAAAATCCGAGAAGAGGAGATCATGGTTGACGGAAACAAGCTGAACTCTGTTCCGGAATTCACCTACCTCGGAAGCACTATATCAAGTGATGGATGCATTGATGCTGAAATACAGAGGAGAATGGCCAAGGCTAGCGCATCTTTCGGCCGACTATGCCTTTGGGTCAAAGGCAAGATGTACCGTGCAATCATGCTATCCACCCTACTACACGGAGCCGAGGCCTGGACAGTGTACAAACGACAGGTGAAAAAGCTGCATGCCTTCATGATGTGACATCTGCGTTCAATCATGAGGCTAACCTGGAAGGACAAAGTGACAAATAAGGAAATACTCAAACGGACGGGGCTACCCTCTATGGAAGATCTTCTGATCAAAAAGAATCTTTGGTGGACTGGTTACAGAAAAAGAGGCCGCCCTCGTCTCCGGTTCAAGGATACCATGAAGAGAAACCTGAAGCTGAGAGATATTAAGACTGACTGAGGGATGCAACTCTCACAGCAGAGAGCTAAATGGAGAGCGGCAGTCAAGTAATGAAAGCAGTCTTTATTGCATCGTGACCGACAGCATGATGATGATGATGATGATGAATTGGTCGTAATGCTCGCATTGCGGTTGATGCGAGGCGAGGGAGGACGCTCCCCCCTCCTCCCTCCTCCAGCCCCTCTCTCTTACATAACCCCCCCCCCCTTTTTCTTCCCTTATAACCGCCTCCAGCCTCTCCTCCGGCCACTCGCCCTCCTGCCTCCACACACTCCGCTCCTCACACCTTAACCCTAACCCTAACCCTAACCCTAACCCTAACCCTAACCCTAACCCTACTGACATTTGACACTTTATCATAACACTGATATTTGACGCTCTCATCATGAGCATGCATCATACATGATATTATATTTTACCTTTACCTATATTGCTGATTATTACACCTCACATTCATTGTATGTTCATGAAACGCCTCGGGCATTTACTCAATAAAATGCCCTCTTATCCACTCTCGCCTTCTCGTCCTTCCTTGCCGCGCATCACCATAGACTAGTTCACACCATCCTCAAATGTCCAATTATCGGGAAATTGTACAAGGGGATGCATCAAACCGGCACATTCAACAGGGCATGTATGAAACCTTCTCACACAACAGGGGATGTATCAAACCGTCACATTCAACAGGGATGTGTCAAACCGTCACACACAACAGGGGCTGTATCAAACCGTCACCAACAACCGGAGCTGTATCAAACCGTCACACACACTCGGGGATGTATCAAACCGTCACACACACCATGGGATGTATCAAACCATCACACACAAGAGGGGCTGTATCAAACCGTCACATACACCAGGCTATGGCAGGACATGGTCAGGAAGCCGTAATTGTGCTGCCAAGTATTTAACACATTGCAGTTTCTCAGTGATTTGGTTGCTGGATGTTGTTGTTGTGAAGGCAGATCGTTAGAAATAGTGCTCGGTCTGACGCAAGAGGCCGCCCGGAGAGCACAGTGCCAACTGTCATGGTGAGGGGGGGGGGGGGTGCAGGTGAGGTGGGGGTGGGAGGTGTGTGCAGTGAGGGGGGGGGGGGGTGCGTGTGTGGTGATGTGTGGCATGGGAGGTGTGTGTGCAGATAAGGGGGTGGGAAATGTGTATGCAGGTGAGCGGGCGGGGTGGCAGGTATGTGTGTGCAGGTGAGGGGGAGGTGTGTGCGCTGGTGAGGGGAGTGGGAGGTGTGTGTGCAGGTGAGGGGGCGGGGTGGGAGGTGTGTGTGAAGGGGAGGGGGAGGTATGTGTGCAGGTTAGGGGGTGGGAGGTGTGTGTGTGGTGAGGGGGCGTTGGGAGGTGTGTGTGCAGGTGAGGGGGTGGGAGGTGTGTGCGGTGAGGGGGCGGGGTGGGAGGTGTGTGCAGATGAGGAGGGGGTGGGAGGTGTGTGTGCATGTGAGCATGCAAACAGTTGTTTGTGTAAAACGATGTTGAGGTGCACCATTGTGTTGCCTGCCCTTCAGAAACGCACAACGTGATCCGCTGAACAGGGTATTGAATTGTGACAGTGCCTTATTGTGCTGCCCCACTGGGAAATCAGGCCACTGACACCATGACCTTATATTCCACACAGTCACATTATCCTGACACTGAGATAAACAGTCCTTGCCCTATCCTATTAATGCAGAGCACCAGGCTAGGAAGGACAGGTTTCAGTTATATAAGTCATTGGTTTGACTCGATCTTCCACACGCGATCTTCCACACACGAGACCCGTGCTCTACCGATTCGGCCACCACACACCCTCCTGAGAAGAGCGGCCACATTTACAAAACAACAAGCCTGGACGACAATACTGAGTTGTAAACCACTGCCTTGTGGTACAGGTTCTTGACAGAACCGAAGGCTAAGGGAGCAAACCCTGAACAGAAAACCATGTCACTGTGGCAGCAACACGGGCGGTTGATGTATGGAACTCCCAACATCTCCCGACCAGCCACTGCAGGGACAAATAGTTTGTGCCTGTCTGGACATGTTCTTGCCGGTGTAACACCTATATCTGCTCCCCGAAAGAGTGCTGCTGGTAACTTGCAAAAGCCAGCAGCATGTCAACACTTTTGCAGGCAGCTTTCATGAAATGTACAACCGCACAAAACATCACTCTCACAGCAGAGAGCTAAATGGTGAGCAGCAGTAATGAAAGCAGTCTTTGTCACATCGCGACCAACAGCATGAAGATGATGATGAATGGATATCTTTGACTTTCCACATATCCAATGTTTGGAATGCTCCCTTATTTCATGTACATGAATGAACACGCCCAGCACTCGTCTTAAAATGCACATAGGACCGATTGCTGATCAGACTAACCCTCCATGCTCCACTATGCCTAACATGGCTCTCCTATTCCTCACATTGCTCTCCTATACCTCACAATGCTCTCATACACCTTACATAGCTCTCCTATGCCTAACACAGCTCTCATATTCCTCACAATTCAACCAACGCGACACAAGTACAGTATAAAGTGGCATTTATTAAATCTTTTTAACTTGTTACATTAGTCTTGATTCGTGAGTTTTTAAGCAATGATACAAGGATACCAGACACTAACCCAATGAACACATATAGTTGGGTGGGAGGGACGGCAAATCTGAACCTTATTGACACGTCCTCCCAGTCCAGGTGCTCCGGTCGAAGTGATCATAAGTGCCATGTCATCGGTTAGTTATAAGTAATTTACACCAGGTGGCAGCTCAATCGGTAGATATTATTAGTTCTCAGTTAGAATATATATGGCGCCAATGGTCTCGTCCATAGAAACCAGTGTACATGTTTCGGGGGTTAAATTACCCATGTTGATATCAACATTGACAATGTTCTCCTATACCTCACAATGCTCTCCGATACTTCACATTCCTCTTCTATACCTCACAATTCTCTCTTATAGCTCACATTGGTTCCCTATTCCTCACAATGCTCTCCTATACCTCCCACGACTCTGCTATGCCTCACAATGCTATCCTATACCTCACAATGTCTCCTATACTTCACATTGCTCTTCTATACCTCACAATGCTCTCTTATAGCTCACATTGGTTCCCTATTCCTCAAAATGCTCTCCTATACCTCCCAGGGCTCTCCTATTCATCACAATGATATCATATTCCTCACAATGTTCTGCTATACCTCACACTGCTCTCCTATACCTCATATTGCTCTTTTATACGTAACAATGCTCTCCTATACCTCACAATGCTCTCCTTTGCCTCACATTGCCCTTGTATGCCTCACAATGGTCTCATATACGTCACATTGGTTCCCATTTTTCTCACAAAGCTCTCCTATTTCTCGCACGGCTATCCTATTCCTCACAATGCTCTCCTATTCCTCACAATGATGTCCTATACCTCACTATGGTCTCCTATATCTCAAATTGCCATTCTATACCTGATAATGCTCTGCTACACCTCTCAGTGGTTCCCTATTCCTCACAATGCTCCCCTATTCCTCACAATGCTATCCTATTCCTCACACTGCTCTCCTATTCGTCACAATGCTCTGCTATACCTCACACGGCTCTTCTATTCATCACAATGCTTGCCTATACCTCACATGGCTCCTATACCTAACACAACTCTCATATACCTAACACGGCTCTCCTATACCTCAACATGATCTCCTATACCTCACATGGCTCTACTATTCCTCACATTGCTCTCCTAAACCTCAGAATGCTCTCATAAACGTTATATTCCTCTCCTATACCTCACCTTGCTCTCATGCACCTCACAATGCTCTCATATACCTCACACTGCTCTCCTATACCTCACAATGCTCTCCTATACCTCACAATGCTCTTTCCTTACATGACTTTCCTATATCTCACATGTCTCTCCTGTACTGTTCTGGGCTGGTCTGTACCTCACATTGCTCTCCTATACCTCACACGGCTCCCCTATACCTCAGATTTCTCTATTTTACTTTGAATGGCGCCCCTATACCTAACACCACTCTGCTAGTCCTCACATGACTCTTCGGCTGGGTGTAGAGATGTGGTGTCCACAGGTTTGAGGGTTAGTGTCTAGGTATGCGTGTGTGTGGATGTGGATGTGCGGGTTCATGTGTGGTTACGTGGGTGTGGGTGTGGGTGTGGGGGTGTGGGTGGGTGGGGGGGGGGGTGAGTATGTAGGTGTGTGTCCATGCCGGGGTGTAGGTATGCATGTATATGTGGTTGTGTGTGTAAGGGGGTAGGTATGTGGGTGTGCACATGTGTCAGTGTGTAGGTATGTGTGTGCATGTCAAGGTGTAGGTCTGTGTGTGTGGGTCTGTGTGTGTAAGGGTGTAGATATGTGTGTATAGGTATGCGTGTGTGTGCATATCAGTGTGTAGGTATGTGTGTGTTCTCTTGTGAGTGTGTAGGTATGTGTGTGTGCGTGTGTGAGGGTGTAGGTCTATGTCTGTTCATGTGACTGGATAGGTATGCATGTGTGTGTACGTGTGAGTGTGTAGGTCTGCGTGTGTCTGTACACATGTGAGTGTGTAGGTATGTGTGTGCATGTGAGTGTGTAGGTATGTGTGTCTGCCTGTGAGTGTGTCGATATCCAGGTGTGTGTGCGCTTGTGAGTGTGAGTGTGTAGGTATGCATGTGTGTAGGTGTGTGTGAGTGCTTAGGTATGTGTGTGCATGTGAGTGCGTTGGTCTGTGTGTGTAGGTATGTGTGTATGAGTGTTTAGGTATGTGTGTGCATGTGAGTGTGTATGTATGTGGGTGTATGTGCATGTGTGAGTGTAGGTATGTGTGCGTGTGAGTGTGTAGGTATGTGTGCAGGTGAGTGTGTAGGTATGCATGTGTGTGCACTTCTGAGTGTGAGTGTGTAGGTATGCATGTGTGTAGGTATGTGTGTGCGTGTGTGTGTGTAGGTATGTGTGTGCGTGTGAGTGTGTAGGTATGTATGTTTGTAGGTATGTGTGCGTGTTAGTGTGTAGGTCTGTGTGTGTGCAGGTATGAGTGTGTAGGTCTGCATATAATGAAGGCTTGCTCCGCGTGCTGCGCTGGTACTGAGCTTGCACCATATCGGTCTGAGGCGAAATGTCTGCTTCGGCATGAACTCACCAAATACGGCCACAGCAGGCACTCAGCCGGCTGTGGAACCGGGCGTTTGTGGAGACAAACATGGGCGCAAGGACATTCAGCAGGCAAGTGTGGGAACAAACAACGGGCAAGTGTGGGGACAAACAACGGGCATGTGTGGGGACAAACAACAGGCCTGTGTGAGGAGAAACTACGGGCATGTGTGGGGACAACCAACAGGCAAGTGTGGGGAGAAACAACGGGCATGTGTGGAGAGAAACAACCGGCATGTGTGGGGAGAAACAACGGGCAAGTTTGGGGACAGACAATGGGCATGTGTGGGGACAAAGAACGGGCATGTGTGGGACAAAGAACGGGCATGTGTTAGGAAAAACTACATGCAAGTGTGTGGAGAAACAATGGGCATGTGTGGGGAGAAACAATGGGCAAGTGTGGGGACAAACAACGGGCATGTGTGGGACAAACAACGGGCATGTTATAATAACAGGAGTGCTTGGCCAAGTTGAGCACCCCATGCTACTACAATACTCTTCCCCTTCATATCACCTGCGATGCAGTCATACTAAACCAATTGTATCAACTTATCAACCAACACTAACCAATACGAAGGAAGAAAGGAAGGCAAGTCACACAGATAGACAGTGAGGGTGTTGTGCTTTAACCCAATTAATGACCCCAACACCTGCTCACCTAACAGTGACCCATTATCCTAACTCCACACTATGTCTCATTATCAACTTAGCCTGTATACTGAAAGCAGTGCCTACAGCCCATGGGACAGGAGTCCTACGGCTGTGTATACACTCTTTTATCCTCCTGTCACTGTCCAGGCTGTATCTGCTAATTCTCTTGCGTGCCCATGGCCCCTTTTAAAACTCATGACAAAAAACAAATTAGTTTGTGAAATATGGTAAGCAGGACATAATAGCAACACAAGCAGGGAACCATGACAGGTCAGATCTTGCACAAGACAATCAGAACAACATGTCATTCAGTAGTGATTGATCCCATCAACCAAGTTTCGACTACTGTAGTTTTTTGCAGTACTTGCTTCACTCGATCATCGACCTTATATTTTAGTGCTTAATCGGATTTGGCAAATGCTGTCATCTAGTCCCACATTATTAGACCTGGCCCTCCATTTTGACCTCACCTACTATGAACTGTAAGAAACCTGAGACGTTGATGGTAGATGCGTGGCTGCTAGCAGGTCCTTATTGAGTTAACATTGCGGATCTCGCCTTATGGGCAAACAAGTACCAGCAATACACCAGTTAGTCCATTTTGACCTCACCGACTATGAACTGTAAGAAACCTGAGACGTCGATGGTAGACGCGGGGCTGCTCAGCAGGTCCTTATTGAGTTAACATTGCGGACCTTTCCATGGCTATATCCACGCCAGTTTAATGCAAGCAGGAATCAGAGAGGTGCATAATGTTTAATTAAATCCTCTCCCCCTTACTTTGCTAAGCTATAATTAGCTTCCCCCCCCTATACTTGTATTCTAACGAGCAGGAATCCGAGAGGCACCTAATTGTAATGTATATGTGTATCGTGCGTATAGCGACAGGTGTTCTCAGGTCACGAGAGGTCGCGAGAGGTCACGGGAGGTCAGCTTGGCCGTGGGGCCAGCCAATAAAGTGAGTTCTACTACGCAACCCATTGGGTTCACTCATGCTTTACACTAATGTTTAATTAAATCCTCCCCCCCTTACTTGTTCATTGTGGGTTGGGCGGGGAGCCTAATTTCCCGTTATTCCCAAATCCCCCAAGCACTACCAGGATCCCGAGTTAGCTACCCATCACCAGACCGAAAGGCTTGGGAAATGCTAGGAGTATGTGACTAGAAATCCTTGATGGCAAGCCCCAGCGGTTCCGAGCGACTCTAACACCGTTCAATTACACCTCGTTCAATTCCGACCGGTTACTTCTGCCGAATGAGGTCATTACTTCATCTTGAATTTTATACACCTTCCCTGCTCATCCCCTTCAATTTGGTTCCGAGACACGAGAAGTGCATACAATATGCGGGATAATACTACCCCTAGTAGACAGCTCGGAAATGTTTACATAACTACGCAAATTACACAACATCCCTGCTCCTCCCCAATGTTTTATGGTTCAGATGCACCAGAGTGCATATACCTGCGCGATACACACTACCCCTTACAAAAACAGTTTGGAAAAACCTGTCAACAACCACCCACGTGAGACAGCGTCCCTGGTCCTCCCCAACCTTTATGGTTCAGACGCACCTACACTGTACATACATGTTGGCAACCCTCTTACGCCCTATACGGGAGCACACCCAGCTCCAACAGTGAGCCCTGCGGCTTATACCTATATATGATCCCCATGGATCATCGACGGGAAGGGAGGGGGCAGTTCTTTGGATTCATAGACTATCGCCTCCCTAAAGTCCGGCACCATGCCTTGACCTTTCGTTAGGCGTCTGCACTTCTTACAATGAGCTTGGCACCAGTAATATGAATACAACCTACCACACAACATGATTACCCTGGCCACTGCCAACAAACAATACCACAGTATAATAAAATGTTCAATACGGATGTACTCGTCCGGTACCTGCACTAGATTGTTCATCGACATCAGGGGAACTTGTAACTCTGGCAGCCACTTGAGCTGCTCCTTCATCACTCAGTGGAGAATGGGAGGCCATGAGACATTCAAGGCTGGTAGGTCCAGCATTGGTGGCATCTGTTGTATGTTCACGGTCTCATGTATTACTGTCAATGTTCGCACAAGCCAACCTCTGCCCTCCACCAAGCACGCCTCCGGCACCTACAGCAATGTCGGGCCGGTGATCCTATGGTTGATTTGAGGCATTCCAGCACAACAAACTGTCACGTCAACATGAGGTTCATGGGGAGCAATGCACACATCACCCATGCCCTCCACAGGTGCCACAACGGTGGCAGAGACAGTCTTTTGGATCTTTGTGATCCGCAGCTTGCAGTCTTCCGTTTTCGTCCCTGTCACAAGCGCCGCTTTGCAGGTCTGGTAGGGCATCTCCATGGCAGGATAGCACACCATGGGCAGACTGCCCATGCAAGCTTCTGGATAGAAGCTTGCCTTCCTTCCTGTGCTCACTGCGACCATGGGCTTCCCCACCATGGTCCTCAAATGTTTGTCGTCTAGCAGCACCGGTAGATACGTGAAGTGGTACACCGAATATGTCTCAGGACCCACCATCTGCAGTCCCAGGCAGAAGGCGATCGACGCGTCCGGGCCCCATACTGCCTCTACCTTTGTGTGTTGGTAGTACCAGTGCAGCGCAAGGCCGTGAAACCCGGCGTCACTTGCCGCCTCCCTAACGAGTGTCAGCTGGACTGGCGGCAGTAACGCCTCCATCAGCATGCCACGCTCCAGTTGCATCACCATACAATGGTACAACGCCCGCTTCGACACCTAATTGTCTACCACACTCTCCAATTCTTCTACCGCCAGCCTCACTCGCTGCAGCAGCTGTATGTCATTGGCGGCGATCATCATGTTCCTTGCTGCGTTCCGTGCTAAGGCTATCATACGCTCCATGACCGCAATGTGCTCCGCTAATTGCAACCGGATAGTTCATGTTCTATTCATAATGGCAAGCATGTGCAATTGATTATGGTTCAGGGCCTGCATATGTAGGCTGTGGGTGGCAATAACCTGCTGAACTTCATTCAGTTGTGCCTGGCTTACCGTACCAAACAGCCACGATGCCGCCACCCCTACTGCATTAACCAGTCCCCGTTTAGGCCGCTTAGTCACCAACTGTAGAATTTCTACAGGGTCTTGCTTCATTCATGCCTGCAGGACCTTGAGCTTCATGTTCCAATGATGAATATTAGCATACCACCGGTTCTTAGTCAATTTGTCGACATACCTCCATACTTGTGAGACCCAGTGCCCTACCAGTGGCTGGTTGGGGGGTGTGATCAGTG